>PPKB02000005.1:0-608902 GCA_003707605.2 Tetrapisispora fleetii | reverse complement strand
CATCGGAGTCCGTCGTCTTGAAGAACGAGATCACGTCCGTCCTGCTCGAGCCGCTCACGTCTACCGTGACGGTCGATGGTTCGGGAACAGATTCGATAGGTGTCGACGATCCAGGAACAGCAGTGTACGTCGTCGAGGTCAGCACCTCATCTCCATCGGAGTCCGTCGTCTTGTAGAACGAGATCACATCCGTCCTGCTCGAGCCGCTCACGTCTACCGTGACGGTCGATGGTTCTGGAACAGACATATTAGATTTAGTTGGTTCTTCGCTTGGTTCTTCGGTAGTGTCTTCTTGCGGTTCATCGTGATTATCGTCAGAGTATGATGTTTCCCAAGCTGAACTTGTGTATATTGTAACGTCTGTTATATTTGATGTACTGTATTCTATTGAGTCATATATTGTTGGATATGGTTTATTTACCAAATATGTTGTTCCTGTAACGTCATCACCGTTAGCATCTTTAAATGTTGCAGTTAATGTTCCATATGTGGTTGTGACATCCCTACTCCAATAGTGGTATTCAGTAGTTAATAATCTTCTACGTGGAGTTGACACATAATAAATAGTTGAGGTCGTTATAAAACCATTACTGCCAGTAAATGTTACAAATTGAGTTCCATAAGTATAGCTCCAGGAACTCCACCAGTAGGTTAAAGATGTACTAGTTGCTCTATAAATAGGTGTTGCAACAACATAAATAGTGTACGACCATTGTCCATAGAAAGTTTCAGAATAACCATAACTTGTATAAATTGTCGTGTATATAGTACTAGTATAGGGAAGAGCCCAGGTTTCGTATTTGGTAATAGGATTAACAGTAGGGGTTCGTATGTAAATTACTGTAACCTTGCTTAAACCAACAAACACTTTATTCGTTGAGTAAATATCTATAGAGGATCCAGTCCAGTCTGTATAAACCGTTGAATAATCTTTGGCAGTACTTATTCCTACCAAATAAATTGTTTCAGTAGTAATTAAATGATCTTTTCCGGTTATTTCTCTAACTTCAGTGGAAACAGTTGAATCATAAGTAGAATCCCAATCATGATATTTTGTTCTAGTGGTGTAATAGTAAGGATACATCACATAATATATTGTTTCAGTTGTTTCATTGCCAAAGAAATCAGTTGTTGTGTGGGTTTTTGTTGAAATTTGAGATGTAATGCTGTCACTCCATTGTGAAGTGGATGTTAATATATTATTTCTTATTGGCGTATAAATGACGTAAGCAGAAACAGTCCAATAGGCTATATAGTCATAAATCCTATCTAATGTAGTGTAAATGGTCATAGATAGAGTGCTAGAATATGAATTATCCCACGGCAAATACTTGATACTTGGAAATACAGTAGGTGTGTGAACGAAATAAATTGTTATTTCATTTGTATTACCAAATTCATCGACCCTTGATGTGGTTTTTATTTGAAAAGTTTCGACGCTCCCTTCATCCCAAAGTACAAATGTTGTACTCAAATTTTCCTGCGTAGGAATAGCAACGTAATAAATCACTAGATATGAATAATAATCTGGTGCACCATCTGAAAATGTGGTTGTTAGATAAGTATACACACTTGTACCATTATGAGTCCCTGCAGAAAATTTTGTCATAGTTATTGTGGAAGCTGGAATCCATAGATAGTATATAGTTTCGGTGGTTAGTTCAAAATCGTCACCAATCACTGTGGTATAATAGATTGATTCAGAAGTAAAGGTACTTGCCCAAACTTTAATATCTGCAGTTGATATCGCAGTTCGAATTGGAGTATATACATAGAATGTATATTTAGTATGCCACCATAGTAACCAATTATAAAATCCGAACCAAACAGTACTACTTGTGAAAAGAACTGTAGTATAGCCGCCGGTCCAATATGTAGTAATATATGTACCCCTTGATCTTGGGATTTCCACCAAATAAATTGTGGTAGTAGTAACATAACCATCGGCATCAGTAATTGTTGTATATTCCACTCCGTAAGTGAATGTATAACGTCCTGTCCATTCAATTGTTGTTGTAGTTAAGTAAAAATTAGTTGGTATTGCAATATAATAAGTTGTTTCAGTAGTTGCATTCCCATCTTTGTCTGTAATCGTGTTTGTATCTGTACTAGTCGTTTTTGTGTTAGTTCCAGTTCTTGTCGTTATAGCTGTATTTGTCGTAACATAATTACGAATTGGGGTAACCACATAATAAATCGTTGTGGTGGTCACATTATCATATTTATCAGTAGTAGTGGAAAAACTTGTTGAATATGTACTCGTGTAAGTATTTTGTCCGTACGTTGTTCTTCTAAGGGTGACACGATTATAGGGAATAAATATGTAATAAATGGTGCTTATCGTTTTACCTTTTGATATTAAATAGGAAGTTGAATAAGTAGCAGTAGATTGACTTTCCCAAAAAGATGTAACTGTATCGATGTCATTAGCATATGGCATTGGTTCAATCGTAATGATCATATCACCATTACTATCTGTTAAGAATATGTCACTATTTACTAGTGAATCACTCGTATTATCTGGTGAGAGAAGATTAGCATCAACGGTTATTCCTGCCCTAACAAAATATTTTCTAAGAGAAATAAAATAGATTATAAAAAAAATATATATTTTCTTTATTATCATCTTGAGTTTCTTATCTATCCCATGGACGCTACGTTCTCCAAAAACAGTTTCTAATAGTTAATATTCTTGTTTAATTATTTTGTTTATTTGATCTTTCTAGATATTCTGAGTTTTATATTATATCTTTCCTTATATACAAAGAACCTACTTCAATCAGAAAATATAAGTATATTCAGAACTTGATATAAATTGTAGATGAATTTGGAGAAATTAAATAGTTATTTTAATTTAACTTCAATAACCGATAAACAGACTTTGAGATATTGTCAAAGGCTTTTTTAGCCCCAATTTTCTTTATGGTCATTATACAATGCACTAATTGTAATAATTATCTAACATTTAGAAATAATAAAACTGAGCAACATCAAAATGGCCTTATTATCAAAATAATATACCATTATTGCACCATAAATGACTCTTTAATTCGAATTTCATAGATGAACCTTTGTAAAAACAGAAACATGGTGATATAAAAATGTTAAATCAATTTGTAATTAACTTTGCATTAGGAGACAAATAAAAAATAAGATGTCGAGATTTTTAAAAAAACACTTCGACGGTAATCTGTAGGTTAGTTATCAAAAGCGTACCAATTGTTGGAGTTAAATTCTTTATTTATTGATCATAATCTAAAATGGTTATTTTTTAACATGGTGTACATTAACCTAAGATCTAGTAGTACTTCTCATTTATTCTGGTCATTACGCGATTATTATCCATAATAAAATTAATATTAATAAGCTGATCTTCCTACTTTCGTCTTTATGGAAATACGATATCTCAACATTCAGTAGTTACATGGGCTAATTTTGCTGTTAAATAAAACAAAGTTAATTCAATATAGTGCATTATTATAAATTTCAAAATCTCCATAGTCCTTTATTATTCCCGACAACATAATTTAAATTCGAAATTCAATGCACTATAAGTTATTGTTTTCTGATTGAGAGCAGTATTTTATTTTTTTAATCAATTACATGAATAAATCTTACGATCACGTAATAATACATTTCGATAGTTTTATACTAATTATTATCGTAGTTATTTTTTCAGAAAAAAAGATCAGTAAAGTTAAAGTACGGTTTATGTTAATTCCTTGAACTATTCATATTAAATGGTGCAAATGTCATAATCGAAATTAATATAAATCAACTTCAATCTCTAAAAAGTTACAGTAGCAAACTAAATTAATTTTATAAGTTTACGATTTTATAATTTTACTATAGTTTGAATTTTCAAATGAGGAAAGCGTTTGATTACGAAATATAAAAATCTTAATTCCGTCTTTCTAAGTTATACCGTAGAAATTAAAGAAGAAAAAAAGATGACTCCGTACCTGTACGTATATTTCAGTACATGTAATATCTATTATTTTATAAAGTATTAAGCGAAGAAAAATCAGCCATTTTATAGCAGTATAATTTTAAAATGACTATATATATATTTGTAGTATTAAAAATATTTAACAGCATTATGTTTTTACTAGTAATTTACAGTGATATATTGATTCAGCATGCTTAGTTAGGAAACAATGAAGAGGACTATGTACATTGCATTGTAGTCTTCAATGAGAAGATTTTGAAAAGAAAAATTTTAATATAAATGTATTGATATCAATATATAAAACATTATTCATGTATTAAGGGTATTACTATAATTATCTATCAAAATTTTAAATACACACAACAATATTAATAAATTAGTTCTTCTTCTTGTTACCTTTAGGGACTCTGGCTAACCAGTAAAAGAAAATACCACCGATATAATTAATGGCAATGAAACAAATGAAAATACCGAAATTTCTCCATCTTCTATCATAACTAGAACCAACAGAAGCTAAAAAAGTGTTGGTATCAGAAACTTGACAGAAACTGCAGGTTTCTGTATTGTTTGGGTCAGTTAAATAACCAGTACCGACAGCGCTGATGTAAGGATCCATATACTCACCACAAGTTAAACCGGATGGTGGAGTAAACTTACGTAATTCATATCCAGCACATTCAACTTCAACATTGGCAACACCGGTAGAAAGTAATGCATCAATAAAATAAGTGAAAGGAGAAACTCTATACATAAAAATCCAAAAACGTGGCATTTTGTCTGATGTAACCAAAACACCATTAAACGATAAACTCATAGTGAACAATAATGAGGCTAAATGAGCAGCTGTTTCGGCAACTTCATTAAAGGCAATAACTAACGTACCCAATGAAACGATGTAAACAAAGAATGCACATGAAAACAACCAGAATAAAGCACCTCTTTCGTGTAATTGGTTTGCTATAGATGCATTACTATAGAAACCGATAGCATAATAATAGATTAAGTAATAAAGAGTACCAGCCAAAACACTCCAAGGAATTTCAACAGATATTTGAGCTGCAATAAATGCCTTCCAAGAGAAGGTTCTCGAAGGACGTTCTCTTGCCTCATATAAATCCCTTTGAGTAACAAAACTTGGAAGATATTGTTGTAAGATAGGATTTGTAATAACTGTAAACATGAAAATTGCTAACATTTGATTTTGTAAACCTTGAAGCGTTCTATCAGCTTTGAAGAATGTGAAGCCAATAAATAATGCGTTAAAAATTGTAACTAGAAACTTGGACCAAATGTATGATGGGGTTCTCCAATATTGTTGAAATAAACGAATAGAAACTAGAACATACTGTTTCCATAAACTTGAAGCAAATTCCAAAAGTTCATGATCTGAGACTTCTGTTGCTTGTTTAGGTAATTCTCTCTCCATCCAATCCAACTCTTCTTGCATAGCTCTATATTCATCAGAATTCCTCCAAACTTCATTGTAATCTTGATTAGCATGGGAACCGGGGGCGGCACCAACCACTTCTAACATCCATTCTGCTGGATTGGCATCTGGAGGACATTTGTGGGCTCCATTTCTTTCAAAATACTCTATCATTGTAGTACAGTTCTCACCTAAATCACCAAAATAAACAGTTTTACCACCTTTTTGTAAAAATAGTAAACGATCAAATTCTTGCATTAAAATAGCAGAAGGCTGGTGAATGGTACATAAAATAGCTTGACCAAACTTGGCTAATTTCTTCATCAACTGACAAATAGACCAAGCAGTTTGAGAATCTAAACCAGAAGTAGGTTCATCCAAAAATACTAATAACTTAGGTTTAGCAGCTAATTCTACACCAATTGTTAATCTTTTTCTTTGTTCAACATTCAAACCTTCACCAGCAACACCGACAACAGCATCGGCATATTTTTCCATATCTAAAATTTTAATAACTTCTTCAACATAAGCGTTTTTTTCTTCAGGTGATACTTCAGCTGGTTGACGTAAGGCTGCAGAAAACCTCAACGATTCTCTAACTGTTGAAGTTGTTAAATGCAAATCTTGTTGTTGGCAGTAACCAATTGATCTTGGAAATGAGGTATCACGAGGTAAACCATCAACAAAGATATCGCCTGTAATAACACCCATTGTAACTCTTTCAGCAAGACAATCTAATAAAGTTGTCTTACCAGCACCTGAAGAACCCATTAATGCAGTTAATGTACCAGGTTTAACCCAACCATCAACATTATTTAATATACGTCTAGTTTCGGACTTAATCTGGACATCATAACATAGATTCCTCCAATGAAAAATAGCAGAAGACTTTGAAATATTGAAATCCGCTTTATCAGGAGAATCCTCAAATGAACCAGCAGATTCTTCTAGCAGTTTTTTATCCGAAATAGACTCAAAAGTAGCCTTCTCAATATCAACGGTTGAATTAGAATCATTTAATACCTTAGATTTTTTCATTTTTTTAATAATTGAACGAGGGAAAACCAAAATTTCACCTTTTTGTTTAGCACCTTCATTATATTCACAAAGAACTAAGTAAAGAATGAAAAAGAAAACGACATATGCCATACCAACACCAAAACCACGCCATTTATGTTTATGTTCATAATCGTAACTGGCTCTTATGTAATCATCACCTAAAACATAATCTTGTCCTGCAATGGCACCATTGACAGAACAAATTCTGCTTGTACCATTTTGTAAATCATAAGAACCTCCAGCTGGTATGTATTGAGAACAAAGGAAATGACGATCGTGAAATTCATTAACCATTAATGATTCAAATAAATATGCTAATGGATTAATATACCAAACCCATATTGACCAACCTAAAATTTTTGTTCTTGGAATTGCAAAACCAGTATACATCGATAGAGCTAATAATAACATGGATGCAGGAACCATAGCTTCTTGTAATGTCTTCGTTAATGAACCAACGCATCTGAATAAATGTGACATAGCAAAAACAGCCACAATATTTATCAGAAAGTAAAAGAAAAATACACCACCGTTTCTTCTAAAATTACATAAAAAGTAATAGATAATATTGAAGCAAACAGAGGTAATTAATTTTGGAGGAATTTCAGATATAATTGATGCAAAAGCATCAGCACTTGGATGATACAATGAGTATGATTTATGTTTTTCGGTGATAGGTCTTGCCTCATATAACGTAAAAATTTCAATAAGAGAGGAGAAAGCATTGAATAAAACAGCAAAGAACATAGCAGCACCACGATAATAAAATGTATCGGTATTTGTATGTAACATAACTTTGTAAAACATTGAACCTAGGATTAAAGCCATGGCTGAGTTACCAAAGACTTGGAAACCGGTGATTTCAAAACTATTCTTCATTCTCCAAATATTTCTAATTAAGATATATTTTATTTGCAAACCATATGAAACAGTATATGGGGAAGAAGGACGAGCTCTCTTGGATTGTGTAGCTACATGAGCATCGTGTATAGTTTGTTTGGATGAGTCCTTGTCCTGTGAATTATATTCATCAATTTCTTGAATCAAATTTCTATATTCTTGAGAATTCTTCCAGTATTCTGCCATATCTTTTGGTGTTTGTGGAATGGTAATACCTTTTGCTATATATTCTTTATTTAGTATTCTTTCCATAGGTGATGTAACAGAGGTTAAAAAGTCTGCTGTTGTTTGTCTTGGTGGACACACGTAACCCATTTTTATAAAATATTCTTTTGCTTTTGAAGCAGAACCGTAATATAATTGATACCCTTCGTCTAAAACACAGACTTTGTCAAAGAGATCATATGCATCTTGAGAACATTGATAGATAGCAACTGTAGCGGCAGTATTTTGTAGAACTGTCTGCGTCTTTAAAGCTCTAATAAATTCTAAAGCTGTAGCGGAATCTAAACCTCTAGTAGCATTATCCCAACACTGGAATTTAGATCCACAGATTGTAACTTCAGCGATTGAAACTCTTTTTCTTTCACCACCAGAAACACCTCTAACTAAATCGTTACCAACTTTTGTATTCTTTGTATGCAATAAACCGTAAGTTGCCATTGTTACATCCGTAATATGATCAGCGAATTGTTCTCTTGTTACTCCCTTAAATCTATTTTGTGGAGTCTTTAATCTTGCAACAGTGACTAATGTTTGGTACACTGTTAAATGTGGTAAATGTATATCTGCTTCGGCATTATATACAACATCACCTCTATAATGTTTTTCTATTTCCTTTGGAGTTAATCCATCATATATGACTTCTGAATCACTCGTAAGTTTGAAACCATGTGTATTTGAAGTGATTGACTTTAATAAAGTTGTACAACCTGAACCTGGTCTACCTAAAACCACTAATAGTTCTCCTGGTTTAATTAAACCATCAACACTTTTTAAAATTTGCACTTTCTTATTTTTTCCCGAATTTAACATATAATAACCTAAAGTTGCCAGTTTCATTGGTAAATTTGCTACAGTTGATTGATATGAAACATCAGCTGAATTACCTTCAGCAGTTAAGTTTTTCCATGAACAACCTAATTTGTATGGTCTATAATATTCAGGATCAGCATTACTTAAATTTGAAACGTTTTTAATCCAATCATAACTTGAGAAATTTTCACTATTAGGATCCAATTTTTCTGTATAATTTGGATCATTAGAATCTGTAAAAATTGGATTAACACCTTCTTTTAATAAAGATTCACTAAATATAGATCTGGAAGCAACAGATTGAGTATCATCATTATTTCCTAAATTTTGTGTATCTAAATTAGTTGACGTTCTTGTCAACTGTTGTGCTAGTTCTCTAATTCTCTTATCTGTTTTATCATCAAACCCATTGTATGGATTATTATCAGAAGCAGAAGAGACTACAGAAGTCGAATCTTTATCCATATCCGACATAATTAATAATCTTTTGTTTTTGACTTATTCACTGTTTTTTTGGCTAACGAAAAACCTTAAGATAAAAAAACAATAACAATAAATAATAATAATAATAATAGATATATATTGTGAATTAAAGAAAAAGTTTATAACTCCAGCAGCAAACAAGACATGAAATATTTACGATTACTTATATATCAATTGAAATTAAAATTATACATATAGTTTATGGCTGGTGTTGTATTTCATGCATATGCATAATACATGCAAGCATGTGAATGACTAAAAAATACATTTTACTCTTACAAAATACACATAATTTAAAGGGGAAAAGAAAAAAATTTGCATAAATATGCGTAATGGAAAAATTGTATAAGAGGGTCCCGACCATTATACTACTAACTAAATCCTCTAAATCCTCTAAATCCTCTGAATCACTTTCAATATTTTGATTCAAATGGAAATTCACCATTGGAACGGAAGTAATTCTACTCTATAGAGATGACATTACTCAATCTTAAGATAAATAAAAATAAAAATAATACTACTTGTAGTCAAGCCTTGTGTAATCATTTTTGTGTACATGAAATTTTCCAAAATTAACTTCTATTCGAGATTGGAAAGCAGTACGGATTGCTTCTACTTGCGGAGAGAACTTTAGGAGAAGGAAGCTTTTCAAATTTGTGGGAAAGTAAAACGAGAATCTTCGTTTCTTTTTCATGGCTCTCTGTGCGCGAATCGGTGTGACGGATTGACTGATGGGTCGTCCTGGGGGGTATTTGTGTGGTGTTGCGAAAGTTGGATGGACAGGGGGAAAGTGCATTGTGAAGGACTTTGATGTGTACCATTGGAGTAAAACATTGCACGCCACGGCACTTGGAAGGACAGCATGATATGTGTAAATCTGTGCACACATCTACATGTGATGATAAGTGATTGTAGATTATCACATTCTCAGAGTGTGTCTCTATGGTGCAATAATAAGAAAAGAGGTTGTACGTACTTCCTTGCACTATCAATCTGAGAATCCGAGAATCCGCGGAAGAGGAGGGCAATACTTTTTGACGTGAGGCGCTCGTTTGGAGGGGATAGGGAACAGGGTTTGGCGGGGTGTCCACGCGAACTAGAAAAAATACAGCATCCCCTCCCTCCCCTTCCGCAGCCTTCTGCACTTTTCAGTTTAGGCAGACCTGGTCGTCTTTTTTTACAAACACTATGTAGAGCTTTACGTTCCGTGGAAACGAGTCGACCAATTTTTGTTTTTTTTGTTCCGTGGACGTGTCATAAATGATGTGATTTCCATTCTCCGCTAGAGAAAAACGTTCCGTGGTGAATATTCGATAGTGACTGGGACACATACGCATGTGACGCCTATTGCAATATGCACAGCAATCAACTCCCGATTAAGCATGTGCGACATCCGGAGTTATGGAAATAAACACAAATGGCTATTGAAACACGTGAAAATACGTGAAAGCTTAAAAAGCTTGGAAATGTCAAATGGTCAGTGTTGAAAAGAGTGCCTTTGTGTTTTCGGGTAACTGAGTGTGGACAATTTTCATATCGGGTAATATAACTCTTCGAGAAAAAATGAAAAAGACGATTCTGGTTCGAGTCCCGAGCGAGCAACGCCTGTCTAAAACGCGTTCAACCATTTATTGAGATGCAACGATTTATTTTCGTTTCGTTGAATTCACGCGATGGAGAATGATTTGTTGATTTACTAAGGCGTCGTACTTCGCGATGGGGCTGTTTTAGAACTATATTATGTCAATGCTCATACTAATATGAAAAATATGGGCGCAAAAGTAATAATAATGATAAACATTTTGATGCATTATTTTACATTGATCTAGCTATAGTTACAAAGGAATCTTCATATTGGTGGTAATAGTTTGGCATATGAGTGTTGATCTGCGATTAATATATAGATCTTTGAATTTGTATAAATATAATTGGGTATCTGTGTATCTATATCTCTATGTGTATGCACGTAGGCACGAATACATATAATTGTAACAATTTTTTAATACAGTCTTTTGATTAGAAGCAATGATAATAGATAATTCATCAGCAGTTGCTGTTGGTTGTGCAGTGGGGATTCCTGTTGGTTTGGGGTGTGCAATTGGTTTATTCTTTTGGATGCGTTTTCAAAAAAGACTTAAAAGAGAGGAAACGGATGATATAGCGTTACAAAAAGCAATTAACGATGATGGGGGATTTATTAATTTTGAAAATTTATCATCAATGGAGTATAAAAATGAGGAATTTTTCACTGAGAATAATGATGCCATGCAAAGTAATAATAACTCTACCACTGAATTGAATAAAGAAGACAAGAGAAAAAGTAAACATTTTGTACCTGCATACAGAAGAAAGATAAATAGTGTAAGTAGAATGTCACGATTGGGAGATCCAGCAGTATTATATGAGAGCAATGGTTCGAAATCTTCTATGACTCAACATGCTAGTCTTTATGAACAAATGATTCCAATTATTAATGATGAAAAACCAGTTTTTAAGAATGACAATGATAGCAATAACCTAAATAATACTATTAACGATTATAGTAATCAAAACAAAAGTCCAAAATCGAATCATAATGGAACAAGTAGTATATTAATTAATGAAAAGATAAATACACCTTACGCTACAAATTTATTAAATTTTTTCAAAACAGAATCGAGCATATCCGTTAATGACTCAACAGACGGATCAAATACCATTAGTGATAATAAGCATTCGAGTCAATTAGAGCTAGTGCATAAATTACAAGATGGTGGGAGCGACTTAGCTACGTTTTATCCTAGAAGACCATCTTCATCAAGTGCAGCAAATAGTGGTGCCTTTGCAAGTAGTTTTATCCAAATAAACAATTCACAAAATTCAATCCACACAAGATCCTCATCAATTAACTCTATCATTAAACCTGGGCCTGTGGAAAATGTTTTTGCAACTCCGGTAAAACCTTCCAAACATATCACCAATGAAGATGGTTATCACTTAAAAAATAATTATGATATGGATAATACAAATGAAATCACAGAAGAAGATCAGTATGAAAATGATTATACTAACTATGCAAAGAATAGAAGTGATTTCATTGATTCCTTAAGACCCAAAAATACTTGATGTAAAAGAGTATATACCAATTTGTGCACATAAATATACAGATATATATTCTGATGATGATATTATTATATATTTTGTAATTTTATAGACTTTTAAAATTTTATAGATTTTTAAAATATTAAATTGCATTTTTTAGACACAGTTTTACATTTGGGTTTCATTGAAGTGTTTCTGAAATAAAAAAGGAGACCTAAATATTAAAAAAAAACATTAAATAATTAATGCTTAGTCTTTATTTATTTTTTGAATATATACAATTAATTTTCCCTATTACTTTATATACAATAGGTATTTACCTATTTATTAAATCATTTGTTACTACTAGATTCAAAGACATCTGGAGTAGCATAAGATTTCTGCTGATTATCCATGATATCAAAAAATATACCGTAATCTTCAGCAGCATTTACACTATCAACGTTATCAGAATCATTAACACTCGGGTTTCCAGCTAATGTTCTTAGATTTTCCCAAAAGTCTAAACCATCTTCTTCATTTTGTGATGATCCAGTTTTTGGGAATTCTGGAAATTCGCTTGATGCGTTCTGAGATATCTGCCTTGACATAGGAGACACTGTATTCGAATTATCCCCTGATGAATATGATGTGCCATCAGTCATTCTTCTTTTTCTTTTTCTATCAGTGACTTTATCTAAGCTTTCTTTGCTTACTTTGTTTGAACGGCTTGACACACTGGATCTGGAACGAGTGGAAACCTTCTTAAAAGATAAATTTTGTGGTGAATTGCTAGAAATCAATTTTGGTTTTATTGTAGGAGGTAAATAATTAAAATGGTTAATCCTATTAGCACCAAACTCTTTCATATCACTAGATTGTATGACTCTAGAATCTCTAGAACTTAACGATCCATCTTTACTAGCATAACTAGGTGACCTATGAGTATTGTTGTAACATAAAAGACTAGCATCCTGATTATCTTTATTAGATACTTCCAATCCTAGGCAATCAAAATTTGGACTATTGGACAAAAACGTCTTACCAAAAACATCAAAATCTTTATCAATAGTTTGAACATTATCAATTGACATGGATTTAGGATTAAATATTTCATTATTATTTTCTGTTTCATTATTATTTGAAGTATAGTGATTGTGAATATGCTGATGAATTGAAATTTTTAAAGAATACTTTCTTGCTTGTTCAACAAGTTCTTTTATTAACTCAGAATTGTTTATATAACCATTTGAGATCGATAGACCTTTATTATCTTTTAATATAAACTTCCACTCTGTCGAACTAGAATTTGGAACATGCTTGACGGAATAAGCAGAATTTTGATGATTATTAGAATTCATAGAAGAAATAGGAGTTACACCTTGATATGGCGTCCCATCCCGTTCCGCAGATTCAGGAGATTTTATATCAGTAATAGATTGTAAGCTTTCAAAAGTTGATGCGATATTATTTAGCAACAATGATTCTTTTGAATTTGTGGAAGGTGCTCCAATAATATTTTCTTGATCATGTGAAGCGGAGTTAGACAAATTATCTTTAGAATTCTCCAAACTTTCTTGTTGGTCATCTAATAAAGGAGAATCCTCAACATTTATGTCTTTAATATTCGGGGAATGACTTTCTTCCCTTTCTTTAACCGAAAAATCTTGAATATCTGAAATAGTACTATGTTTTAGAACGCTATTTTCATCATATTTTGCATCCTCAAATTCACTCTCATCCATATCTCCAAGATGTTTTCTATCATCATTATCATCTATAGAATTATGTTTTATATTTTCTGTCAATTTTTTATTCAATTCTTCATGAGCTTTATCAGCTGAATGTTTATCATTTGGCTTTGAAATGTCTATATTTTTATTTTCCTTTACAGCTTTAATAATTTCTTCAGGTGCATTACTTCTAACTACCATTGTAATAATTTTTCTCCACCTATTTCTACATGTTAAACTAGGCCTACAATCCATTTCAGATGAAATCCTTCTCCATTTAGTACCATACTTCCCTACTTTTTGAATCAGTTTTAAATCTTCATCAACTGCCCAAGCTCTAAGTCGTCTTGCATTATCAGGCTTTAGAACCTCTAAGTATCTCTTTGCACATTGGTCTTCAGTCCTACCTGGAATTTCAGCTGCTATACTTAACCAATGTCTACCATACTTATTGAATGCTTTTAATAATTTACTATCTTCAGTTGGAGTCCATTTACCTTTTCTTAAGGTTGGATCCAATGACCCAGTCCAATGTTTCCGCAAATCTTTCCCTTTTCGTACTTGTGAATCAAAATGAACTGCAATATCATCCCAAGGTATCTTTTTTATTATTTCCATTTTTTTAGCATTTTGTTCTGTAAAATCATCATCTTCAAATTTCATTGATTTTAAAATATCTAATCCATCCTCATATCCTATTTTTTTCAAATTTTGATCAATATGATATAAAAGTTTTTTATCTTCTTCCTTTGTCCATATATTTCTTGCTTTTTTCCTATATGTTTGATAACCTAATGATTCTGTGACATCCAAATGGTCAAGTGGATTATTTTTCTTAGTTTTATTATTAATCATTGATTTTTTATGGACTGCCATGATTCCTCTATTTAATTAATAATTTAATTTCTTTAAATTTCAATCACTTACAATCACTAATAAATCCTCTATTATGTCGTTTTAAGGATATTTTAACAGTAAAAAAACCACGCACTTTAAACCCATGGAAATCAACCAACAACTAAATTCTTCTTCAAAATAAAAATTTCACTTTCAGATTTTCTCTCTTTCACTGACAGTAACTGACACTCACAGGAAAACCTTACAACCTATTAAAACCCTTTCACTTATCTATGTCAGCCTGCAACATAAAACACCTATACCTGGACTCTGCCAACCAAACGATACAACAAGTATCAGATCCAATTTCGCACATCTCTTGAATGCATCCTCAGCAATCACAATATACCCCTCAATTAAAAATCCAAACAATAAACTTAATAAACAAAAACATAACCTTCCAACAACTTAATATTTTAATGATTATGAGCTCATCGCAATTTAGAATATTGTCATCTCATTTTCTTTTTTTTTCATCAATAATTTTTCAAAAATCTGAACTGAAAAATCTTCGTTCACGATGATACAGAACAGGGGAACGAGTCTTAATAAAATCAAATCATAAGTTTAGATATATTTATATATTTATATTTGTAAAAGTGTATTGGCGGTTATTTATATTTTAAGAGTATTTACATCTATTTATAGCTTCATGCTCGTGTTGATTAAGCAAGTCTAGTGTGTGATATATTGGGAGTTCTTTTTTCGAGAGGAGAACGAATGCCATTTAGTCATACAGTTGTGCTTGTTTGATTTGAAATATTAGAGGCAGAAGAGTTAATTGTGAAAATTTGAAAAGATGAAGAAAGAATCCAATTTTACTCCTGAGTACTCAAACGAGTTGCTTAAAAGGGTTTCTGATACTTATAAGTCTGAGATTAAAAGTCATTTTGCTCAATTACGGCTATCGAAATTAATCGATATGTTAGAACATACTGCATATTTATTAGAATCATATTTGGATTTATTGCAGAAAGGGAAATTTGATGAATGTCTTTCTGCATATATAGTAGGGTGTTTTTATTTATACCTTATTATTCCAAATTCAACACAATTTCAAATTAAAAATAAATCATTTAAAATTTATAATGATTTGAAAACATTATACCAGAATCAAGCAAATATGACTAACGTTCTAGCTATTGTGAAAAATGAAGTTGATTCTATTTTAGATGAATCAATATTGGAATTAGAAGGCGTAGATAAAGTCATTAAACGTGAAAGAGCATATTCATCTCCTACAGTGAGAAAGAATCATATTAAGGAATTTTCAAAATTATCAATTAATAACAATGGAAAAGAAAAAAGTAATATTAAACAAAATAATATTTCTCCTGAAAATATAGCAATTGAAACTTATCCAAAGAGAAACCGCAGTAATGTAAGTTTCAATAATATGAAAAATGGTAATTCTTCTTCAGATGAAGCTGAAGATACTGCTCCAATTTGGCATATACCTTCATTGGAACCCAATGATCAATTAAAACTGGCATTAGAACAACCAACAGAGTCTTCTGATGAGGATGTTGATGCATCGAGAATCTCAGAACCTTTAGGTCGTCGTTATTCTCAACCTTTATCTCCATATCATAAGAAAAGGAATTCTAGCATATCATCATCTTTCATGACACCATTTCCTCGTAGTGAAAATGATAAATTACATGATAACTCAATGTTAATTGAGGATTTACCAGTTGATAGATCAGTTACGCACCGTAAAGATTCATATCATTCTGTTTACATGAATAATCAGGATGAAGAATCGGATTCAGCTGCACTTTATGGAATATCTAACAGTTATATTCAAAGTATGGATAGATTACAGAAACAGAACGTAATAACATGCTCAGAATTGTATTCAATTTTATCGAGTCCAACTGAGAGGCAAAAACTATTATTAATCGATTTAAGAATACCCAAAGCATCAAGAAGTAACAAAATCATTGCACCTAATGTTATTAAAATAGACCCACACATACTATGGGATGAAGAAACTAAAACTCCTATATATTCATTTGATGAACTTGTTCGCAGATTAAATGACCCTTTGCTTTTAGATGTAAACAAATTTGATTTCATTGTATATTATTCTGATATTAGGACTTTCATGGTAACTGATTTTGATTTTTGTTTTACATTTTTTTATCTACTTTTATCAACCATATCTTTAAATCTGAAACAGGTTCCCACAAATTTACTAGGAGGTTTTGAAAAATGGAAAAAAGTAATGAAATCATATAATAAGGAATATGGAATTGATGTATCACCCTTCATAAAAAAATTGCATTTTACAGAATCAAATAAAAAAGAGCCGCAACCAGGATCAGTCAAAAAGTTAGAAGCAACAGCTTGGAAACAACCAACAATTCCTCTTAGAATTAGAAAAAGGCCTCCTCCACCTCCTCCATCAAGCATACCTGAAATTCCTTCAGTGCATCAGAACAACGAATTATTAACGTTAGTTGAACACAAAACTCTAGATGATACAAATCTTCAAAATAAATATGTAAATATAGAACGCATGCCACCTCCAGTACCACAAAGAGTACCTACCCCTAATTTACCATTACCAACCAATCACCAGCCTAGACAAGCTGGAAGCAATAAGTCATATACAACTTCAATACCAACAATTGAACAAAATCCAAACACTTATGTTTCATTATCTATTACTGGTTTACGTAACTTAGGTAATACTTGTTACATTAGCAGTATGCTGCAATGTTTATTTGCGACCACTGGTTTACGAGATTTATTCATTAATACGAAGTACGAGTCATATATCAATCCTAAATTTACTAATAAGGTAAATCTCTCAAAATCTTTTAGCATTTTGTTTAGAAAAATGTATCTGAATGGTGGTTGTTCAGTCGTACCTTCGAGTTTCCTTAAAACTTGTAATCAAATCTGGCCAGATTTGAAGATACCTGACGATCAACAAGACACGCAAGAATTTTTAATGATTGTTTTAGATAGACTGCATGATGAACTTTCAAAACAAGATGCTGTGGTGAACGACTATTCTGATCTATTATTGTATGATGCTGATCGTATGCATGTAAAAGCTGATGAGTATAAAAAATGGTTCGAGAATTCATATTTATCTAATGGTATCTCTCCTATTGATGATATATTTCAAGGCCAAATCGAGAATAGTTTAAATTGCCAAAGATGTGGATATAGTTCTTTCAACTATTCAACCTTTTATGTTTTATCTTTAGCAATTCCAAAAATTTCTATGATTTCTTTTTCAAGATCTAATCGAGTTAAATTAGAAGACTGTATTAACATGTTTACAAGGGATGAAGTATTGTCTGGAGAAAATGCTTGGGATTGTCCTCGCTGTGGTTCACAAAGTGATAAATTCGTAGATCCATCACATCATGATCACCATTCCCATAAAGAACATGGTTCTGATTCAGCTGATGATTCAAAACAGAATAGAAGATCACGATTATTTTTATTACCTAAAAAGTATAACCCTACAGCTAGGTCACATTCACCATTTGGTAGACATTCTTCTCACAAACCTTCTGATAAATGGAAATCAAAAAAGATGGAAACTGTTAAGTCATTACATTTTATAAAAGCTCCAAGAATTTTAGTAATTCATTTATCGAGATTTTTTTACGATATGAGTAAAAAAAATGAAGCTGTTGTAGCATATCCATTAATACTTAATATCGTACTAAAAAATGATGAAGTTTGCAGGTATAGATTATACTCAATTGTAAACCACATGGGTAATCAAGTTGCAAGTGGCCATTATACAACACTAGTCAATAAAAATCGTAATCATGATTTGGGTAAAAATGATCAACAATGGTATTATTTTGATGATGAAGTTGTTAAGCATGAGATACATCACGGAAATATTGATGACGGTGTTAACAAAGTTTCTAGTAGTCATGTTTATGTATTGTTTTACGAAAGAATTGACTAAAAATTAACATCACTTAATTTATACTATCTCAAAGCTCTATTTTTCTTTTTTTTTCAAGTTTCTTTGACTCATTTAACAAAGTACAAGTTTTTCAAATCGTATGCATATAGACCATCTCTATACTGTTATCAAATTATCACTAAAAGATAGAACTTAGAATAGTTTAAGCAATATATAAATTATATAAAACTGAACTGTAAGCATTTAAAAAACCACATGTGATATTATTATTTTCACCTATTACTAATTTTTAGTTATTAAGTTTTTCCCTTATTTTAACATTGTTCACATTTTTTAGTATCCGAATTTTTGAATAAATGTACATATATAAATATATATTTATATAACTAAAAAGTTAATATCAACTATATTTTGATAAATAAAAGTCGAGAATATATAAAGTGAATACCAACTTAAATGTTATCGGCGACTCTCATGAAGATTTAAGATTGGATTAAGAGAATAAGAATTTTGATATAAAAAAATTATTTGTTGTATAAATATATAAATATATTATAAGGTTGAAATATTATATCTGGTGTACCTATGGAAAATTTATCAGAAATCAACGTAAAAGAAAAGCAATTCTCACTTCCGTTGAAGAGAATTTATGATTCTCAAGGTACTTTTATATTTCAATCATCGATTGCTATTTACAGGTTAAAGTTTTATTTGAATAAGTATGTAAATATGGTGAATACTATAGAGATGCCAGCTTTGGATTACATTTCTGAAATTGCTATTGTAAATGAAATGTCAAATTTGCTAATGGAGCTAAGTAAAGATATTGATGATATTCCGCCCTTTGAAGGTCCAAGAAGATATGGTAATTTAGCGTGCAGAAATTGGCATTCAGTAATTAAAGCAAAAGTACCGCAATTATTAGAGAATGTGCTAGGAAGTTCACAATATGCACAAGAGTCTGATGGATTTGAGCAATTAAAAAAATGTATAATTGAACTAGAATACTATCTATGTAATAGTTTTGGATCAGAAACAAGATTAGATTATGGTACAGGTCATGAGCTATCATTTTTTGCTCTAATCGCAGCAATTGATATGCTTGGTCTATGGACAGAGAAATTTACAGCAGTAGATTTGCTTCATATATTCCATTGTTACTATGAGTTGGTAAAAAAGTTAATTCTTACTTATACACTAGAACCAGCCGGTTCACATGGAGTTTGGGGATTAGATGACCATTTTCATTTATCTTATATACTTGGCAGTTCCCAACTATCTGGGGATCCAAATCCTCCATTTTCACCATCAGATATTTTAGACAAAAAAATAGTAACAGGATACAAAGATAAGAATTTTTATTGTTTTACAATTGATTTCATATATAACGTCAAAAGTGGTCCATTTTCTGAACATTCACCAATTTTATATGATATATCAAAAAGTGTAAGCAGTTGGACCAAGGTTAAGTCCGGTTTATTAAAAATGTATATGGTAGAAGTATTAAATAAGTTTCCAGTTGTTCAACATTTTTGGTTTGGGGAGGGATTTTATCCTTGGATAAATATTAATACAAACAAATTATTAGAAGTATATGCAAACGATACCAATCAGGAAAATAATTTATTTAATTCATCGAATAGCAGTATCCCAGATAATGCTATTAATAAAGATAGAATTATTGGTCAAACCTACAGCAGCAGTCGGTTTCCACAGCATAGAATCCCCACAACCACAACCACATTTATTAATAGAGATTCAAAAATTCGTGCTATGGGACCTCCAAGATCCCAGCAAGTTAATAACATATTGCCATTTAACCCCATTGATAGATTCAAAAAGAGAGAGTAATTTAAAACTCCATAACAAAGAAAGAACATAAAGTACTGCTTACGAGGATATTGAGAAAGTCTTGTTAATTAATAAATTCTTTTAAATAGCACCAATTTGATGCTTAAAGTCGTACATAAAAACATATTGAATAGCAACTTAAGACTAGTTGATATTAAAAGTTTATTCTTAACTAAAGAACTATTTATTACCGATGTCTTTTTTTTAGATAAAACCTTCTGTCACGACATGAGAAAAGCAGTCCTAAGTATGACTGTATTTGAATAATTGTACTGGCATTCACCTCTTTTAACAAGAAAAATAATAATTAAACTAGGAAATATTTTGAAAAATTTATCCAAATTTTCACTTACTTTTGATAACTGAACTTTTGTGCTTAACTGCCATTAATTTCCACCAAACCTATGGAAAGAGTGGACAAAATTCTGTCATACTAATGTTCAATAACAATGTGGTTTTTGATCTTCTAGTAACTCCCTAGTCAATCTACTTTCAATGCCTGACAACTGAATGGTTTTGGGAAGTACAACAGCAATAAGTATTTTCTGCAAACTAATAGTGTAAATAATTTAATTTGCTAATATTCTTCGCCGTTATCTGTTACATATAATCAGACATTGAAATAAACACTAACAATTAATGTAATGCAACTTTAGAAATACACAATATCAAATGTTATTTGCAATTTTTATTGCAATATTTAAGCTGTTTGTTATTGCATGAGTTTTGAGGGGTCTGCCTGAATAAGTTATTCCTGCGTAAAAATTATAGAGAACATAATATTTTGCAAGCTCATATTTATATCTCCCAATTATAATGAAAATCTATCAATGTCTCCTTAGTCATTTGGTTTAGTTTTTTAATAATATGTTGAATTAAGTTATTTATAGCTTCATCACTAATAATTTTGATATCTACATCATTTTTTGCAACAAAGATTCTGTAATTTTTTATTATTTCAAATAATGGATTTAAACCATAATTTATTAACCGTATAATAATTTTACCCTTTGTAACGCATTCATTTCCGTTAATTAGATCTTCTTTTGTATTTTTTACATTCAAAGCAATTGTAATAAATTCAATATATTGTGACACCACCTTTGCATGCAATTCAATAAGCTTAAAAAAATACTTTAAAATAATAGTTTTATCCTCATTTAAATAAATTAAAACCTCTGTACTAGTTACCTGTTCAATTAGGGTATTTGTTCTTTCAATAGACATAAACAATGGCTGCAAACGGCCTAATAAGTCTAATTTATTGTTTAAACTCATTTTGTAATCAATATCTACCGACTTATCTCTCTCAATTTTAGTTTTTAAACATTTTTTGCTATTAAAACCATTAGATATTTTACTATGAAATTCAATGCTTGTTTTAGGTTTCTTTGGTTTGGCGCCTAAACAAGTTTTTGAGCTTGTAACTTCTTTTGATGAAATCTTATGTTCTTTAAGAATTGTGTAAACCATTTTAATTTAAAACTAATTGACCAAGTTATGTTTGGGAATTAACAAGATCCACAATTAACATAAGAAAGACTCCATAACTAACAAGGACTACACACACACACACACACACACATACACACACACACACACACACACACACACACACACACACACACATATATATATATATATATATATGTTTATATATTTGTATACACATAAACAAACATATTCAAACATATCTAAACGTAAACATGTACTAAAATTACGATTTAACCAACAAGCAACAATCAATATTTAACAATCGGGTGACTGTTAGCAGATATATTTACTTGTTGAGCTGAAGTAAAAATAAACGATATGAACACACCAACAACCTCCCTACAAACCCCCATATTCTTATAGCTAACGCATCACATAGATCTAGTCATTCCAATATATAATAATCATTAAACCATTCGAAAGAAATTCAGTAGTTCTTACTCGGAGTAAATACGACTTATAGCCAGTAGTTCTTTCCTTCGACATTCATACATACTACTTATTATTCAATTCAAGACATCTTTCTCACACACGAATATAAAACCTGTACGAATTATAATTACTCTAAATTCCTTACGCAGATAGCAACAGCTTAATAAACAACCATAGAAATTTCCAATAGAAACTTTCACTTTAATTTTATATTATATTATTATATTAGAGTATATTATATTACAATACAAAGTTTTATAGGAGTTCATAATAGCTTTTTCGATGTCTCGAAGACACATTCCTCATTTTTACCCCGCAAAAACTATTGATTACAAATCTTTCGGGAGACTCCGTTCCATGTTCTTGAGCCCTAGGGTTAGGGATTTAGGGTTGTCATGTTTTTAGGGTTTGGAAGCATCGAGGAAACTGAAAAAAGAAAACAGGGCATCTATATTTCAACTATAATGAGTTCTATATAAATGGAAAGAAAAAAATATATTTATATTTACCTGTATGGTAAGTACTATCGAACAGGTGGGAACAGGAAGCATCATCAGTACGCTGTTCTATTCTAGGTTATTAGTATGGCTGAAGAATTTGTCGAGAAGTTTCATTTAATCCAAATCGATGACACTCTATTTGATGTTGTAGCTAAAAAACAAGGCTCAAAATATAATAGTTTTAAGTTAGAGACATTTAAATGCAATGGTAAAACTGATGAGTTAAAGGTTAGGAAAGTTTTACAAGATTCTGATCTTGTTGTTATAGATTCAGTACAGTCTGGTATAGGGAGATCAGAACATAATGATTTTTATAATGAAATAATGAAACCTGTTTTTACAAAAGTAAACTTGCCTCACACATATATCAGGACAGAAAGTGCAGAATCAATCAAGAATTTTGCTACTAATTTGGATGATTCTAAGGACTACACGATAGTGTTTTTGTCGGGAGACACAAGTGTTTCAGAATTCATTAATAATCTCTCTGAAAATCGAAAAGAAGCTCTAAATGATTCTAACGAAAGCAAATTTGAAATTAATTTATTTACAATTCCATTAGGTACTGGTAATGCTTTAGCAAGTTCAATTAATTTAATTTCACCACATCAGGCTTTTCAAAAATTCTTGAAAAATGAATTGATGGTTGAAAACTTTCCCTTATATACAGCAACATTTCCCAATAAAAAAAGAATTATTTTCTTCATAATTTTTTCGATGGGATTCCATGCAAACCTGCTGCATGCTTGTAATACAGATAAGTATCAAAAAATGGGCAATGAGAGATTCTTAAAAGCAAGTGAAGATATTTTTAAAAACTATGATCTAAATATTGGAATTAGAACTAAAAATGGTTCAGAAATAAATAATAGAAATTACTCATACTTTGCGATGATTAATACGTCAAATTTGGAATTAAATTATGTTCCTTCTCCAGATTCAAATGTTTTTAAAAATGAATTACATCTTTTAGGTTATGATGCTAATTTATCAAAGGATACATTAATAAATAAAATTATGGCTGGGTATAATTATAAAAAACATGATAAGATCAATAATGAAGACAATCAAACTTACTATTTTCCAGTTAAATTATCAGAAGATGGATTTCAAATAATATTAGACACACAATATGATGAGCATTTGCCAAAATACAAATATGAAATTTGTTGTGACGGATTATTAATTAACTTAGATGACATTAATAATGAAATTGGTGTGCCTAAAGAATCGCAAAATAAAATCACAATTAAAAACTTTACGAATAATTTAAATTTTAAATTGAATATTCTTGCTTCAAGTATATAATATATTAACTTTATAAAAATCTAAAATTTTTTTAAAAAATGCATATCATAATATTCACATTAAATTATATCCATTTACAAATAATATTTACTCATCATTCCGAATCTTGGCTATTTTAGAATGCCCATGTTCAGTCTCATCATTATCTTCATCTGCTTCAGATGATCTTTTTAAATCACTACTTTGATTTGGCGTATCAGTATTAAATGTTAACGTTGGCTGAATAGTTATAGATGAATTAGTATTATCTGGCGTTGATTCACCAACAATATCATTTGATGTTTTCTTAGAAAATGGATTACCCGATAAAAACATATTTGTTCCTGAAGGAGATTGAGTTTTGTTGAAGATGAATGGATTTTGTCCAAAACCAAAACTATTTGAAATATTTGATTTTAAATTTGTTTTATCATCTTTGTTTGTTGTGCTGGATGCCTCTTTTGTTTTTCCTTCCTTCAAAGATTTTAATTGAATTTCAAGAACTTCAATATTTTTTGATAATAATTTATTCTTAGTTTGTTCTTTATTCACTGCCTCTTGAAGTTCTTCTACTTTAGAATCAATCTCTTTTTTTAATTTTGCTTCAAAGTCTATGTTAATTTCTTCACCTTTCTTAAATAATTCATCTTTCAATTTATCTTCATATTGATTAACTATTTTCTCAGATTCTTTTGATAGTTTATCTTCATATTCCTTCTCCAGTTCGTCTCTAGCCTTTAATGCAGCTAATTTCTCAGCATCTTCAATTCTAGCTTTTATTATGTGATGATATTCCTTTTCTAATTTTGACTTCATCTCACGCTCGATATCTTCTGGCATTACTATTGAATCAGAATTTATATTCTGGTTTAAATTTTCTTCTAATTCTTTCATCTTGTTGCTTAAAAGTTTTTCATTTTCAATTTCAAAATCTTTTGCAACCAATGCTTTTAATTTCGTCACTAATTCTTCAGGTAAGTTTTCAAGTTCATCAAAAGAGTTATCATCTTGGTTAGCTTTTAGTTGTTTTGAAACAGATTCTAGTTCAGCAGCTTTATTTTCAACTAATTTCTTTTGTTGTTCTAATTCTTCTTTTAGCTCTTCGACATATCGTTTGTTCTTTACAAGTTCATCATTTAACTTTGTCATGTCATCCTTATTTTGGCTTATTTGTTCTTTTAAACCATTTTCAGAATTCTCTAATATTGAGACTTTTTGTTCCAAGTCAATTTTTGCTTTTTCTAAGTTACTATAATCTTCTCTCAATTTATTTTCAGTACTTTTGAATTCGTGTAATTTATCTTTAGCTTGTTTTTTGAGTCTAGCAAATCTATCTATAGCCTCTTCATTTTCTTTCGATTTGATATCCAATTGCTTTTTTAATTCATCAATTTCTTCTCTAGTTTTTAACATAGCGTCAGACTCAGCTGTATTTTTAATATTTTCTATTTTAATCTTCATTTTGTTGTTCATTTCGTCGATTTTAATATTTGTATCACTATTTATTTCGTCAATTTTGCCTTGATACCATTTAACTTGGGATTCATTCTCTTCTACCAATCTTTTAATTTCATCTTCATGTAACTTTAATTTTTCTTCAAGGAAATTATTTGAAGTTGTCAAAGAATGTATTTCCTCTTTTAATAATCTTTTATTAGTCATCTCATTAATACCAATAGATTCCTCATTTTGCTTAAAATTAATCAGACTTTCTTTAGTTGATTTTAGATTATTGTATTGAGATTTTAATTCTTGTAACTCTTTCTTCAATTTGAGACTCTCAATTTCAATAAGTTTTATTTTTGATTCTGAAGTTTCAACACATTTAGTTAAATTTTTATTCTTAGCTTTTAATTCTATGACTTCTTCTATAGTGTTACTTTCATTATAATCTTTTAATGATTGACTGCTATCCTTATTTTTTACTAGTTCTAAGTTAATTTCCTGTAACTCTCTATATGAATTATTTAATAAAGCGATTTCCTTTTTAAGTGAACTATTTTCATTTTTTGCCTCATCAATTGCCATGGATAATTCATTGGATTTTCTTAATAGAGAATGATTGTTTTTTTGAAGTTCCACATTCTGGAGAATTGGAATTTGTTTGAACTCTATTGATTCATTTAGTTCATGTATTTTTGTTTCCAACTTTTTTATTTTATTTTCCATTGATTTCCTTTCCATTATATGAGAATTTATAATATTTTCATTTTTCTCATTTTTCTCTTTTAATGCAAAGAGATTATGATCTATTTTAGTAATAGATTGAGAATTGTTACCTGAAATATTAATATTGGTACTATTTTCTTCCAATTGTTCCATTTTGTTAGTTAATTCTCTTACCAGGTTCACCAATTTTGTATTTTGAGCTGTTAATTCATTAATATTAGAAAATTGAAGAAGTCTTTCACTAATAATTTTTTGTGCATCTGTATTCCAATTATTGTTTGATTGTGTAACTAAATTTTTAATAAAATTCAATTCTTTTTCGGTTAATATGCTTTTATTATTTTCATAAATATAAGATTGTGTCATTAATAGATAATTTATTTGATTACCTAAGTCAGATCTTTGTTGCAATAAAGTTTTGACGGTATTTTCAAAATCAATTAACTTGAATTTTAAAGTTTGATTTTCTGATTCTAAAACATTTTGTTTTACTAATAAATTTTCATCTGTTATTGAAGTATCTGCATCTTGTTTTCCATTGATTGTATTATTTTGTAAATATGGTAATTTGTTTTCTAAATCAAATAAAAAATCATTAAACTTTTTTTCTAATAACGATTTTGCATATTTTTCTTTTATTAATTCTTTTTTAATATCATTAATATCATTAATATCAAAATCCAAATCCAAATCGATATTGGAATCAAAAGAATTAAATGAGTGACCATTATTATCTAATTTATTATTATTATCTGAATTTAAATTTTGTAAAAATTCATTCATTTTCTGATTATTTGATAATTTAATTATTTTTAATAATTCTTTATTCATTGTTGAAATATTTTCAATACGTTCTTGTAATTTAAGGACAACTTTCTTCATATTTTCTTTCTCTTTAAATTCAATTGAAGTTCTCCATGAATTATAATCATTATTCAATTCAATATCGTAATCTTTTTGATCAGTTATTTGGTTATCTTCATCATTATCTTCAGCACTACTTTTAGATACTGATTGTTTTTTACTAAAGTAAATCTTATTCTTCATTAAGTTTAATTGATTATGTGCTTCTAAAAGATTTGATTCTAATATCTCTAATTTTTCAAAATTTTTAATATTTTTTTCATCATTTTTCAATGAATTTTCAATTGAATTTTCATAAACATTTATTAATTTTTTTTCATTACTTTTATTTTGCATAATTTCATGATTCAATCTATCATCCAATTTATTTAATTTAAATTTATATTGGTCCATTTCCAAATGATAGTTTTGTTTAATTTCGAAATATTCTTTATTCTTAATAAAAAGTTCATTTTTCAATTGTTTATTGATAGAATTAATAAATTCAAAATTTTTCTCTAACTCTACAATCTTCAATTTTTGTCTCTCCAAAGAACCACTAACATCATCAGCATCATACTTTTTTGATGGTTTCAACACTTCTTGAAAACCTTGTTTCAACGCATTATTAAGTTCAATTAACTGTTCCAATTTTTGATGTAAACCATCCCATTCTTTTGAAGAGGCTATTATTGAGGTATAACCTTCTTGTGAACAACTCATGACCACAAACCTATACGATATTTTTATAGCTCTCCCAAACGTTCAAAATCCTCTATACACTTTTAACTAAATACATGCTATACACAAACACACACAAACAAATATATATATATATTTGTTTTAAATATTTTTTTTTCTGAATATTTATTTTTTTATTTTTTACCTTTAACCGCCAATACCGAATTTCAGTGCGCAATATATACAGCTAACAATAATTTATATCCTTAGTGAATTGAAAACTAGCCAAACAATCTATTGATCACACAGCAATTTAGCTGCTCCAATTAATATTTTAGTTCAACTGACGTTAATGCTTTAATATAATTAAAAGAACTAAGAGAGTTAAATTACAATTAAAAGTTATCCTTAATGGATATATATATATATATATATATAACGACAGTGTGTTTTTTGTGTTTTTTGTGGACTGTGAGATTTACCCAGGACACAAAAAAACACCGGACCCTAGGGTTTCAAACCCTAGCAGCAGCACAATCACTTTTTTAGGGTTCGCAAGAAGTATAGCAAGTCACATGATCATATAATAATATTTGTATATAATCACAACACACGAAAGTTATATCATCACTTACCACGAACGTATACTCTAGTTAAAATCATTGTCATACACCAGATCATTTCATTTCCTATATTGTGTGATAAAGTATCTTTTATTTTTCACATCGATTTTTACAATTTAATAATTTGTGCAATATTGAAACTCATTGAAATATTGAATTTTAGTAATAGTAATAGTAAGACTAGTTAATAGTCAATAATCTATAGTAATAGTAATAGTAATCGTGATCGCGACTGTGATAGTGATAGTAATATATTAGAAAGTTGAATTTTTATAATAAACAGTTCTTAATTATTGGGTATTCTTGTTTTTTCTTGAGATTTATTTTACACTTGTGTATATTTTTTATTTATAAGGTCCCCAGGATTCATTAAAGATGCAAATGTATGTTATTGGTTTAACCAATTTTTTATTCAGTGATGAAGTAATATTATTTTTATAATTTTGCACTTACTAACTTTAGCTTATAACTATAATCATAATGTTGAGTGAAAATGGATGATTTTTGTTTTTATTTTTTAATGTAGTTTTGTTAAAACTTTAACCGGTAAGACAATTACCTTAGAAGTTGAATCTTCTGATACTATTGACAATGTCAAATCAAAGATTCAAGACAAGGAAGGTATTCCACCAGACCAACAAAGATTAATCTTTGCTGGTAAGCAATTGGAAGATGGTAGAACTTTATCTGACTACAACATCCAAAAGGAATCTACTTTGCATTTAGTCTTGAGATTGAGAGGTGGTATCATTGAACCATCTTTAAAGGCTCTAGCTTCTAAGTACAACTGTGAAAAATCTGTTTGCCGTAAGTGTTATGCTAGATTACCACCAAGAGCTACTAACTGTAGAAAGAGAAAATGTGGTCACACTAACCAATTGAGACCAAAGAAGAAGTTAAAATAGATATATTATATTTATATTATATCTTTTTATATTTTATCTTCTCTCTAGTTAGTTAGTCCTATATAAGTATACCTTGTTTTTTTGCTTTTAAATTTTTATATAATATAATTTAAAGATCATATAAACTAATAAAATTCGTGAACTTATACTAATTTGAAATTTTAACTGTAGACTAATATATTTGTTAATATCATTTGGTTCAAAAAATTGTGTATTATAGTTATTATATATAGGCAAGCCTATATAAATGCATTTGTAAATATATAACTTATGGATAATCCTTTATATATTTCTTTAATATTTGTTTTAAATTTGGTCTCTTTATTGGTTTTGATAAAAAGTCATTCATACCTACATTCAAACATTCTTCAATGTTTTCATCCTTGGGAAAGGCAGATAATGCTATAATAGGTTGAGTATAATTTAAATCTTTTCTTATCATCCTAGTAGCTGTTAAACCGTCTACTCTTGGCATTTGGACATCCATAAATATAATATCATAACTTCTATTATTTTCTGATAAAATCTGTACTTTATCGAATGCGTCCTGACCATCTCTAGCTAAATCAATATTATTTATTCCTTCTAATTTCAACATCCGTTTGATAACTTCTTGATTCACATGATTATCTTCTGCTACTAAAATATAGACCGAATCTAATTTATTATATTCTTTGCCTTTTGATTTTTCGTCATTATGAGCATTTAAGGTTGGAACCTTTTGAGTAGAAGTAGCGGTACCCGTGCTTTGCAAAAATGGTCTATTTAACCTTACTGTCGAAGAACGAACCGTATCTCCGTTTGTGGAATCGGACGAATATGAATCAATAGAAGAAATACTTTGCCTATAGTTGAGAGAACTACCAATTGAAGCTCTGGTTTTAATACTTTTGGTGCTGCTTGAACTATGTACATTAAATTTGACCTTTCTATTTTTCTTACTAGTGATATTAAATTCATCATCAAATGATTCGTCATCCGTCATAATAAGTTCCCTAGTTTGCTTTAATGGAAGAGTAAATGTAAATTTACTTCCCACACCTAACTCTGATTCTAATTCCATCGTACCATTCATCATTGTAGCTAATTGTCTACAGATTGACAAACCTAAACCAGTACCACCATATTGTCTCGATAAAGCTTGATCACCTTGAACAAATGGTTGAAATACTGATTCTTGTAATTTTGGATCTATACCAGATCCTGTATCTTTAACTTCTACTGATATAACCCATGTTTTTGGTTCCTTTAGCTCGACACCCAATTTATCATCCTCATTATCTAAAACAGTTGTCTTATTCAGTTGTTTTGTGAATGTTGTGTCATCATAATATTTAGAAGATGAGGTAGCTAGTGAGGCAGTACCCATATTATCAGTTTCATCATTATTCAAATTTTCAGTAGGATTTTTATCAGATTGAGTATGACTATCATTTTTTGAAAGTTCAATTTTTTTAATTTCATTTTTCTCATCATCGTCAGTTTTGTCAGATAAGGTATTCATTGATACATCACGTTTTTCGTCAGGCTTTAAAGGAGACCTATTAAGTGGTAATTCAGTTCCTTGCTTAACATAAACTTTCTTATGATTTTCAGCTTTACTTCTTTCTTCATCATATTCACCTAAAAGATTAATTCTAACACTAACATTACCATCTACGGGAGTAAATTTTAATGCGTTAGAAACCAAATTCATCACAACTTGTATAATTCTATTTGAATCTCCCCATAACACATATGTTCGTAAAATATTGGGTATTAACAATATTGAAAGCTTAACATGTTGATCTTTAGCAATTTTACCAAAAATAGATTTTATTTGTAATGCTACTTCTGTTACACTAAAAGATCTTTTTTCTAAATTAGTTCTTTGTAAGACATTCTTTGAAAATGTAAGTAATTCAGTTAAAATATGCAATAAAAGTTCACCAGATCTAAAGATCAATTTTAAATTTCCTTTAATTTTATTGACATCTTCTTCTTCCATCGAAATAGCAGTCATACCTAATATACCATTTAATGGTGTCCTTAATTCATGTGATATATTGGCAATAAAAACAGTTTTCGCTTCATTAGCAGATTCAGCTTGAATTTTGGCTGCTTCAAGTTGTTTTGTTCTTGCGCGTACTCTTTCTTCCAATAAGCAATAATGTTGATCCAATGCATCTGTCATTGTATTAAATGTATCTGTTAACTCAGATAATTCATCTTGTAACAATCTCCAATAAACTGGCACTCTTGCTTCTATCAAATTAGCAGATGTTGTATATTTTTGTGAAGAAGATGATAAATCATCATCAGGGGTAACTCCCATGGAGGAATGACTTGAATTGTTGTTACCGTATATATGACTAATAGAAACCGAGTTAGGAGAAGGACTTTTATTTTTGTTATTCTCCCCTGACAAGCTTTCATTTTCTGAAGTTTTAGAAGTACTAAAGCCAATAGACGATCTGACGTGATTTTCCAAACTGTTTCTCCATTTAATAGAACTATTCCTGCTAACATTAACTCCTACAGATGGTTGAGAATGTCTTAAACCTCTACCCTCTGCGATAAGTTCAGTAGCTTTCTGTAATCTGATAAGTGGCTGTACGGCCCAGTGTGAAAGTGGAAATGTTAATAGACATACAAATACTGCGATTGCTACCACTACACCACTGATGATTCTTTCTAATTTTGTTGCAGGTTCAGAGAAAACAGATTCTGGCTGAGCTACTATAGCTAACCAATTCACCAACGTAAATGAGCAAGGGGAATAACCTACGGCAGTTGGTAAACCTAAAAATCTGCTAGTTTTCTTTACTGAACCACCTTTTCCCTTGACTAAACCATTGTATATGAAAGTATCATTTGTAATTTCATAATAAAGATTCAAATGTTTATCTGATTCCTCATAAGCTGTAGCAAATAGGAAATCGTAATATTTTAAAGTTGTTGTAGTAGAATAGTCAGCCGATAAAACGAAAACTTCGGATTTTTCTAAAGCAGTTGTATCATTAAACACACTTTTTAATCCTTCAGCTGACATAATCACAGATAAGTACCCATAAATTATAGGATTTGATAAAATAATAGATGGATTAGCAAAAATAGGAAGGGACATAGACATCAGAAATGTGCTACCATTTGACACAGGATCTGTTGCAATACCAGTTGTTTCCAAAGAGGACGGCAGAGATTTATTTGAAGAGAGTGGGAATAACTGATCCATAACACTATCTGGGACATAGTTTCCTGAAGCATTATTTGTTGCATTTATCATTATATTAAAATTTGCATCATATAATCGTGCTACAGAAAATAAATCCGATGAACTTAAAAACTTTTCTAAAACTTCAGCTGATGCAACCCAGTTGCTGCTACTCACATTACCAGCTGAAAAATTAACTAAAGCATCTTGTAAAGTATCTCTTGAAGACAGATAGTAACATTGGTAAAACAAATAGTTTAATGTTTGATCGATTTGTGAAGCTTTTAACTGAGCGGCAATATATAACCTTCCAGTCCTTAGATCTTTATAATTATCTGTAAAATAAACACCAGTTGTTACTGCCAATATAATCAGCGATATTATCGCCACTAAACTCACCAGTGCAGTTAGCTGAGCACGTATACTTATCCTGTAAGGCGGTTTCCAAAACTCTTTTGGTAGTAGTCTCATATGTATTGTAAACTTATATTACTCTTATTTCCATAAGTACAGTCTTCTTGTTATTCCTATAATTTAAATTGTTTACTTTCCATCCGCTCTCACTCTTTTCTCTATTCTTTTATATCCACTTACAGAATAGTTTTATATAGGCTGTAATTGATCAGAAAATTTAACTCAGCCTTTCTTTCAAATAGTACTTATTTTTTTCCCACGAAAAAAGAACCTTACAATTCCTGTCAATGGAAAACTATAATACTAAAATAATAAGAATTCAACAGATATACTTTAACCTTTCTTTAAAGCAACAAGTAAAGTCATCCCAAAAATAGTAATTATTTGTTTAACAATATTTACTATTTAAAAATTGTCATTGTTTTTATATATGGCCATCTCATTAATGTAAGCGCGTATATATAAAATCGGTGAAATCTGCCGCCATTGTGAAGCAGGTCAAGATGACAGAAATATGCAGTGTCAGTAAAGGGTAGTACTATGTTTGATGATTGTTAAATGGATGAGAGGTTCGAAAACGATACTAAATATATATAATTGTAATCGAGGTTGGTTGTGGCAGTTAAATGATTTGTTATATAGATTAAAATGAAAAAAACACAGTAAATGTATGTAAATGATTTATAATAGTTAAAAAGCGATACTTGAGAATGCTTCTACAAAAAAAGTTTATAATAATACATAGCCCATTGCGATGATTCTATTTGAATCTTCTGCATCAAGCCAATATGAACCAAACATTGTGACTGGTTTGATAATCACATACTTCATTATGACACAAATATGTTTAAATGTGGTTGCTAGAAATTCCCATGCCTGTGGGAAATTCATATTATGGCTGTTATTAGTGGTATCTTTTATGAAACCCGAGTCAGTATCTGTTGCGACGTCTACATATCCAAGCAGATCATTTGTGTCGTTAGAGTCCATATTCTGTAGCAGGTAAGTGAATGATGTGAATGAAGGGGATGGAATAATGGTGGATAGACAATAGCCGACACCTATTCCTATTCCGATACTAATCGAAATGCTCCATTTTAGTAACCAATTTTTGCCATTTGGGGTTTCGTCCTCTCCTTCTGGTCTGTTATTATCTGTTGGAACTCTTGGTCTACTTTTATTTTTTCTGATAGACCTAATATTATTTATCTTTCTTATGGATGAGTTACTTAATGTTTTTTTAGTATGTGCTGTCACAGCGTTTGGTTTAAAAGTTTCTTTGAGAAATTTTTCTGATCTTATTTTTGCCAGAGTATCTATTTTAGTATCATCAATTGATGAAGTTAATTCATCTTCTTTGAGAAAATTCAGTAGGGTTTCTATTACTTTTGCGTTGCTGTTGTGACTATATTTTGATCTTCCATGAATGATCATCAAATTCGGATAGCAAAGCCTTGGATTATTCCTCTCTTTCATGGTGTGAATTACTTTATTACAGTTTTTAATCATTTCTAGCTTATTCTCATTTTTTTGATCCAAGTACAGCACAACTGCCACGATAATCATATTTGCCGCCGAGTTCAATGAATCCAGAAGCTCTAAATGGTTGTGTACCACTAAAATCGACACACTGTTCGCAGTCGAGGCATCGGCCGTGAAACAGTAGTCCTCGGACCTGTTCTCCAGATGCTCAGCACAAAACCTAGCAGCGTCGCTACCCAGCACATTAATAACTTTGAGAGATCCCACCCGTTTGGCGTACGACAATCTAGGCATGACAAACTGATTACTGCTCGACGTCTCACTATTTGCCTGGCTCATGTAACTGTTCCCACAGCCAGGGGCAATCGCAGCATTCATATCCAGAGTCACATTTGCATTGGTCGACCTGCCCCTGTTCCAAGCACCGTTCATCAATTCGTTGTCCTCCTCCTCTGAATTCTCTGACGAAGACGACAGGACCTGCCAAGACTCCGACAGGTCCAACATGGCATTCCAATCGGTCTGAGTGTTCCCTGCATTGGATAAAACGTTGGTGGAGGGCTGAGAACCACCGATATTGCCCTCGAGCAACTCCAACACAGAATAATGTGGCTCAATAACACTCTTCCTCCCTGTCTCCTCTGTCGAACAACTTCTAATGTCCATCACTGTATTTTTCATCGATGAACACAGACGTTGAGTTTAAACTGATACGCACACGCCTATAGATATATATCTATCTATCTATATATATGTGTATATGTGTCTATGTGTGTGCGTGTATGCAACCTTACAGTTCAGCCACCTCTAAGGAATGGGCACCATGTTCATCCTTCACAAAATGACCATTTATATAATACCAAGAACAAAGAAAAAGTTGGTGCATGGCCGACTTGTGTTTTGAGGTGCAGCCTGCATTACCATAGTTGCAGATGGTATAGAGAAAGAAGTGTTATTCCTACAAGACGGTAACCACTTGGTGGTTGTCTTTCTGATGGCTATTGAGTTTTGTGATACTGGGATGCTCTCGGGGTTGGAGGGTTAACGGGGAGGGGGGTGCTAGAGGATGCTGCTGTTCTTGCGGGTGGCTACAGTTGTCTAATCGAGATAGAATGGGAGTAACTGTTCTTACTGTTGCTGTTGTAAATGGCTCTGTTGTTGCTCAGTTGCTTCTACTTGTTGATGAACCTTTGTGTATAGTTGGAGTCTGCGGTTGTTATGGGTAACGAATGTGTTTGTGGTGCGCGGCGCATGTGACGCAGTGGCGATGAAGGGCGGGGGGCGGGGCGACGGAGCGACATGCCGGGAAGGGCGGCTAAACGGTGTCACAAATTCTGCGGCGGGCATTTTGTGACGTGGATCACGTGGTAAAAAAGCGGACCGTGTCATTGTGTACGCTAGACGGGTAAGCGCGGGTGATATTTTGCTTGAGATTTGTTAATAGTGCAATATTCATTATATTCATTATAGAGTCTAAGAAATATATGGAATCTAAGAAATATATGGCTGTTTATTTTTGTGTTGTGAGATATAAAGGATACGGGTGTGTTGGTGTTGGTGTTGGTGTTGGGTTGGAGTGCAGTGGACTCGCAGGCGCATCGGTGCTGGGTGAGATTCGATGTTTGGTATTGTGAGAAATTGTGGGTTGAAGTTTCCAAAGGCGTTCAATGGGGTTTTGAACCTTGGGTTAGCTAGGAGCTGCTTGCATACGGTTGTGGAGCATAGGTCCAGTCTTCTGTGGAGCCCTTCGCTTTTGGATAATGGTACCAGAATCCCAGCGATGTTGAGAGATTCTGGTAGTAAAGGAGCCCTGATTGGGGATCTGTTACCTGTAAGTAAAGTAGAGATGGAACTGGACTCAGTGATGAGGAAAAGAAAGAAGAAGATGAAGAAGCACAAATTGAGAAAGAGAAGAAAGAGAGAGAAGGCTGAGAAGAGAAAGTTGTCCCAAGGTAGATAGATGCAGCGATTTTGCTTAAGTGCAGACTTCTCGTTGGTCTGGGCGTGTGTGTGTATGTGTATGTATGTGTGGAGTGGAATTTCCTTTTTTTAACTAGCCAAAAGCCATGCTGAACCACGATCCAATTGGACTAAACAAATATTATTGTTAATAACATTCTGTGACGTGCCTTTCAAAGTTGAAGAATTATAATAAGTTTCCTGTATATATGTTAAAATATCATTCATTCGAATAATAAATAAGACTATTGTCGTGATTTTTTGGCAGTTTTTTATTCATCTATACATATATATATATCTATATGTATATATTTAATTATATTTATCAAGGCAATAGGAATTGCTTGATCCTAGTTCTGTATATGCGATTGTTTTTCATAAAATTCTATAATATCTTCAGATGTTGTTCCATCTGTAACGTCTTTATCGTCTCTTAATCTGACAAATCTAGGGAATCTCAAGGATATACCTTTGTCGTATCTGGAATTTCCTGCTTTGTATATTGGCGATAATGATAAATCAGCTGTCAAGACCTCGAAAAGATATTTTGCTTGAAACCAAACATCGGGTTCAGCACTTGAATCATAAAGATATGATATTTGTGGTGAAGTGCTCTCAAGAGGTTGAAGTAGTGCATGTAAAGTAGTTAGCATTTCATCCGAGAAACCTGTACCAATTTTACAACATGTTTGAAATTCTTGAGAATCTTCGTCGTAACATCCAAGTAAAAACCCACCGTATGTACCTGTTCTTTTACCTTTACCAAAATATGCACCCATTACCACCAAATCTAAAGAATCACCTAAACCTTCTAAGTAATCCTTTTTCAGTTTCAACCAATTTCGAGATCTTTTACTAGGTTCGTAATGTGATTCTTCACCATCCAACATCTTGACCATCAAACCTTCACATGCATTTTTAACAGCATCATCTAAGAACGTTTGTAATTCACCCATATCAGATGTAACTAGTGAAGTTGCATATTGAAATTCTCCAGGTACTAATAATGTGACTCTATGAAGAATTTCTTGTCTTTCTCTTAAACTTTTATTAATAAGTCCCTTATCATTAAGATAAAGTAAATCAAATGCAAAAAGACAAACACGCACTTTAACATCTTTTAATTCAACATTTTTACGCTTTCTAGTGGTCAATACTTGGAATGGTAATATCTTATTTTGTTCAACATCCCAGGCTACCACTTCACAATCCATGATAATGTTTTTGACAGGTTCAGTTTCCTTCTCTGCTTCTTTACCATTATTTATAGCTTTAACTACCGATAAAAAGTCTTTCACATCTAATTCTGGGTATCTTTCTGTCATGTTTTCACCATTACGAGAATATATTCTCATTTCACCATTTTCAAGTAAGTGTACCTGAGCTCTTTCACCGTCATACTTGTATTCAGAAATAAATTCTTTACCTTGAAATGTGTCTAAAACCTCTGTAATTGCCTTTGTGGGTTTAGCAAGCATTGGTTTTAATGGGATGCCAGGTCTTAAAGTACAATTCTTATCAACGTTTAGTATACCATCTTCTAAACATGAATTGATAACGATTTCGTAATTGGGTACTTGGCAATGTGCTTCTCTTAATTTAGCTTCTGCCTCTTCAATTAAATCCATTGAATCTACGACATCTTCATCTACATCTTTTGAGCCTGTTTCTTTCCATTGTTCGTGAACTAATAAAGCTTTGGATAGTGAAATAAGAACTGTTTTTTCAGCTAGACCGATTCTCAATTTAGATTCTAGGGATCTAATTAAAAATTTTGCTTCAACACCCTTGGAGGCAGATAGCATTTGTTTTATTAGTTTAATTTTTCTCAATTGAGAGTCCTTACCATTTGCGCTAGCAATTTTCTTCAAATTAGTAAACACATCTGAAATTGTCAATGGTTTGGGTTTAAACATAGTTGGTTGAACGTTTCTTGCATCCTGAGCAATGGTTCCTAAATCACCTGTCTCTTTCAATTCCAGTTTAATCTGTTTTATAGATTTACCACATGCTTCACTGATTGTTTTTGTTAGTATATTTTCACCTAATCCAAGTTCTAATCCTGGTTCATAATCAGGCCCTAATCTATTAATGAACAAATATGTTACTATGATGATATCAGGTGGATGATTTTTCAATACTTTGATGAAGAATTCCGAGCACAATTCAATTATCGCTAGACGAGATGAGATTCCTTCAATCTCTTGGAACAAGTTACAAACCTCTGAATACAAAACTGTTGATTTTGTGTTGAGTAGAGTCGTAGAACTCACTGACACATTTGCAGAGGCAGATGCGTTTGCAGAGGCTGAAGTACTTACAGATCCCGTCTGCGACGGTGTATCTAGTCTTCTTTTCTTCTCCACATGTGTGGTAAGAGACGATTCTTTTGTAGCATTATCATCTGTGGTCGAAGTTTTCTTGTTCATGGAAGTGAAAAACCTAGCCAATGTGGCTTGTTTCTTGCTTGTGTCCACTGTATTCGACATGGCTCTTCTGTGCAGATGTGTCTTGTCGGATGGGTTAAATATCTGTAAAGTCCTTGGAAAATAACTGACTGCTTTATAACGAACGGGAAACAGCTTAATTAAAACTCGATATGAACTCTCAATGACCATGCTATATCGCTGCCAGAAAAAGAGCACTCTAGGACATCCACAAGAACAGGCAAAACTCAGAAAAGCTCCAAAAAAACACTGGGAAGCACACGTTTCCAAATATAGCCTAAAAATATCATATATATACATGTATAATGTATACATTCTGTACATATATTGCCTTCATAAAATATATTAGATTATTGTTATAAAGCGTTTTCCGATGAGGTTACACGTAAGATTTAATTATGTAAACATAATTTCCACAGAAACACCAGAAGAGACGCGTCATTTTTGGTCGATTTTACTTCTTTTTGCACGCTGAGAATGGGGAACAGGCCGGGTAGTGGAGGTGAGTGATGATTTTTCACATTTGTCTCTCGGCGATGAGTGTCCGGTTAACCTGACTGGCCAACTACCCGACCACATCACGTGCTCTAAAATTTTTCGGAAACGAGTTCTCAAATTTCTGATTAAATAGGAGTATAAGGATTGGGTTTTGAGATATAAAATTAAAGTTAGTTTCCTTAATTTAATTACCTTATCATTAACGTACTTGTAAGTATATGTAAATTTATTTATTATTTGGAATTGGATTTGATGTATGGATTAAAATTTATTTTATTTGTTGAGTTGGTAGTAATGGGTGTGGTATATATTGAAGAGCGAGTTTGGTAGTGGAAAGGGGACTCAGGAAGAGTGACAAAGGAGATAGATAGTAAAGGATATACAGGTTTGGATTTTTGATTTTCCGGAGAAGTATTGGAAGCAAGCTAGAAAAGACAGAAAAGATAGATATATATTTGGAAAGATGTCTAACCAGTTTGTGCGTTCGATGAAGAATGTTGTGAAAGGGTACTCGTCTACGCAAGTGTTAGTGCGTAATGCTACTGCGAACGAAGGTACGGGGCCTAATATTGATTCATTGGCTGATATTGCTGAGAAGACGTATGATTCTGCTGATTTTTTTGAGATCATGGATATGCTGGATAAGCGTTTAAATGATAAAGGTAAGTATTGGAAGCATATTGCGAAGTCTTTGACCGTTTTGGATTATTTGGTCAGATTTGGTAGTGAGAATTGTGTGCTGTGGTGTAAAGAGAATTTGTATTTGATTAAGACTTTGTCTGAGTTTAGATACGAGGATGAGAATTCTGGTGGTGTTGATCAAGGGCAAATAATTAGAGTTAAAGCAAAAGAGTTGACTGCATTGTTGATGGATGATGAGAGATTGAGACAAGAGAGAAGAATGAACAATAGACGTGATGGTGGCAGAAGACGTCCTGAGCGTAATAGAAGTGATGAAGATTTGCAAAGAGCATTAGAAGAAAGTAGAAGGACCGCAGAAGAGGATGAACAAAGAAGAAGAATGCAACACGATGACGATTCTGATTTACAAGCTGCTCTTCAGTTGTCAAAGGAGGAAGAAGAGTTGAAGAGGTTACAAGAGTTACAAAGAAACATGAATCAACAACAACAACAACCGGTTTATTATGATATATTTGGTAATCCAATTTCTTATGAAGAATATTTACAATATCAAATGCAGCAAGATCAATTACAGAAGCAACAACAAAACGAATGGCTATTGCAACAAAAGCAACAAGAATTGGTTGCTCAACAGCAACAACAAGAAATGTTATTACAACAACAACAATTCTTATTGGCCCAGCAACAACAACAAGCTGCTTACTTAGCTCAACAGCAAGCAATGATGCAACAACAACAACAAATGCCAATGCAAACTGGATCAAACAATCCATTTGCATTAAATAACCAACAAGGAAATAATAGTAATAGCCAAGCAGCTGCAGCTGCTGAATTACCAGATTTTAACCAACCACAAGCTCAATCCTATAAACCAGCTAAATTACCAGAACAAGTTGAAGTTCAACAACCTGCTCAACAACCTGTCCAGCAACCTGCCGTTGTTCAACAACCAATGATACAAAATAGAACTGGTAACCAAGATATCACAAACAAATATAATGATCTAAACCAATTGTTGGCTTCTGGTACAGGATTAGATACATTTGGTAATACTGGTGAAACTCGTATACCTGCTCAACACACTAAAACAGGAACATTTATCAATTCACAAGGTACTGGATTTAAGCAAACAACTGAGCCAAAGGTTAATCCATTTTTGAATAATCAATATACTGGGTTACCCAGTTCAAATATTGTACCAAACCAAACTGGTTATGGTTTTGGTAACCAATCACAACAGCAATATCAACCACAACCACAACAACAACCGAATAATAGTCAAGGTGTTAGTTTGATTGACTTATAGGAACATTAATACATTAATAGTAAAAATAATACAAACTATGTTGATAACAATAATATAAAAATCTTTTCAAGCTTTTATAAATTATCATTGTGTAGTATTCCAATAATTAATAGCATACTATTTAATGTTCTATGTATATTGTAATTGAAAATAAAGTAATATATTTTAATTTTTTATTGATACTATATGGCATTGTAGTGAAACTTCATAAGTTTCAAACTTATATTTTATGTACAATCTTTTTAATCCATGTTCAGTTAGTATTTTAATTGGACACACAATGAATTTATCTGACTCTTCTTCAATATTCAAATTAGAACTAGTATCATCATCAATCACTACACCATTACTTTTTTCCAACCTTCTTTGTTTCTCAAAAAGAACTAAGCTATTATTAATATCATCACAGAGGTTCAAATCTGTTGATGGTAGACATTCTAAATAATTTAGTAATTGCTTATGGTATTCATCTTTTACTTTTAAATTAGTTCCACAAGACTTCAAAAATTTAAATTTATTTTGTGATAACTGTATGTCATCTGATGTAAGAATTTCAATTTCGACCAACCTATTTGAATATTCTCCAGTGTTTTTAATAACAAACTGTAACATATCGGGCTTATTCACCATTTCCTTAATTTCAAGAGTTGGTAATTGAGTAGAAGCAAACGACTCATATATATTATCACTGGAGTACCCGTTTTTTGATGGTTCTAATAAGGAAGCTCCACAATGTGGACACTTATAATGAAATTTCATTCTCAGTCTAGAAAGTTTCGGTAATTTATCCTTGTTATTATGTAACTGTTGCTTAAGTTGGTGGTCTCTATATAATATTGTAGAAGAAGTGTTGAATGAAAGTTCTCTTTTATTTGTTATTATTTTTGATAAACTTTCTGCAGAGCTTAAATCTCCTCTTTTAAGTCTAATAGCTTTGCCAGGTTTTATTATATCATCATCTTTGTTATACTGACTATCTTTCAAGTAGAGATCGGAAACTTCTTTAAATCTTCTAAAGTTGGGATCTGACTCCTTCTGCAAAGAAAATATATATTCTGATAAGAATCTTATGTCATTTTCCAAAGGAGTGGACCAAACCCAAGAGCAACCATAGCATATAAAAGTGACCATTTTTTCAGTCAGACCTTCCAAGTTTTTTTTTTTACCTAAGGATATAGCTAACGAATTTTCACAATTAGGACATAGAAAACAACCATTGGCACAATATTCATCATAACATGTTCTATCATCACTCCGTTCATCTGTATCCTTTATAATTCTATTTTTCCTATTACAATAAGAGCAAAATTCTTCACCATCTTCGAACAAATGACAATATTCACAACTAACTGTATGGCATTCTCGACATAAATTCAAATAAGAATAAGCAAGACCTTCTTTCATACAATTTTCAGCATTATAATTCACACAATCCTTAGAACAATTGCAATACCATTTAAGCTCCATTTAGGTAGTTACATATAATTCCATCCAAATAAAACTAATCCAAATATTCACTTCGCAATCATTGGGATATCTTCTACCACCTAATCTTACCAATTGCTCCAATGAAAAGCTAAATATCAATCAGAATCCTATAATCCTTTCTCATAGTACTCGAGAACCCAATATTTGAACAATATATTGTAAACAGAGATATATGAATCTTATATATAATTTATATATATATTTCGCACTCTAAAGAAACTAAAATCTCAAGATTTTTTATACAAATACAACTGTAAGCAGCACGATAAGGTTTCCATTGGGAGCAGAAAGGAGGTCAGGTTAGTGAGAAGGCAGATCATTGTTTCTGTGTGGTGCTCTATTCTTTGCATATTGGTGTTTCCAGTTCCTTTGAACCAACTCTATCGAGCCATTCCGTTCATATTTTGGGTTCATTTTGAAAGTCTCTTAGAAAGATGATTAGGCTGAATATATGGGCATTGCTTGTCTTTGGTAATTTTACGAGAGTAGTATTTGGTGAACTAGTTGAGCAAGTGAACTTTAAGACAAATAATGATGGTAATGATCTTTATGAGAAAGCTATAGAGATTTTGAAAACGAAAAAAAGGTACAATGATGAAATTGATAATTTCTCTGAAGCCCATAAATTTGGGATTGATATAATGATTCCTGTAGATTATTCAAAATATGAGCATGAACTTGAGTACAAACTGTTTTGGGAGAATAGTGTTACTAAGTGGCAAAATGACACAATGCAACTTTTAATAAAATCAAGTAATGAATTCAATAATACTAAAGCAACGCATTTGTTGTCACGAATACATCTTTGGGGTGAATATGGATATCCTAGTAACATGACACTTGCATATACATACCTGAATAAGTATAATGAGATGATAGGTTTTAGTGATGGAGAAGTTTTGTTTGACCTTGCAGTTATGTTGTCTACAGGATTATTTGGTGCGATACCTATTGATATTGGAAAAAGTCTTTTATATTATCAACAAGCAGCTTCTCTTGGAAATATGAAAGCTAAACAAGCACTTGCCTATCGATATGCCAATGGTTTGAATGTTCCAAGAGATTGTAATATGGCATTGTTATTATACAGAGAATTAGCTGATGAAGTACGGTCAAAATATTCAGACTACGAATGGAACATCTCTATGCCCTATATGGAAACGTACAATATCAGAATTCCAGACTTTCAAGGTGGTTTATTAGGTGATGGTTTAAGTTCAACCCAGTCATCAACTACTAGGAAAGATTCTGTTAGACCAGATATCACATCTTCAATGTTAACACAGATGAATGGTGGTCAAATTGTCCTACAATTTGGTATAGGTTCGAAAGAATATGCTGCAGATGGTGAATCAGATGAAAGTAATGATAAATTGGTTGATCTTTACTATACTGCATGGGATCTGTATAGGGGTACATATGGAAGGAACCGTGATGTAGAAGCCGCAAGAACTATTCTGGAATTAGCAATCGAAGAATACAGAACTTCTGAAGCTTTCATGGATAATTTACAAATATACTTTTTTGGAAAATGTTACTACCTGCTGGGTCACATTTATTTCACTGGAAATGGAGATTCCAAACCCGATATAAAACGAGCTGAGAAATTATTACAGAAGTCGATTGATATCGTTGAAAACGTAAGTGCTGTGAAGAGCAAAGCAAATATTGATATGGGATTAATAAGCCAATTCATAAAAAATGATACCAAAGCAGCAATTAACTATTATAGAACTATATTAGGAGAGAATGTTAATGATGGTACTGCAGATTATCAATTATCAAAATTATCTACCGAAAAGCCCGAATTGAAAATAGGTGATCCTTTTGTGCTAATGCAAACAGCATACAGGAGATCTCATATTCCTGGTACTTATGAATATGCCAAAATGATTGAAGAAGGGGTGAATAATTATTATAGTTGTGAAGATACATCTTTTTTATTTAAAAGATTTTTAGAGATGAATGAAGTTATCATTGCACCTCAATTAAGAATTGCCTTCTCTGAATTATTAAAAGGAAATACAGAAGTAGCATTATGGGCATATTCGCAAGCTGCAGAACAAGGTTTTGAAGCTGCACAAGTTTCAGCTGCATATTTATTATACCAAGATACGTCTTTATTTGAAGAAAATCCAACAACAACAGATGAAAGAAAGTCACTAGCAATTTCATACTATAACAGAGCATTTAAACAGAATAATATCGATGCTGCAATTGTTGCTGGTAATATTTATTATAACATGGGGGATTATAACAAAGCCATGTCTCTGTATCAAAGTGCATCATTAAGGTTTGCACCCCAAGCAATTTGGAATTTAGGATACATGTATGAAAATGGTTTAGGAGTTGATATAGATTATAAAATGGCCAATGATTATTATAACCAAATTTTGGATCATAATCCTGACTTGTTTTTTGCCGTTAAATTTTCAATACTCAAACTAACAGTTAAATCATGGTTTGCGTGGGCTTGCGGCCATAATGTAAACTTTTGGGACCAAGACCTAGACATAATAAATGGTTCTAGTTTACCAACGCAAGAAGAACAAATACTAGCACAGTCGTCATTGTTCAGCCGTATCAAATACAGTATCGAGAAAGCGTTGTTAGAGAACTCTGGTCATTCAGCTTATCCAACTCCGTTAACAGAAAAGGAACTCAGAGAATATAAGAAACAAGAAAGACAAGAAAAACGCAAAGAGAATAATAATAAAAAAAATCCTGATGATAAAAGTTGGGTGGAAAAATTTATCCTGAAAATAGATGAACTTGGATTATCATTAGAAGATGTTCTAACTATTATGTTCATGTTACTAATCCTTTTTGTAACAATGATACTCCGCCCACTTATTATCAGAGCTGGTTGGAACGTCCGTATTAATGGTGTACTAATACAAGGAAACAGAGGAAACAATGCCGATGAGAGGGAACAACCACCGCAAGAACAACCTCAACAAGGAAATATAGATATTCAGTTCTTCGCAATCTGAGTATAATGATACGAAGTATATCAAGACCTTAATCAAGAAAATAAGGAAAATAATCATAATGAATGAATGACAACCCCTGCCTCCCCATATAATAACGAACTTTTTGTATACTAGGCAATCTTAAATAGATATTATTTATTATCTTTCCTAGACATCAAACTCAAACACCACTATCTCAAGGGGAAGTTCTGGTAAAAATTTCCAAAATAATATCAAACAGTAACTTTAATAATTATAAACCGTAGGTTATAAACTAATTAACCTTTTTAAACTTACATATATCCACATTGCAATTTGTGACGCCAACATATTTGCGTCGCCAGCCAGTCACTAGCACCACTCTGGTTACCCGGTATTGTATATTTCGTATCATATGATAAACTCGTTTAACTCAGAATATTTTTACAAAGAATAGAATACCAAATTAATAGCAAGAATGAAGGCATCAATTGTTTATTCAACGTATGTCAAGACTAAAGTATACCAATTCAACTTATGAACCTTCTAGAGTTAAGATCTGGTGTCAGTGTTGGTATATATTAGTGTTGTTTTTGTTCTCTACTCGAATTAAAGGCAATTAATGGGCAGCCGTGTGACAGCAATTTGGTGAAATTTTCAGAGTAGAAATATATCTAGGAGGTGTTATATATAGCTTCAACATTTTTGCCTTTTTTGATTGAATACAGATCCAGATAACCAATATAGACTCATTAAGAAATGGTTGTGATAGAAAACGCTCATTCTGATATTATCCACGACACATCATTTGATTATTATGCTACACGTTTAGCTTCTTGTTCATCAGACAAAACTATTAAGATCTTTGCTGTGAATGGTGACCAATATGTTTTATTAGACACTTTAGTTGGTCATGAAGGTCCAGTGTGGAGAGTTAGCTGGGCTCATCCAAAATTCGGTAATTTGATAGCATCTGCTTCATATGATGGTAAAATTATCATTTGGAAAGAAACAAACAACAAATGGTCCAGATTGGGATCTATATCTGTTCACTCTGCATCTGTCAATGCTGTTGAGTGGGCACCAAGTGAATTTGGTGCTATTTTATTGGCAGGTTCCTCCGACGGTTACGTATCAGTTGTAGAATTGAAAGATGAGAAACTGGGTAAACCAATGTTACTTAAGGCCCACAAAGTTGGTGTCTCTACTGTCTCTTGGGCTCCATTTGTTGCCGAAGAGAGTTCAGAACATGGAAGTAAGCATTTAATAAGATTTGTCACTGGTGGCTTAGATAATACTGTTAAAGTTTGGAAATACGATTCTGAAAAGGAAACTTATGTCATAGAAGCTAACTTAGAAGGTCATACTAACTGTGTTAGTGATGTTGCTTGGTCTCCAACTGTGTTGATAAATACATATATTGCAAGTGCTTCAAATGATAAAACTTCTATAATTTGGACCCAAGAAGGTTCCAAAGGTGAATGGAAAAAACAACTTTTAACTGAACCTTTTGAATCTGAACCATCAAGAGTTAATTGGTCTTTATCAGGTAATATTTTAGCTGTTTCTACTAAGGATGACAAAGTCTCTCTATGGAAAGAAAACTTGGATGGTAGATGGGAAACAGCTGGTGATATGGACTAATCTTAGTTGTTATTGTCGATATTTAATTTAAAACGTTAATGACATTTCATAGCATGTTCTACTTACAAAATTTTACTATTTTCCTATAGAGGAGGCTAAACCATAAGTATTTATTTCTTTTCATTTGTTCTAGATTTAGTATTTGAAAAGCAATTTGCAGACCACTACATTGACTTTATCCCCTCATATATTTCTAATTTTAAATCAAAACTGATCAATTAGAAACAAAAGATATAATTTTTTAAACTATTGACTTTAAATAATTGCACCATATAATATAATAAAAAAGATATAAAGATATAAATATTTTCTGATAAGATCTGTAATATGTCATATTAATATACAAATATTAAGTAGTGTAGAGAACATTCTTTAATTATTTTAAAATTAATATTATAACTTATATGTCACCTTTAAGATTGGATAATAAAACCCTGATTTTATTAATTATAGAAATACAAGGTATTTCGTAGAGTATATGTCTTAGATTTAGTTAAGGTATAATATACTTACAGATATATAAATTTATCATTACTTCGAGAAAATCTAAACAAAAGGGAAATACAAAACGTGCTAGAGTGCAGCATATACCAGAGACAATGTTCCAATCAATAAAATTCAAATTCTTATAAATATTCTAGAGATCGGGGTACTCTGAAAGTATAACTAGTTCTCTTGATAGCTTCAACTTAATAAATATGAAGCAATACATAAATTTGAAATAGAGGTGATGATAACAAAGGCAAACAAACTAGCGTTGATAAAATAAGCATACAATATATACGATTGATTTCTTCGAACAGTTGGTGCAAAAAACACAATATGTTTGTTATTTTGGCTTAGAAAAATAAGTTTCTGATTTATAATCAGATATAATTGAAAATATTTTGAAAGTTGCTTAATTAACATGAAGCACGCTGGGATTTAACAGTTGATAATAAAAACCGCCTTAGTCGATAAACTCACCAGGGACATGAAATAAAATATAAAATGCAAAATGCAATTAACTCCATAAGTTTGCTAATGAATGTTTTAGGTAGTTATGACATTGATAATTAGTAAATGGATAAAGTAACCATATAGATATGATAATTATCAAAAATTTTAAAATACTGAATAATTGAAATAATAATTCAAAAACTTCCATCTGAAATAAATTTATCAAAAATGGAGAGTAGTTGTGCAATATGCAAAAAAATTCTTTGTAAGTTATGACTGAGGCACCTTCAGAACAAAATTTTTGTGTGACAATAGATTGGAAAAAAAGATAAGGAAAATAAAAACATCATAATTGTTGGTGTAAAAAATATTATAATATAAAAGTGATGTGATACAATTTCAATAGATGTTTAATTAAAATTGTGGTTGTTGTGGTGCTTGTATTGGCATGCCTTGTTGTGGTGCTTGCATTGGCATACCTTGTTGTGGGTATTGTTGAAATTGTGGTGGTTGTTGCATGTGTTGTTGCTGCATTTGAAATTGTTGTTGGTTCATAGGATCAAATTGTGCATTAATTTGAGGTGGTAGTGGGAATTGTTGTTGTTGTTGTTGTTGATTTTGAGCCATTTGTTGCTGTTCAATTGGGAATGGTACTGGAACTGCAGAATTATCATTAGCTACATATAATGATTTATCAATTGTTGTTGGAATTGCAGCAATCTCAGTACCTAATTCTTGTTCAATTTTATACAAATTGAAACGATCGTTCCAGTTGATTAAGTTAATAGCTAAACCTAAATGACCAAATCTACCAGATCTACCAATACGATGTAAATAAGTTTCTGCAGTTTTTGGGAAATCGAAATTGATAACAACGTTAACTGCTTGGATATCAATACCACGAGTCAATAAATCAGAACAAACTAAAGTACGGACTTTACCTTGACGGAATTCATGAAATACTCTATTTCTTTCTTGTTGCTTCATTCTAGCATGTGAGTAATAACATGAGAAACCTAAATCAGTAATTTTCTTTGCCAATAATTCTACACGATTTGTAGAATTACAGAAAATAATTGCTTGATTAATTTGTAATTTAGAGAATAAAGTATTTAAACAATGTAACTTCTGTTTTTCTTCAACAAATGCATAATATTGCGTTATACCTTTCAAAGTTAATTCGTCCATCAGATTAATTTCATAAGGTTTATGTAAATGTTTTACCATGAATTCTTTGACAGTTAGAGGGAAAGTTGCACTAAATAATAAAGATTGATGTTGAGCTGGTAAGAAAGTTAAAATCTGTTCGATAATAGATTTGAAGTCACGAGATAACATTTTATCAGCTTCATCCATAACAAAAAGATTACATCCAGATAAATCGGCAATACCTCTTGATGCTAAATCTAATACTCTACCTGGAGTACCCACCAGTATATGTACAGTTTCATTTAATCTAATAATGTCATCTCTTAAATTAGTACCACCAGTGGTTACCATACAAGAAATTTCACATCTCTTACCTAGTGTACGCACTACTTGAGATGTTTGTAATGCTAGTTCTCTTGTTGGTACCATTATTAATGCTTGTATTTTGTTGATTTTTGACTTCACTTTTTCTAGGGTTGGGATAACAAATGCAGCAGTTTTACCTGTACCATTCTTAGCTCTTGCTAAAATATCTCTTCCTGCAATAGCCACAGGTATAGATTCTTCTTGGATTGGAGATGGTTTTTCGAAACCAGCTTCAAAAATACCCATTAATAGTTCTCTCTTTAGGTAAAAGTCCTCAAAAGTGTTACCCTTCGTGTTCAAGACATCTTCAGTCTGTGGTCTTGTATCTTTCTTAGGAATATTCAATTGCGACTTCCAATCTTGATCGTCGTTACTCATAGTTGCTTCTAATATTGTTGTTGTTGTTGTTTTGCTATCTTTACAGTCTCACAAAAATAGATAAACCGAAAATTACTAAAGTACGTTCCAATAAATATTATTTATTCACAATTGTATGCATATAATGTTGGAAACGTGGTTTATTCGTCCAGATAATGAATTATTCGTTCAAATTGTCTGAAATTTAGTTTCCTTGTTTTTCTGCGTATTAATTTGAAACTAATTACTGACTTAAAAAATATTAAACAGTAAAACTCAATAATCTGAAGCTATTTCAATTGCTACAGCCTCTAGGTTCCACGGTATCACCTCCTAACTCATATACTTACAATTTATTTATAATTAAAACTATTTGTGGTTCTTTATTTTGGTTAAATGCTATTAAAAAATTTTTAGTTTCATTAAAATTTCAGAGTTCCGTTACCCTCCTTTACATTTGGGAAGGAGGGTAATATTAGGGTTTGTAACCGTAATATAAACCCTAATAGGTTTTAGGTTTGATGAATATAAGAACTTGGGTTCTTATATTCATCACTACCACCACTTTGGAAGTGACAGTAATGCTTCTAGTAATGGAATCTAATATTGGTAATTGGTAGTTAATTATTATTAGTTAGAGGAAGACGCTGTTCTTTGTAGCTTGTATATTATTACTATTTTATTACGTTAATCGAGTTTGTTTTGGTATTTATATAATGTTACTATCTAAGTCAATATCTATATCTGCCTCTGTGTTTCCTACAATTTTTTCTTCTTCAATTAAGATATCATCTAAATAATTTTCTTGTTCTGCTCTTGAATATGAATCGATTAAACTTTGTGCAACTTCTCGACACTCACTGAATTCATCCCAATCGTTTTGGAACATTTTACCGTTTGTGAATGTATTCAAAAACGCACCTTTGGAGAAAATTTTGTCGAAAGTTGTTACAGTTCTCTCGAATAAAGAGAGAACGCTGGTAGAATTTGATAGCATCATACCGTTGATATAGTTTCGACTATTTAATGTGTCCAATGATTTTTCTGGTTGTGGTAAAAATGGGGATCTTCTTCCAACGTTCACATGAATGGAAGTTGATGACCATGGAGCAAAATTAATTCTAGATTGTAATTTTAAAATTGCTCTGGATATATCATTTTGATCCGCTAAACCTATTAGTGAAGTGTATATGTTAAAATAGGTAGGTGAACTTACTCTGCTTGTCACTAAAGAGTTGGACTTATCCACTAAGTCTAATATAACATCATATGAAGTATTTCTTTTATAATCTTTTCCGTTTGTAACGTAATCACTAGTGAATGGGGTGAAACTAGGTAAGAGAAAATGCAAATCTGGAGTTGGAACTAAAGTTGAGAATATGGATGGCATAGAGTTGTACATATAACTTGGAAATCGTATAGTATTCGTTATAGAAGACATTGTTGATGATATTAATTGATTTGTGTGGATATAACTAATGTTTGGATCTTTAAAGACATGAGATGATAAATTCAGCAAAGCGTTATTATCAAAAACGATTGATGCGTCACTATTTTCAGCTAGTCTTCTTAATGTTAATAAAGTGTTATAAGGTTGAACAACAACTTCGGATTCATCACTTGGAAACACAGAGTATGTGGATATAAATTTTTTATGATATCTATCAGAGAACAATTCTAGGATATTTGAACCTAACCCAGAACCTGTACCACCAGCGACAGAATGTATCAATTGGAAACCTTCAAAATTCTCTGTGTTGTCAAGTTCTTTATCAATTATATTTAAAAGCTCGTCTTGGTTTGCAATACCATAATCATAACCTTTGGACCACGAATTACCAGCACCTAGCTCACCCTTAGCAACACTCACAGTTCTTGGATCAAACAAATTTGGGAAACTGTTTGTTACATCTTGAACAGCGCCTGGTTCCATATCAAATAATATGGCCCTTGGAGTATATCTATGAGAATCATTTTTCTTGAAAAATGGCTTAGTATCATCATCTCTTATTTTTTTTTGAAGATCATCATCAAATTTACAACTACCATCCCTATCTACATTGTGTTCCTTCAATAATTGGTTCCAAAAATGTTTACCAACTTGGTTACCACACTGTCCAATCTGAACAGTAATAATTTCACCGGCCATGTTTAGACTTCAGATCTTCAAAACTGTCAACTAACCTTATTAAACTATCACGGTCTAAGCAATTCTTTTAACACACCCAGCTAAATAAGATATGGAAAAAAGGTCTAGTATTCAAATTCAAGCCAGATATCCTTCTTAAGCATCTCTGTAGATCTAATTACAAGTTCAATTACATGATTTCAACCATCTATTTTCTATGTTTATAATTATTAAAATATGTAAATTATTATAATTCTAACGCGTAAGATTTCATCTTTGAATTTGGCGATTCTGCTGCGATATTTGTAAATGTTGAAGGACAAGAAGCTCATCAACTTCTCAATATTGGAGTTGAAGATGATGTTTAGTTATCAAGTTGTGAGTGATTCTATCATTCGTAAATGTATTCTGTTTTTATTGTATTGTAGAATGGATGTCTTATAATAAAATTATATATATATACATATATAGGTAATTTAAGGGAAATAGTTCACCGGTAGATAATTCCTTCGTGGTGATAAATTAGATTATTGATTATACTAAAATTCTCAAACCAGAAGCTGGCACACCGATTTTAGAGATTAAAGCGATCTTATCGATCTTTTCCTTTTCAGAGGTGTGATATTTAGCACCGGTTAGAGGATCTTTAACGCTTGGCTCACCTTTGTATATTGGTGTGTAAGTGGAAGCACAAATATCGAATTCGGCATATGGATCGAAATCAATTTCGACGGCATCACTTGCTAAGGAATCAGATTTATCCTTGATCTTTTTAGCTTGTTCAGCTCTTGGTCCTGAATTTATGATTTCTAGAAATTTTCCGGCAAAATAAGAAGCTTGAACAAAATTCTTGTTCTTGAAATTTTGTGACATGGCAACTTGTAGAGCATTACTATGATGAGCTGGAGCTAATTTAGCTTTAGTAAAGTATGCAGCAAGTTCTAAGTTACGTTTAATGTCATCTTCTGGTAGTGCACGACGGGTTAATTCAATTGAAAGACCCAAAATGTATTCCCTGGCCTTTTCTAAAGTGCTGCGAGCAAATTTTTCATCATCTTCATTATATACAACCAAAAGAGTGATATGATAGATTGCAGAACGGAAAGATTCAATAGCTTCACTTAACTTATTAGCCTTGAAATACTTGAAACCTTCATTCATCTTTAAGGTTATAACATCAATACCAGGAACGTGAGGTAAAATCTCAGATTCTTGTGGCTCATCAGCAAAAGCACGAATATAACTTTGAATATTAGGTAACTCAGATGGTTCAGAGATCATGTAAGTTTTACTACCTTCGTAAAGTTCAATGAAGTACTTTCTTAGTGGTTCGAAGTTAGCAATACCAACTTGCTTATTTAAAGCATGTGCGGCAGCTTCAAAAGCACCTGAAGCAGCTAAAACAGCTGGTAATTTAGAGTTCTTAACCCAAAGGGCGGTCTCTTGATCCATACCTGGGGTGGAAACAGCTACATTTGTATCATCTTTTTTAGCTTGCTCGGCAACTGGAACATCATCAATATCTAAATCTTCATCTCCTAAATCCCAAGCATCATCAACTTCAGCAGCATCTTCACCATCGAAATATACATCTTCACCTTGTAAGTTTGATTTAGAAATTTCATCTTCAATAGGTTCTTCTAAACTCAAATCCTCAATTTGACCTAGAACAGCTTTTTCAAAGTATGATAATTCAGCGTCTTCTAATGGCCAACTTTCCATTGGTTGAATAACTGGTTCTTGAACAAATTTAGATGGATTCATGGTATCAGGTAAAGTAACATCTTGTTCATCAACACCAGCTTGTTCTAGATAGGCAGCAGCAGCTTCTTCATCACCATTTGCTTTAGCAACAGCATATGCCAAAGGTAAAGAACCAGCCTCAGCAAATACATTGGATCTAAAAGAAGTGGAATTATTATAGACACTATTAAGGATTGTACTGGACACATCGTTTCTACTTTGTGCAACAGTTTCCATCTTAGATAACTTAGTTCTCTCACCGCTGATTAGATATAAGAAAGACAATTGGTCAAAAGATCTTAAAGTTTGGTCAACTAACTCGACAATTTTGATATTACCTTGTGACATAGCTTCGGTTCTTAATCTAGTCCAAATAGTGGAGTTGTCTAACTTCTTAGCTTCAGTTAAGGCAACATCTAAATTACCGTATTCAACAGCTAAGTCAAATCTAGTTTGTGGATCTTGAACAAATTGCAAAGCAACATCTGGATGACCAGATTTTTGCAAGTAAGAAATAATATTTTGACCAACCAAGTTAGAGTTCTTAATTATACGCATAACCTCAGGGTAGTTACCATTTGTTAAAGCCTTCTTAAAACGGTATTCAGTTGGATCAATGGTTAAAATTTGAACTTCACCATCACGGTTTAGAGTATATAATAACTTACCTTGGACTTTAGTAATATACAAAGTCTTTTCTAAAGTCTTTATAATACCCAAATCACCGTTTAACAATAAGTATTTTATATGATTCAATGTAGAGTAAATTAAAACATTAGTTTCATCCCAAGCAATACTCTTAACACGAATTGTTTCATGTCTTGTGTAAATCATTTGTAATTTCTTATTTGTAATAGAAATGGTGTGTTTGCTGATCAAAGCTAAATATTGACCATCTGGAGACCAAGAAATATACTTGACATTCTTCAAAGGAATAGAAGCAACAGGTTTAGCTTGTTGGACATCCAACAATACGACAGTTTTAGCTTGTAAAACTAATAACATACCTGGACCACCATAGGCCATATCTCTAACAGAAGAATCCATGTTGATGGATTTTGTTAGTTTGTTATCTAAAGAACGAACTTCAATAACATTATTTTTCTTGTTGTAAGTAGCAAATCTGTTACGAGCGACAAATTGGGCAAACAAACCCTCACCATCCATAACGCTGGATGGATCTACTGGACCAGTTGGTTGTTTTGGTAAAATTACCAAACTATAACGATCATCACCTAAATTGACTAAAACTGAGTGTTGTGAAGGATTGTATGAAATACTTCTGAAGGCAACCCAAGTTTCGCCTAATTTCTTCAAGGAAACATATGGTAAAGAAGAAACTTTGTTAACATAATCGAAAGTTTGTAATTGTTTTTCGTTATTGACATAAAGTAAGGTGTTTTGATAGATGTTAAATGCTGGTCTTTCACGATCTAATTTGAAAATCATAATACCTGAATCATGAGCAGCACCAAATAAGTTGATATTTGGGTGAGCAGCAATTAACCAGAATCTGTCATTTTCTCTCTTGAATTGTTTGACTGGAGTTCTTTTATCTAAATCCCAAATTCTCAAAGTCTTATCTTCACCAACAGATATTATTAAATTTTGAGTTGGATGGAAAATAACACTGTCAACGTTATTTGTGTGACCTCTACATGAATCTAATTCCCATGCTTTAGTCGCACTCATTTTCCACAATTTTACTTGACGATCATCACCACCTGAAACAATTAATGGCAAAGTTGGATGAAAAGAAGCCCAGTTGACACCTCTAGTGTGACCTTCTAAAATGAATTTGACGGTACAGTCACCGAATCCACCATCCAGTAAGTTTTGTTGAGCAGCAATCTTTTCTTCAAAAGTGCTTGGAACACTAGCACCACCTGGAGCAGAGTGTTTTTCTCTCAATTTGGAAATATCCCAAACTCTAACAGTTTCATCCAAGGATGCAGAGACAATCAAATCCTCAGTTGGATGGAATTGAGCACACATAACGAAATGGTTGTGACCAGTGATGCAAGCAATCTCTTTACGGTTTTGCCAGTTCCAAATTCTAATGGTTTGATCATCTGAAGCAGAGATAATCCATGGTAATTCACTGTGGAAAAAAACGGTACGAACATAGTCTAAATGGCCTTCTAGAGTGTATAGACATTTATTAGTCTCCAAGGACCAAACTTTGATCGTATAATCATCACCAGCGGAGACGAAAAGAGGTTGGGTTGGATGGAAATCAATACCCCTCACTGGACCGTCGTGGTCCTCGAAACGATGTAACAACGTACCCATTCTATAATCCCATAACTGAATAGTAGAAGAAAATAAAGCAACCAATACCCAAGGCCTAGATGGATGGAAAGCAATTCCTTTAGCCCTGGTGGACTTCGACTCGAACTTTGTTAACAATTTCATCTTGCCACTATAGTTCTCAAAACAGAAGACCAATAAACCTTATATTCCTTTCCAACAAAAGTATTGCAATTGGTTCTTCTAAGTCCCTTCAACAGACAAACAGCAATTACAATCGTTTGCTAACAGTCTATAAATATATATATATATATATATATATGAATTTATTAATATGCATATATATATTTATATAATTGATTAGTTGGCTATAATAAATTTCAAATTTTTAAAACGGGCAAATGAGACCTTTGTGCGGGGGTTACTGTGGAAAATGGGGGCAATTGTGTTGTTGGTGTCTTATCTATGTCGTTTATGGTGATACAAACCTGTAGATACAATATATAAAATGGGTCAGCTACAAGAGCTACAAGAGTTAGATATATATATGTGTGTGTGTATGAATGTGTATTGAATCATGAGAACATTTTCGATAAGGATTTCTTTTGCTTGTCGTTTTCGCTTTTTCTTTTTGCCTTGGTGTCTTGGATTGCTTTCAGGATGGCACCATCTTTTGGTTCGTATGTGGCGGCCAATTCTAGGTCGGTCAATGCCATGTCAGTGTCGTTTTGGTAGTAGTACGACATACCACGACGGTATAAGGCCTTTGCCTTTGCCTTGTCATCAGCTCCTTCGGCGTATAAGATTTCAGAAGCTGAGACTAACACTTGTCTGTAATTTTTCAATTTCAAAGCGCATAATGCTATATTTAGTGGGATAGAGATTTTTAGTTGTTCAACTTGTTTAATTTGGTCTTCTGGTAGGTCGTCTGGATAGTATTCCTTTAAGAATTTGTTACATTTTTGGTATTTTTCTAAAGCGACTTCAAGGTTTTTCAATTTGAATTGTTCTGTACCGATCTTCTTAACAAACTCAATGGCTTTGATGACAGAATCGAAATTGTTGATGTCGACTTTTTGATCGTTTTTCAAAGAATCCTCATAGTTGTCACCGTATTGATCAGTTGGGGTTTCCTCGGCGTTGTCAGGAACTGTATAATCATCTGGTAAAATGCCACATTCGTCGATCTTGACATCGTACAATGGTCTATTATTTTCTTGGTCACATTGCAAGTTTTCAATCAGTCTAACAATTCTTTTACCCTCGATGACTTCACCAAAAACCACATGCTTACCATCCAAATGCGGAGTTGGAACAGTAGTTATAAAACATTGGGAACCATTCGTGTTTGGACCGGCATTGGCCATCGATAATAAAAATGGCTTGTCATGCTTCATCACAAAGTTCTCATCTTCAAATTTTTCCCCATAGATACTTTCACCACCAGTACCATCAAAATTAGTGAAATCACCAAATTGTAACATAAAATCCTTAATTACCCTGTGGAAAATAGACCCTTTGTAACATAGCGGCACCTCAGCCTTAGACTTGCACTTGAGACCATTATTCTCATCACAAAGCGTCACAAAATTCTTAACCGTCTTTGGAGCAACATCGTCGTATAGTTCAAACACGATCTTGCCCTTAGATTTCCCATTGATAGAAATATTGAAATACGTTTTTGGTCTGCTCATTTTCGTTCGTCCGCTTACCGCTGCTTCTCTTAAAGATAATAGTTTAATGTACCACTCTACAATTGGCCTCCTCAATAACAACACAACGAGATCCCATATCTACACACCCCCAATGACTATTTATATAGGATGCCGACTCTACAAATGCCTTAATATTTCTATCAATAGCAGCAATAATAGTAAGATTTCTAGAAATTTCTACCAGAAAAAGGCTTTTGTCCGGAAAATACCCTTCAAAAAGTGAGTTGCCCGGCCTCAGACCTGGGCGGTTAAATGCCTCGTCCTTCCCGCCACAAAACCAGACTTCTCAACCCAGCGTCACTTACCCGCCACCGCATGCCTATAGCGATTGTCAGAAACGGCAGCACGCTCTGCCCAGGCCACCGTCGTCGCACACCGGCGGCTTCCTGTCCGGAATACACGCTGTTGGACGACTCTTCTGTCGTCCAACAGTGTCCGAAACCCGTCCCAACGCTTGCATGGGGCAGCGCACAGCTCTATAACAGGATATTGCTCGGCACCGCCGTCTGTCCACCGCTAGCACACACAGCATGAATGGCGACCGTTCCGCATCTCGCTTCCGAGATGGCCACGCCAAATGTACCTATTACGGTTCTAGATGGTGCTTTTGCCGTTTTCGGCAACATATCCCATGTCCAGATCTCGGCTGCTGCCCCATTTTCTCAGGAATCTGCCACCACGCGTTGCCTCTTTTTTTTTTGCCCAGATACACACTGCGGCACTCCGCACACCCTGCGCCAATTACATGCAAATTGGGCAATTGTGCAGTCGAAAGACCCTGTCCTTTTCGGGCTCCCACGCCGTTTTCTCTTGCAAAAAGCCGAATCGTACATTTTTCGAAATACCTTTTTGTATTGCAAATAGTAATACAAGTACATTGAATAACGAACTGCTTGGCCACAGAGCCTACGAGTCGGCGAGCATTGGCATGGACGGAGGGCCAGTGATGCCTGCTGCCAGAGCGGCCTGGCGTCTACGCCGATGCTAGGAATTGTCCTCTTTCTGACCGGTTTGTGGTGTGCGTTCTCATGAGACTCTGAGGTCCACAGCGTGTGCAACGGCGTTACAGCGGCATACCGATCTCGAATGCTGGGAAAGAACTCATCAAGAATCAGGATAAAATTCAATGCACCAACGTTGAGATTCAGAGGACACTGGACGTTGTTTGGCGGTTGTCGGCAGGTATCTCGTGGACGGAGTGGAGGAAGAGCTTTTTTTTCCTTCAGTTCAGAAAAAATTAGCGATGGACTGAGTGTTGTTACGACATTTTACGCTAGTATTATTTTTCGGTACAAATGGCATCGCATTCATTATGTGTATATAAAAGTGTACAGAAAAAATAAACGTTGCAGTTGTCAATATTAAGAAACCGTTTGTGATTATATATATAGCTAAGTGGATATTTAAGCTTCAACTTAGAAACGTGAAACGGATATCGTTAGCTGCTCATAAGGTTTGTAAACTGAGCTAAAAGGTAACAGAGGACAAGCAAAATCCAACAGTATGGTTAAAGTTGCCGAGTATGACAATGGTCCTGTCTTTGGATGGTCTCATGACGACACGCCATATTTGGCCACAGGGTCTGGTGTGCTAGATCATGATCTGTTCGATAGTAGTTCAAGTGCCGGTGGGCCTGGGGAGAACCCGACTTTGAAATTGTGGAGGTTGCTTTCATCGAACAGTGATACTCCCGTTCTCTCTATCGACACGGAATCTAATTTCAACGATTTAACTTGGTCCATTGATAATGCAACGATTGCTGGTGCTATGTCGAATGGTACAATTGATCTTTTCAGAACAGACAAAAAAGATTCCCTTGAGAAGGTTGGTTCTTTTGTGAACGATTCTCAAAATATCTCTACAATTAAATTTAATAACAAACAGGACAATGTTTTACTTTCTGGTAGTACGACAAATAATATATTTGTATGGGATACAAAATATGTTAACGATCAAACTTATAAACCAACACGTCCTAAAGGGGGTGATTTGTCAAGCAAAAATACTGGCGAGAGCCGAACTTCAGGTATCAGCTCTCTTGCATGGAATCATTCTTTATCTCATGTGTTTGCTTCGGCTTCTTCTATCTCATGTGCTCCTATTTGGGATTTGAAGGCTAATAAACAAGTTTTAAGACTGTCATACATTCCAAAAACCTCGGGCCACGCAGCTAAAATGACTGTTGTCGAATGGGATCCAAATAATTCAATTAAGATTGCTACTGCTGGTTATATTGAAGAAGATAACAAAACTGCTATTTACATTTGGGATTTAAGAAAAGCAAATACACCAAGTAAAATTTTAATCAATGAGAGAGCAGACAGTCATAAAAAATCTATTTCATCCCTTGATTGGTGTAAAACAGATCCAAGATTTTTAATTTCTTCTTGTAAAGATGATTATTCCATTAATTTATGGAATCCTCAATCTGGTGAGATCATTTTAGGTTATTCTGTTTCTGGTATAAATGTAGAAAATGCGGTTGTTAGTAAACCAGTTTCTGTCCAAATGGCCCCTAAATTCCCTGAATTGATAGCATACTCTACCGCAGATTCCAAAGTATTGGTAAGAACATTCCAAGATTACAGAACTTCTATAGATCATGAAAAGGAAGCATCTTTAGAAGAAGAATCGGAAGACGTCTTTTGGAATGAAATTTCTATGGTAGAAACCAAACACCCTATAAATAAACCAAGTTACTACAATATTCTGGCACCAACTTGGTATACTGATAAAAAGCCACTAGTTAACTGGGGATTTGGTAATAAGCTTGTAACTTTAACAAGTGATGGTAAAGGTATAAAAATAATGAAACCAAAAATAAAGGGTTATTTTAAAGAAAATGATTTGTTAGTTAATGCTATTGGTTCAAACGATTTTAACGCCATTATTAACAAACGATTAGCAAAACCAATTGACGGTAACAATGAAGAAGACTGGAATTTAATAGAAAAACTATCTTTTGATGGTAAGGAGGAAATTTTGCTTGAGTCAATAGCCTATGATGAAGAGGATTCAACCTCTGATAATGGATCACTAAATGAAAATAATGATATTTTTAACAATTTGGAAGGTTCATATGAACCAAAAGGTAAATTTATATTATCTGATAAAAAAGAAGAAGAAATTGTCAAACAGTTATCGGTTCATAATTACTACAAAGCAGTCAGGATAGCTTTAGAAAATAACTTATTACTAGAAGCCATGTCTATTGCCATGAATAGTCAGGATATTAAATTAGTAAACATTGTTAATAAGAATTTTTTCTCTGTTTACGGTGAGAGAAAAAGTCTAGTTAGAGTTATGCATTCTATTTTTAATAATTCTTTCGATGATCTAGTTGAAAACTTGAACATTACACAATGGAAAGTGGCAGCTAATACAATTGTTAAACAATTGGCTGATAATATAAGTCTTAGAAATCATTACATTGCAAAGTTAGCCAATAAGCTGGCCTTGGCAGGTAATAGACAAGATTCTATTGCATTATATCTATCGGTGAATATTATAGATGAAGTATCATGTATGTGGTCACAAGAATTCGATAAATTAGAAAGAAATATATTAAATAAATCAATCGATGCAAATTTCACACATGCTGAATTCTTAGATGAATTGGTTGAAAAAATAATAGCCTTCTCAAGCGTCTTGGGCAATGATAAAGTAAACATAACAAATGATAAGGTAATTTCCAAATTTTTAGAATATATTGATATTGCATGTTTGGATGGTTCTTACACTTTTGCCGAAAAAATATTATCAATTTTGCCAGAAGAGAACGAAGCTGTTAAGAATGAAAAGGCACGAATTACTTTACTCTTAAATAACACAACTGATAGTAGCTTCATTGAAGCTGAAGCTGGAGCTGAAGTTGATTTTGAATCTGAGGAACTACCTGAATTAGTTTCAAAATTTCAAAATCAAACATCATTTGCAAGATTACAAAGTAGCTCCAACTCAATTGATTCAAACTTTCACCATAGCTCTTCAAATAGCTCAGTTACCTCAAACTCATTTTCTGCTATGATTGGTAATAATGCAAACTATTTGCAAAACAACCACAGTTTCCATAGTTCAACTACGCCAATTCTAAATGGGATGAGTAACTCCGGTAACCAAAATATGGCTCATAATCCATATGCCCCATCTCCAACCTTACAATCAGTAACCCTACCTTTAGCAGTAAAAACTCCTGGCAGCATTAAAAGGCTAAATTCATCTCAAAGTATGTTGTCATCTCATAGTTATCCAGCAACTGATCAATCCTTTGTTTCAGCACCAGTTATGCCTGTGCAAGGTTTAGTGCAGCCAAAAGCTACTATTTTGTCAAACAATAATAATCTAAATACAAACTTTGAGAACAATATTCCGCAGGTCTCTGATATAATATCCCGTCAAAAGCCAAATAATAATGCGCAACCAACAGCTGGTTGGAATGACCTACCATCAATAATTACAGAGAAGGTTACAAGAGCAAAAGCTGTTCAAGTTATGCCTATTCAACCAGTTCAGTCGGCTGGTAGTTTTCCATTGAAGAGAGTGCAATCTACCTCACTTTATATCAAATCAAGAACTAGCTCCATTGCCTCTATGAACGGTATGAATCCACCACCTCCAAAGAATCTTTCTAGAAAGCCATCTATAGCTAGTCAACCAAAACCTGTTATCCCCGTTTCTAGTCCTTACGCACCATTTACAGCCTCCCATGCCAGAAGGCAAAGTAATTTAAATGCCATGCCTATTTCTTCAAATAATCATTATGCTCCATCTAATTCTATGGTGCCACCACAATTTTCTAATGCTGTCCAGCATACACCAACCATGGCACAAAATAATAGTTATAGTAATCTAGCGAATGAAAAAGGTAATGCTACAATTAACATGCCAAAGAATCATTATGCTCCTATGAACCAGCATGGGTCGTCACCAAATGTTTCTATGACGCAAAACAGAGCTTTCGTTCCAGAGACTAACCAAGTGCCACATATAGCGCCTAATGAAAAGGAGCCAGTTAGTTCTGGACCCCCTCCTCCATCATTCAAAAGAATATCCCGTGAATTATCTAATAATAATATCAACAGCGGTACTGACTCTAGCAATGTATCAATTATGTCAGAATTCGAGAAATCTTCTAGCGGAATTACACAGAATTCAAATATTGATGTAACAGGTCAAAGTAGCTCTAATTCAATGAATTATTCTAAACAAGCGATTACTAATGAAGTACAATCTAAACAAGAACAAGAGATTATTAGATACTTTACAGAAGAACTAAAACGTGTATCACCTTTGCTACCTCAAGCGTATTCTAAACAATTGAAAGATAGTAATAAAAGACTACAGATCTTGTTCCAACATATCAAAAAACAAACACTAATCTCACCATTAGTTATGTCGAAGATATTTAATATTACTCAATTAATGAAAAAACATCAATTTGATGAAGCTTTAGAAATACAAAAAGATATTCTACAGAATCATCCTGAAGAAGCTGAAAATTGGTTAACTGGTGTTAAAAGAATCATAGCCATCTCCAAAGCTACAAATTAAATTTTTAGCTTCTTATAAACTTCAATTATATAATTATTTGTCCAGCAAAAATTTAATCACTTAACAGGTGTACAATGTAACGTTAACTTTTATAGATATAAACATACAAATAAAGATTAAAAATTTATGCTCACTACATTTGAATAGTGTAGGTAGCACTAATGTAAGAATATTCTCATGTTACTAACTCAATAAAATAATGTGCTTCAACTTCCTACATTTTGTCTTTATAAAGGTCTTTTTATATAAGAAACTTTGATATCAAAAATTGAAAGGCTAAATAAAATTATAAGAAAATGATATTTTTTTTTCAAATTAGTATTTAATGTTAGCCATAAAAATTTCTATAACATTAGTTAGACTTTTTGATAGTTTATATACTAAAGAGTATTGATTTAGATCACTAGTCTATTGTCCAGATATTTGTTGGGTTAGAAACATTGCTTACCGACTTCTAAATAATATATACAATGGAGAAAGTACCGACTATTGATAGTGATGAGATAAAACAAGATATTGATAAGACAGTGAAGTATATTAAGGAGTATGGTAAAAGTTTTGAGGATAAACTTAAGCTTGATCCGAAGTTTAATTTTGTGAATTCAAATAGCAAATATTATGAATACTATCAACATGCTTTGAATAAAGAATTGGGGATCGATTGTTCTGTGCAGAACCTTCAGGAAACGCAAGATTTGGAGCAGGAAGATATTTTGCAACAAGAGGGTGTTTTGGAGACAGATACAGCAAGAGTACCGTTTGAACCATATCCATTTACTTTCTCTAATTATGAAACTAACTTAAAACCGAAATCTTTTGAAATATTAAAACTTACAGCTCAATTTGTAGTTTGTAATGAAAATGATGAATATTTAGAGAAGTTGAAAGCAAAATATGTAAACGACTCTAGATTTGAATTCCTAAATGATGACCATGAACTGAATAAAGTGTTTAAGGAATTTGTGAATCAATATAAACTGATATTAAATAATAAAATCGTTCAACCTTTAATGTTTGGAAGCACTCTCAAAAATATAGACCATAAAAATATTGTTTTAAAAAGAAGTTTTGATAGAGCTGAGTATTTTGAATATCAGAAAGAAGTGGAACAGGCATTTGGAAAGAAAAAAAATCTATTGGATATAGAGTACGCAGCCATCAATTGGACAAAATTCAATATTTTAACTACAATCTCATTGGATGATCCAATTGATAAGGACTCAGGAAATATATCTGGATATAGTAAACCTATCGATCTTCAAGATTTAAAGTTGAAAGAACTTTCTAAGAACGAGAACTCTGCTTTGATTTATTTCCAAGACATTGAGCCTATAAACAAAAAAGTAGATTCAAACATTAACAAATCAACAAAAAGCTCGAAAAGGAAGCTTAAAGTCAAAGCAGCAGGTGAGACCAGAAATAAAAAATTGAAAAACACAAATACAACTGATATTGAGAGCCATAAGGACGTGAATAAGAAGAAGCATTTCATTGAATGTCCTATAACTAAAAAAATGATACCAACAGATCAATTTGATAGACATTTGAAAACTTTGCTGGGGGATCCAAAGTATAGAGAAGAAAGATTGAAGTTCGAACAAAAGCATAAGTTAACAAATTTAACAGATGCTGATGCTTATGAGAATATTAAAAAATTAGCCAAAAAAAGGTAATACATTAACCATATTTAATCGTATATCGATGTGATCTAACTTCACCGCATTTAATCATTATCTAACTTTAAAGTAATATATATATATATATATATATATCCACCTCGTTGTAATTTAATATTACAACTTGCATTTAAACCAATTTTTATCATTGAGATCTCTCGTCGATGCATATTTAAATTTAGGTTTGGTAATGGTGGTTTCAATTCCATATTCACTCTCTATGGAAAACAAAAAGTGAAGTACATATCAAAAAATTGACAGCACAAATATGATATGTATCCATCAATAAAGTTTAATACAATGACGGTATCTTACTGCATTGTACTTTATTTTATACCCATATACACATTTCCAGTAACTATTCACAGGAAAGGTTATATAGCATACTATATAAATCGTGTGTCACCGATGAATGGACATGCTTTTGAGCAAAAAATAGAACCAAATTCTAACTGACACTTCACTAGCTGCAATGTTCTTAGATTGAAGGTTTCAGACCTCAAAACAGATGTTCCAACACTCCTCATACATGTAATAATGTACACTTTGTTTTAACCCATGCCCATGCCACATATAATAGCACAGCCGTCATCAAGGAAGCAAGAAAACATTGGAGGGTTGGCCGAGTGGTCTAAGGCGGCAGACTTAAGATCTGTTGGACGGTGTCCGCGCGAGTTCGAACCTCGCATCCTTCAAATTTTTTGTTTCCTCCTGACATTTTTTTTTCACTGAATCCCCCAAAACACCTCCATAACACGCCAGGAACAACCAAACGATACACATAACCAACACACTCACTCATAGACCACCCAAGCACTCGAAACCTTACAACCTCCAACATCGACCTCCGGATTCTAATTCCATGGGAACTTCGACGTTCTGTAACGATATCGCATCTGGAAATTTCACCGGAAAGAATTTATCGATGCCCTATCACAACAGCACCACTGGAGACCAGGACTATGACTAATTGAAGTCAGATGCCAGCAACAGCAGCACTTCAGTGCAATGTGTTGCTCATAAAAGACCATGAGGAATTCTTTTTTACGCAGGCTTTAAAGCCAGTTGCGACGAGATAAGAGCCTTGCCTGAGTGATGACTGCTTGTCCAAGACAGAAGTGTATATAAGGCCAGGTCTTTATGGCGAACTGTTCTTGTTCTTGCTCATTGTTTGTGTAATTGTTGTCTGCACACACTGTCCTGTAAGACAGTGATACTGCAACAGAGTGTTGGGAAATGTTGGTTCGCAAGAGGTACAGTGCTGTGCAAAGAATTGTCAGGCATGTGGGTAGAAGAAGGTCGCTAGCGACCTCTTCCACCTTGGACGAGATGTTTGCCACGACTTATAATAATGCCAACGATAGCACGGCTAACAGGTATAACAATCAGATTCCTCCATACGCAAAGCTGATTAAGAATCTTAATAAATTGAAGAGTTTCACTAATGATAAGCCATTGACGTTAACTGAAAAAATCTTGTACACACACCTGACTGATATTGATGAAACGATAGATTCGGTGAGAAACTATACTAGCATCTATGATATCAGAGGTGAAGAGTATCTGAAGTTAACGCCAGATCGAGTTGCTATGCAAGATGCTTCTGCTCAGATGGCTCTTTTACAGTTCATAAATACGGGTTTGCAACAGATAGCTATTCCTGCTTCTATACATTGCGACCATCTTATTGTTGGTAAGGATGGCGAAGAGAAAGATTTAGTCAGATCGATAGCTACAAATAAAGAGATTTTTAATTTTTTACATGATTGTGCTAATAAATATGGTATTCAATTTTGGGGACCTGGTTCAGGAATTATTCACCAGATCATCTTGGAAAACTTTAGTGCGCCAGGTCTTCTGATGCTAGGTACTGACTCACATACGCCTAATGCTGGTGGCCTAGGTGCCATAGCTATTGGTGTAGGTGGTGCTGATGCTGTGGATGCATTAACAGCTACTCCATGGGAATTAAAGACCCCTAAAATTTTAGGTGTAAAATTAACAGGTCAATTGAGTGGATGGTCATCGCCAAAGGATGTGATTACAAAGTTAGCTGGAATGCTAACAGTGAGAGGTGGTACTGGATATATAATAGAGTACTTTGGGGAGGGAACTAAAAGTCTTTCATGCACAGGTATGGCAACTATATGTAATATGGGTGCAGAAGTTGGAGCTACAACGTCTCTATTCCCTTATATGGATGCCCACAAACGTTATCTTGATGCTACAAGAAGGAATTTTGTTACAAAATACGCAGATATTGCTTTAAACCAATTTAATTTATTGAAATCCGATAAAGGATGTCATTATGACAAAGTAATCGAAGTGGATTTATCCACATTAGAACCAAGTGTGAATGGCCCTTTCACACCAGATTTATCAACTCCTATTTCAGAATATGCTAGAGTTTCCAAAGAAAATAACTGGCCTCAAAAAATATCTGCAGGTTTAATAGGTTCATGTACAAACTCTTCCTACCAGGATATGACTCGTGCAGTTGATCTGGTAAAGCAAGCAAAAAAAGCTGGTTTAAAACCAAAGATCCCATTTTTTGTTACTCCAGGTTCAGAGCAAATTCGTGCTACATTGGATAGAGACGAAATAATTAAGACGTTTGCAGATAATGGGGCAACTGTGTTATCTAATGCATGTGGCCAGTGTATTGGCCAATGGGATAGAGAGGATATACCGAAAAAGACCCAAAAAGTAAATTCAATCTTTACATCATTTAATAGAAATTTTAGAGCAAGAAATGATGGTAATAAAAATACAATGAACTTTCTAACTTCTCCTGAAATGGTTACTGCCATGATATATTCAGGTGATTCACAATTTAACCCAATTACTGATTCAATTGCTCTACCAAATGGGGAGAAATTTAAATTTTCTCCACCAATTGGCCAAGAACTTCCTGCTAATGGGTTCAAACATGGAAGGTCTGAATTTTATCCAAAGGATGGTAATCCAATCCCTGACCCAACTGTTCAAATCAATGTCTCACCTAAGTCTGATCGTCTACAATTGCTAACACCATTCGATAAATGGGATGGTAATGAATTAAAAACTACTATATTAATGAAAGTGGAAGGTAAATGTACAACTGATCATATATCCGCTGCGGGTGTCTGGTTGAAATATAAAGGCCATTTAGAAAATATATCCTATAACACCTTAATAGGTGCACAGAATAAGGAAACTGGTGAGGTTAATAAAGCATATGATTTAGATGGCTCCGCATACGACATTCCTGCATTGATGATGAAATGGAAAAATGAGGGCAGACCTTGGAATGTTGTTGCTGAGCATAACTATGGTGAAGGTTCAGCAAGAGAACATGCTGCACTCTCACCAAGGTATTTGGGTGGAAAGATGTTATTGGTTAAGTCATTTGCTAGAATACATGAAACTAACCTAAAGAAACAAGGTATGTTACCTCTTACATTTATGCATGAAAATGATTATGACAAATTATCGTCTGGTGATATACTTGAAACTATAGGTTTGCCTAATATGATTAAAAAACTTGGTGATAATGACGGTACATTGGATATCAAAGTGATAAAGAAAAACGGTGAATCTTTTATTATCAAAGCAAGACATACAATGTCTAAAGATCAAATAGAATTTTTTAAGGCTGGATCTGCAATCAATTATATTGGTACTGCCAGCAATTAAACAATTAAATTACTTATTCTGATTAATACACAATATTGTATCCTTACTCTCTCGGCATATGCGTATAGGTAAACTACATATAGACACATAAATATATAGTTATAGTATTATTTATTTATTTATTTAATGTTAACAAAATTACTCTTTTTGTTTAAAAATACTATTGGTTAATGTACCGTCCTGTACATTAATATTATATATATTATGTAAAATGCAATCTATAACAAAAATTTAATAATACAATTTTAGAAGTAACTTAACTTCTAGACTTTAATTGTAAACTCAATTCATATGCTCTATCACCCTTTGGAGAATATAAAGTGTTCACTCTCCAAAATTCATCTAAAATAAATTCTTGTAATAAAGGGATTGGAGTAATACAATTTGTATCAACATTTATATGTTCTGTAAGACTAAAGAAAGAGTCCCTTTTAGTAGGTGTTGTAACATATCTAGTATCATATGGCACTTGAAAAAACTGAACCATACGAATTGACTTACTAATTTTGAAATATTTATCAATGTTAATTGTTTTATTTGGTCTAAAGGAATTTGCATTACGATAATTTGGATTACCTTCACTAATAAAAGTTAAATCTTGCAAAAATAAATTGAAGAAAGGAACAACCGGTAGAGAACATTTAGAACTCTTAATTATGCTAGGCTTATCACCTTCTAATATAGAGTTGAGCTTTTTTCTGTATACTTTAAAATTATTATTAGGGTGAATTATTCTAGATAAGTAATCAAACAAATCAAGATCCTTTTGATCTAATAATTCCCAAATATCGCTTAAACGTGTAATGACGTGATTTTGAAGAGCTGTCATGATTGATGCAACAGAATTAAAATTGCGAAAATATAAAACTGATAAAGCAATTTTTAGCCAACCTTTTAATTTAACAGCTCTAGTCTTATTAGAGGAATTAGGTGATAGGATACCTTCGATAACATAATTTGATAATTGATTTGTAAAATTAATAATTAAATTCACATTTGGAGCCAAACCTTGTTTTCTATTCTTCTCCAAAAAGTTATCATTTGCCAGCTCAAAAGGTTCAATTGATAAATAAAGTTTTGATTCGATTATTGTCAATTGTTTTGCTACTTCTAATGGGTTTAAATCTACCAAATTCAATGGTAAGTGAATATATTTACTCAATTGATGCTCGTTTTTAACCATGTCATTCCATTCTTTAATTAGCATTTCGAGATCATTTGGCTCTTCAATTTGTTTACTGTCTTTATTCGATGATACAATGTGTTTAATTGATCTATATTTCCTGACAGCAGCCTCCATATCTTGTATGTTATATTTAGATAATAAAGCTGATCGTCCAATATTTAAAATAGGAATAGGTAAAGAAAAAGAATTTTGATTAGGTGGTTCGATAACGTGTGTCAACTCGTACTCTTCTATTAATTTATCATCTACAGAAAATAATGGATTATTGTGTTTTGTTGATTCAGTAGATGAAGAACTTGTTGATATGAGAGATGAAGTTTTAGGATCCCCTTCATCATTAGGAATTGTAACAACCTTAATCTGAGTCCTGAAGTAATGAGAATTAGATTTCCCTGCTGCTATAAATAATTTGGCAGCAATCTCAATCAAAATTTTTGCTTCAATTGGTAAATAAATGCTTATACCTTCATTAAAAAAATTAATAATAGTAGCCAGTATATCAAAGTCAGATTCATAATCCCAATAACTTTCCATCCAAGTTTGGAAAATTTTGCAAATCAATTTTCTACGTAATTTCAGTTTTGCTGAACCACTTGAAAACGATTTTGAATGTCCATTAAATGGACTTTTGTTGTTAATATCAAATCTACAAATTAACAAATCAATTAAATCTACAGTTGTTCCAAAAGTCCTGAAATTCAACAACATGGTGGCAACAAAGAAATCATCAGATTTCCAAGCTTCATCTGTTAATTTAAATACTAAAGCTTTGAATGTTGCTCCTATAATTTTACCATCTGATCCTGTCATTATTTGATCCATCATAACTTCTCTGTTGTTAACTTGGTCTTTTTCTGATAAGGAATTAGACTCGTTAACTATATCATCTCCATCTACTTGAAATTTAGCAAACATTGAATCTCTAGAAAATGGTTTTTCTGGCATTAGTTCTTGTAAAAATTGAGTACCTTCAAGTGAAAAACCTAAATTTCCATTATCTCCAACTCTTATAGTAGAATAACGGGATATTCTTCTTCTTGATATATCTTCCAGATAACTTGGTTTTTTATCTTCATTTGATACATCTTTTACAAAAGTAGCTTTATCGAATGTTCTAACAATTCCTTTTGAACATTTTTTAATAAATTCCTCTGGAGTTATTCTGATCTTCTTAAAGTTTGGATATTTTCTATCAGATCCCAGTTGGAAATCTCCAATTATTCTTATGTAGCTACCACAACCAGTCACTGCACTAGCTATCAATGGTGCCATACTAGACAATATCATCATTAAATGTTTACCTTCATCTGTGTAAAAATAGGTTCCTTTTTTTATTTGAATATTTTTAGACGTATTTTCATAATCTTCTTGTAAAATTTGAGTAACAAGTTCCTTAATGCATGATACCAAAACTGAAACTAAAGATAACAAAGGATCTAAACTTTCATCTAAATGATTTTCATAAGTTTGTTGATACTTTTGCTGAATAATAGTGGCGCATGATTTACTTATATATAATAATTCTCTTAATAATATGATCATTTGGAGAACAATATATTCTAATGTCTCACAACTATTAGGGTTATGCTCTATAATATCTAATCGACCTAATATTAAACCAATGTAGTTAAATAAAATATCATAAATTTCATGCAGTCTTTTTGTTGCAGTTGGTGGCGAATCTAAATATTCCATCTTTCTATGAATAGATTTACTTCGTCTTATTTGTGATTCTGGCAATTGGCTTAGTTGTGACGAGATTCTTCTGGAGTCCGATTCATTGCTTTCATGTGATTTTTCCTTGGCCCATAAGACATAGAAGGTAAACGATCTTTTCAAAACTTCATAAACTAATGTTATCAATTTTTCAATTTTCGTAACTGATGTAGTATTTTTATAATGGTCAGCTTTTATCATTAAGTTATACCAATCGGCTAAAAGTTTTTTTCTTGCTATTCTGAGTCTATTACTGGACTGTATTAATTTATTTGAACGTGATACACACTCAGTCAGTTCAAGCAAGTTTCTTACACCATTTCGGATTGAATTAATATATTCTATATTAAATGTAGACTTATTGGTTGCTGGCAATATTTCGTCTTGAGGATATAGTAAAAACTTCGCACATGAATTTAACAAGTTTTCTAATGGTTTTCTGGATTCAATAGTTGAAGAGATACTACTCTTACCATTTTTAGATAATTCTGATTTTATTAAATCAGAAAAATAGTTAAACGGTACCCAACCTCTGGTTTGGTTTTTCACTAATGTAACCTCCCCCCAACCAGATTCATCAACTGTATGGACGAAGGCAACATCATCTTTTTCAAAGCCCAGACAAATTGCTTCATCGTCCTCATTCTCTAAAGTTGCTGAATCAAATGAATGCGTTGCGACAATGAACAAGAATGCTAAATTATCATCGTTTAATGATGATTTTACCTTATTGGTTTTATTATTATTATTATTATTATTATTATTATTATTATTATTATTATTATTATTATGATTACGATTATTATTATTATTATTCTTACTCGAAGATTTTTCGATCGATTTTGATACGTCAAATAAAGCTTCAGAGGGCTTTCGAGTATCGTGTATATCACTGTCCATTGAATTACTAGAATGTCTGTTATTCTTAATATGTTTATATGCGTTTGATTCGGTTGTTTCATTAATATCATCGTTCGTTGTATAACTCGAGTTCTGATCTGTTGAATGGCTATATTCAGTATACAAGTTTTCTAGAAACATTTCTTTCTCGACAGGTAGTTGATATCCGGGAGCTTCACTCCCTGGGATAATAGACATTTGTTCATTTATTAGCATGGACTCTCTAACTGCTTTTACAGGAGAGTTACCTCCTGAATTCAATAGAATTGAATCTCTATTTGTAACTTTGGATTCATTATTTTGAATATCGAAGGATGTTGTACTCAAGCCTAAACCACTTAAGTTATGCTTATACTTATTTAAACCCTGCTGTTGGAAAATATGACTAGTACTCTGTTGTAGGATATCGTTATTATCTTGGCATTTCGGTACTTTGGGAGTGACATTTTCTTGTTCGTATTGTTTATTGTTCAATCCTTTAACAATCGGAGTGGCATCAGGATCATAACTGAAATGATTTTGTTCATAAGCTTTATTAGTGGCAATCGAAGATTCCTCAATGATTTTATTCTTGAATATATTATTACCATTTGATTTTGTCTCTTGTATTCGGTGGAATTCATCAAAACGATCCTGATAATTATCGAGAGTGATATTCGAGAAATTCTGCTCTTCTGAATATGCTGTTCTAAAGGAATCTCCTAAGCTACTTAATGTATCTACCGATTCTGATTTGCTAAATGACCTTGTATCATTTCCTGAACTATCTTGATTTTTTATTGTCGACTTTCTTAAGTAAGCCAAGGACTTAGTTGGAGAGACCTCAAACACCGAACTTTTCTTATCATCGAATAACGGTGTTGTTGTAGAGATTTGAGAATCCCTATTATCAACATTCATCTAGTATTGTCTATTATTGTCTCTTCTCTTCTGTATTTTTTGAGTATCCTATGTTTAAAAATGGCCGATGTCTTATGTCTTATTTATTTTAGCTACTGTTGTAATACTATCTGCTTCTTATGGGCAAGATAAGTGACACTAACGAATATGTAAAACGAATATGAAAAATTTGACACTATCTCTAGCAACTTCTAGCCGTTTTGTAACTCTGTTTTTAACGGAATGCAACTACAAGAAACAACAATCACACCTCTTGTCAACCTTGGCAACTAGTAGCATCTCACCAGGACCTCATTATCACAACATGGCACTTAAAGGATAAACACTTTTAAATAATATTTCACTAAATAGGTATTTTAATTAGATTTCGAAATGTTTCAATTAGTGAAATTTTAGATATTACCTTTTTGGGTAACTTAAAACATCTATTGTCCTATTTAGGACATTACTGAGAAACAGAGAAACAGCCGTAGCCAATTCATGTAAAACGCGTTCGGTGGAAGCAAGAACAGAGAATGTGCGATTAACTACAGCTCGTTGTTAGTGACTCTTGCTCAGAAGCATCGATTTATTTTAAAACATGGTATATAATATGTGATTAAGTTGGTCAAAGTATGTAAAGAGTTATATAACATGGGATGTATTCAGTTGGATGAGTTCTTGGAATGGTATTCTAGTTCAGTTGTGGGTCTTTGAGAATGTCGTCCAATTTTTTTATGTCTGGGGATGAATGGACAAAGAGCGGGAGCTCTTCATGCGGGGTTCATTTGTTTTTGAAGCTCATTCATTACTTGAATACCTTGTAGTCTTTCCTCGTACAACGCAGCCAGCTTGCTTACTTTATTTCCAGTTTTAATGCCGGAGTAACCACCGCTGGAAAATTTAGCGGCTGTTGTTGCTTTAGTTTTTTGTTCTTCTTGTTTCTTCTTTTTCATTTCTCTATCGAAGGTTAAGATTTTTGCATTATTTTCCAAAGTCAATTTACTTGCACCTTCTAGGATTCTGTCAATTTCTTCATTATCTTCCTTTGATGGGCTTTCTTGAACCATTTCTTTGATGGAATCTGGTGGAAGTGGTGACGAGGCTAGCTCTTCACTGTCTTGTTTTTTCACTGAATTATTAGGAGATGAGCTTGATAAAGAATTGATACTTTCTCGTGATTCTATAGCAATACTATCACTATTTATTCTGACAGAAACATTTGGAACTCGTGGTGGTAAAATTGGAACATTGTTATTTAATTCCAAGGATAATAAATCTGTGCTTGAACCTTTTCCTTTTGAATATATCGATGACTGTTGCAACACTGATGATGAAGATCTTGTTGGGCTACTGCTATGTGTTGGGCTTCTATTACCGTAAACATTATTGTCATATTTTGTTGGACTCAATTTTCTTGGCTTTGGTAGTACAGGTGGGGCATTGGCTTGATTACTTGTAAGCTTTATCGAACTAGCATTTTTCGTGCCGACTTGTGCTTGTGTACCATTTTGCTTTGCCATTGGTGAAGTTATTGGAGCTGAATTGTATGAGTCATGCGATAATTTCCTATTTCTTCCCTCCCTTGACGAGTCTATTTTGTTACGGATTTCGTCAAAATGTTCCAATAGATTCTTTATAAATCTCGAACCAATAGCCATTTTATTCGAACTGCTAATTGATATTTTTTCTTTACATAGTGTTGGTGCTAGGGCTTTGCTCAAACTTTTTGAATCATGCTTGGTAACTTCACCTGCCTTTAAAACAGATAGGAATAATGGGATAATTGCAACTAATAAATCGTAGTAATGATTATAACCAATGATTTTTATGAATGTAGAATATGTATAGTCAAAATCATCTGAAATGGGTAATTTCATCAAATCAATTGGTATCAATGGTTTAGATTTATTTTTCAAGAAATTCAAAAACACTGATGCTAAGGAGTAAATATCCCATTGTGATAAATCAATATAGTTGCTTCTTTCAATAATATCTAATAATATATTGACTTTTTTATAAGAACCTGGCTTCTGGAAAACCAATTCATTTGTAACACTCTCCAATCTTAGCCTTTTGAAAATTTTGTCAAAAATTAATTGCTTATATTGTTTTGTTCCCAAAACTGTTAGTCTTCCAAAATATTCATCAGGGACATCAATATATGCAGATATATCATAGTCATGTAAATATACATTCAATGAAATTCTCAATCTTGTTATGTCTATAAGATGTGATAATGAGGTCAAATCAGGAACATGGACTAATGATGCAGAAGTATTTACGGATTCCAATGAAGAGTTATTTTCGTCATCGAGAATATTATTGTCATTATTATTGTTGTTTGCATTACTCGAGCCTAAAAATTTAAAATTCATTGCATTTGACAACACCTGATAAACAGTCCTAATAAAGAAAGATTCATGCACAATATACGTTTGCTGCAAATACATACGTGCCTCATTAGGCAGTTTCGAAAACATCTTAATCCCGTAAACCCAACTAATTTTTTTCTTCGAAAACCCAGAAGAAAATACAACAATGGAATACGGTGCCGAAGGCAACTTCGCAACCAACGTATCCATCAACTCATCAATCAACATGTCAAACACCTGCTTATCACCAATCTCCTCAGGAGAAGGCAAATACGTCGAATCAAAAACATATATCGAATGCCCAGTGTTGGGGTCCACCGAGTAAGACTTGAAAAAAATATTATTCACATTAACATCGATCATGGTTCAATAAACATTCACACTGCCAATCACCTATTGACGTACCACTGCAAGTAAAAGAAATACAACACAAACTAACTCGACCTAAAAACCGTCACTTTGCCATACAAAGTGCAAAATCTCAACAAGTCGCTGTCTCTCAGTTCTCTTCGTCAGATCGATGCCAATCCCGCTGGAAAACACCCCAACTCTAAAAGACAAATAGGTAGGCCTCAAATGCACACAAGCAATCCACAATCGCACCTTCAATCACATATATACACAACTCATCGTAACAGTACATCAGAATAAATTAATGGATATTTTGTAACTACGTAATTAGGACTCTTCAAAAATTCCAAGTTTCGAAATTTCAGATTTGGCGTTTCGCAGCCAGATCTCAGTAACAAAGAGCCGTACAAAGGTTTTGATGTGTATATGGACATGCTAGACCATTGGGATGCAATAGCAGACAGCGGTGCCAACCATGGGGTACAAGCAGATATGGTGAGCATACGTGTGTGGGTTAGGTCCCTTCCTTTGCTTTAGCCTTGGGCAAGAGTTAAAAAAAAAGAACTCCTCATAGGGGGCTCGAACCCCTGACATTTCGGTATCCTTGGTTTAAACAATTGTTTAAAAGCCGAACGCTCTACCAACTGAGCTAACAAGGATGAGTTCTCTGAATGATCGAGCGATTACCAGTGATTACACCGGTCTGGCCTCTAGAGGTTTAGCCTGCCGTTATGTACAACTGTGCCAGCTGGACAGGGGTATATCACGTATAGAGCAGATGGTTGCGTTGGCAAGTGCGTCTGGCTGCATAGCTGGCGTGGACTAGCCAGTGCGCTCTGTTTCATCATCTGTACCCGCTGATGGCCGTCTTGGGAGTTGAACTCGAGAGTGCACCGTGGTATTGTACAGCTTGGTGCCTCACCGTGGTATTGTACAGCTTGGTGCCTCACCGTGGTTGGCTCACCCACATCGGATGTGTGTCTCTCTCCAATTACTGACACTTCCTTTAGTAACGGAACCATGTCACGTGCCAAGCACGTGACATAGATTTCTAGCGCCCTTTAAGACGCAATTGCTGGCCTGTTGAAACATATGTAACTATTATATTTAGGATATCTGGTTTTAGGAGTGGTATACATGACGTTGTGTGGGAAGGATGGAGATATGGACTTAGCAGTACAGCTTCAGTGGGTAAAATTTGAGTTCAGAACCTTTCTCAGAGTTTGAATTTCAGTTATAAAGCCAAAACGCAAGATTTTGTCAAGTCGTCTCTAATCAGGCCCACTTAGTTACTTTAGCAAGATAGATGATGGAACAATTAAGGAACTTTTATTCTACCATCTTAAAGTCTGCACATCCTTTGACCTTGCTGGTGCATCTGGCCGGGAAAGCAGTGCCAATTGTGTTCTACATCATAGGGTCGATTTTTTTTTCCTTCACAGCACAATTCATCACTATTGTGCTATTGCTGGCATTTGATTTTTACATTACAAAGAATATAAGCGGTCGAAAGTTAGTGCAACTCCGCTGGTGGTATGATTCGATAGGTGTCTCTGGCAAAACCTTCACTTTCGAGTCTCACAAAGAATACCCACCAAGTCCTATGACCATCAATGCCATCGACTCGAAATTGTTTTGGTGGTCCACCTACCTGACTCCAATAGTATGGGTCGTGTTCGGAGTGTTATGTGTCCTGAGATTGAAACTCTTCTACTTCGTGCTGGTGATGGTTGCAGTCTGTCTGACCGGCATCAACGCCTATGGATTCAGACAGTGCAACAATTGGGAACCATCAACAGAAAACAATAACACCGAAGAAAACTCCTGGTTCCAACTACCAACCATCCCAGGACTAGAAAATATTGGCGCAATTGCACAGATCACATCCTTCTTCCAACGTTCCACATAAGAAATCTCTCTGCAAATAATCACCTCATCGTGACCGTAACATGTAACAAATTTCACTAAATTCCTATAGCCTTCATAGAACATTTTCTACCACATATTTCCCAATAAAAATCATCAGAAGCTGAGAAGCAAGGCTACGGACACTACTCATACTGTGCTTCACAATCCTACCCTTCACAATCCTCTTCTCTCTATATCTATAGTCTATTCGTTATGTACATTGTCATTATATATATCATCTCATAATGGTCAACTTATCTTCTGCACGTGTTTCTAAGTGTTCTTGAGCTTCAGACGGTTGAAAAATCCGTCATAGTAACCAATATGGTTACTGAAAAATGGTACTATGTATAAACCAATATATATAAATGTTTATATGTTAATGAATGGTTTAAATGAGTGGATAGAGCTCTGATCTTGTATCGGATTGCTATTCGAGGGTGCCAAGAGGGAATTGAGTCTTTACGGTGTTTTGTTTTGTTAAGAAGAACAGGTTTTATTGGATTATAGGGCGGTTGCACGAGTGGTTGTTTTTTTGCAGGTATAACTTAATATAATTTCTCTCATGTTATCAATTGAACAGAAGTATAACATCTGTTTGATGGCTGAGAAGCATCCAAAATGGACGCAGTTGGATTTGGCTAAATGGGCTTTTGATATTTTCCAGTTAGATAAAAAACCGTCTCAAGGTACTGTTTCTCGGCTGCTTGCGAATAAAGATACTTATATGAATGCCAAGAAGCATGAGAAGCATGCAAATAGACTGAGGAGGCAGAACAATTTTTTGGTGAGACGTATCTTGCAAGAATGGCTGTATCAAAGTATATGGAATGACATGCCGGTGAGTATCCACATATTGCAAGTGACTTCTCAATATATTTGGTTGAATATTCCGTCACAATACAGGGAAGGAAATGGTCTATTTAGTTATCGTTATATTGTTAATTTTCTTTCGAAATTAAATTTAAATACACAAATGTTGGAGTCTAGCCATGATTTGAAACCGAAGAAAGTTTGGAGATTTGAAGAGAAATCGGATTTGAAGAAAATATTGGATGCTTTTGACAGTGAGAATATATTTACAGTGGATGAAACGTTTCTAGCTTACAATCTTCCATTAGACTACAATCAATATGAGTCGAGTGAAATCCAAAGCAGATTGGAACTTTTAACTATGATGTTATGTTCAAATGTTTCAGGAACAGAGAAACTTAAACCATTAGTAATTGGAAAATACAACAATTATTCGAGTTTTAAAAATTATTTCCCAGATTCATTTACAACTACACAGAATAACACAAAAGAAGAAACACAGGCTGGGTCGAATCAAAATTTAGGAAGGAAAATGTCAAAGATGTTTAATATTTCATATAGAAGTAATCTGCGTCTAATTTTGACCAGTAATATCTTTCATGATTGGCTTGTACGATGGGATAAAAGGTTAATTTCGAATAACAGAAAGGTATGCCTTGTATTAGATGATTCTTGTTCACACAGAATTGTCAATCCACAATTATCCAATATTACCTTGGTATATACAAGTGCTACAATAAAATTTTTACCATTTAATTGGGGTGTTTTAGATGAATTTAAAATTAGGTATAGAATAAAACAATATGACGCTCTTATTGATCTACAGAAGAGAATGGTGAAAAACACTTCGAAACGACAATTGATAAATTTTGAACAAAGTGAACTTACGATGTCTAATGCTTTTAAGTTTATAGAACAAGTTTGGCAAGAGATTCCAGTCAAAACAATTATATCCGGCTGGAAATGCTCTGGAGTACTTCCTAATAATAAACTCCCCAAAGCAAGTTCTATTGGAATGTCATTTAAAAGAAATATAGATTTAGACAATAAATTAGCTGAAAAGTGTGCATTATTTGATTGTGTAAAAAAATGGGATTATGAACTGCTTCTAGATTTAAACATCGAGAACAAATTTAGAAACCTCTTGAACTCAAAGGAAATCATTGAAAGTGCTATAACTGAAGAATATGAACCTGGATTTCATTCATATAGAGTTTCAGGAAGTAAATTAAGAACCGATAAAGACATTTCCATTCCTAACGCTACTAGCACTTTTGCAAATGATGAAAATGCTTCTCCTACAGAGATTACCGCAGTCAATAATAAATTTATAGAAGGTGACGACGTACAAAACAAGAGTACCGATTTTAATTCTAAAACAATGAATATTGTATCAGATTTGAGCTCAAATAAAAAAGATTTGAGTCTCACAGATAATTCATTTGAGATTGAAAAAATCCTAGATGACACTACAAATAATATGGAAAATGTATTATTTAATGTCAGTACATTAATTGATAACCCTGATTTATTTATTATGCCAGATTTAAATTTTCAGTTCCAACAACAGCAAGATGTTAGTGGCGTAGATCAACAATTCTCACAAAATATGCTCTCTCACACTGATTCCAATACGATAGCAGCCCCTCTTTTGGGTAAAGATACAAAACAGATAATGAATGTTCTTGATTCAAATGAAATTACGGGACCCAATAATAATTTAATCGATGTCACTTTTGGATCTAATTATGTTAACAATAATAACAAAAAAATAGACCAAAATGATAGTAATGATAAGGGTACAATTATTAGTAACAATATAAACAATGCCCTATTTCCATCAGGAGAGCAGCAAACCAATACGGATAGTCCAACCTTAATCAAAGCTCTTGAATATATTCTTAATCATGCAGAAAAGAAACATAATATAATATTTTCTGATCAATCAATAACAGAAATTCGTTCTAATATATCATATCTTAAAAATAAAATCACTAAACCATCCAAAAGTCCTGAGATATCCAGATATGATGATTATATTCAAGAAATTTTAGATGACCAGTTAAACCTAAAATATCTTCAAGATAATTCAAATTTGAACACATATAGACCATAAATATTACTAATGAAACTTATATTTTTTTAGTTATATATTAACAATGCATCTTCTATCTATTATTAAACTATCTTTAAAAGTATTATTCATTTTTTTCCAAGTCGAATAGTTTTCCCATTGTATTTAATCTCATGTAATCCACAGAACAGGCGATTGTCTCATCATCTACTATTTTAAAAATATTTTGTAATACCCTTTCAGATATCGTATTATCTTTTAAAATATTTCTAATAATAGATGAAAATCCCTCTATTTCCATATTATCAGGCATTCCTTGTATTACATTTACATACGTTTTACCAAATTTATCGTCTGAATTTAATAATGCTTTGACAAAACCTGGCTTATCTAAGCTGTAACTGATTAAAAATTCCCATAATTCATCATCACCCCAACTATTGACATACTCAATAGCAACATTTGGATCATCTAACTCATCGATGATCAATGATAATGCTTTCTTGGTTTCACCCGCTTCTCCCCATAAATATATCAATTCTTCTACTGCATCACCACTTTTTTTGCAAAGTTCAATGGCTTTTTCAATATTATATTCAGATTTTTCTTTTAAAAAAGATAGAACTTCTGATTTTCCATAATCAAAATAAAGTTGAATCAGATAATCTTCATAAGGAATGACCATGGTTGGATCTAAGTTTGATATTTCTTTAAGAAATAAAAAATTCACAATTTGAAGACATTTCGGCTCTTTAAAAGATTCAATGAGCTTTCTAATATTCAACGTGTCTTTGCTGTTGACTAATATGTTTATTGGTTTGGTTAATAATAATTCTACTTCACCTAATGACATACTTTGTAATTTTTTTATATCATTATTAAATGGTAACAGAATTATATGTACAATTTCATCCATATATTGAGAAATAATGTCATTATATGACAATATATCCAACACCTTCAAGTCATTTATTATTAGCATATGATGTAAAGCTTTTGAATATTTTTCCTTTTTCAAATATAAGTAAATGACACACTTCCTATAATCTTCATTAGCCTCATCCTGTAGTTCAATCAATTGTTCCAATTTATCTATTAACAAATTGTAATCGAATAAATCTGATGTCCACTTTTCTAATAAATTCAATAACAATTCGATTTCTCTCTTTTTTAAAAGTGAGTCCAATACCATGTCATATACAGCGGTTCCAATATTGAAATACGTTGGGATATAATTAATAATAAATTTTAATGTGCCATTGTTTGAGAAATGTAATATAAATCGTTTCCATTGGTCTTTAATATTTCGTAATATTATGTCATCACTTATCTCATCTAAATTTTTGTAATTTAAAATAGAATTAATCATAGTTGCCAATAATTCATCATCATTTTTACCTTTAATATCTTCGAGGTACAGTAAACCAGTATTCAGGCGTTCAGAATCATTTACCACATACTCACCAATTTCCCAAGCTTTGAGATACAATTTATTTTTAACATACCAATCGTAGTGATCTTTTAAATCCAATTCCTGAATACAGATAGCATCGGTTGAACAAATTAAATAGTAACTTATAGTTGTTTCATTAACATATTTTGCTAAATGAAAGTCGTTAATTGAAAGATTCTTATAATTTTTGACTATAATTTCATTACTGATTTCTTCAGTACCATCATTCATGTTTAAAATTTTAATCTCAGGTGGCGTTGTCACTCTATTTCCATTATTTTGAGAAGAATCATTTTCAAAACCTAAAACTAATAATTGGTCATCCTTAAATGATGAAATGCCACTTATTAAAAAATTCATTTTAAAGTTTGCCTCAAGTTCGATTTTTTTATCTGGTGTTGCCTTCAATGATGAAGCTGCATTAGATAAAAATGTAGTTATATTGCTTGACTCATTAAATAATTTTGAAGGTACCAAACTGTTAGAGGAGGTATTTGAAGATCTTGAAGTAGTAGTTGAATTATTTTTATTTTTCGAACCATTATTAGTTGGTTTCAGGATAGATATTTTTAGAATCCAAATATTATTATGCCATCCAATGATTATTCTATCCGTATCCGATATATGTAAATAAGGCATGTATAAATCCGGTCGTATTTGATTGTCACTCTTTTCCCTTGGAAATGGAATGGTCATTAACGTTGTCTTCGAGTATACTTCATAGAATGTGATCCCTATGTTATTGATCCAAATCAATACATCATTAATATAACATAATTCCAATATCTTATCGTCTCCTAATGCCCTCAAATGTTGCTGTTTTTGCAATTTGCGTTCTTCTGTATTTAATGTCACATCTAATCTATTACCCAACCAATTTCTTTGAGAAAGTATTACATCTCCTGCAGTACCACCTGAAATAAAATTCTTATTCTTTTCGTAATCTTTATCCAGAATCAACGAGTTGACAGGTCGTTTGAAATCATAAGCGACAGTAGTGTCTGATGGATTGGCAAATTCTCCAATTATGACGGTCCCATCGAGAGACGCCGTCCCAAAATACTTATTTTGCACACTATCTGTTGCAATTTTCCGTATTGAAGATCTATGGCATTTAAATGTCTTCAATGCATTAAAATCCTTATCGGTAAGATGCAATATACCTCCTTGAGTGCCAAATGCAAAAAAATTGTCGGTGAATAAAACCGCCGATACAGAGTCCCGTTGAAAGAAATTGGGGGGCAGTTTCTTGACAAACCTAGTATATTTCAATAACGGAGGTCCATCCTCCAATTCATCAATTGATTTATCTTCTGAGCTTGAATCAGAACTCGTTATATTCTCACTCTCCACAGACTGCACCGTAGAACCAGCCGTTTGCTGCTCACCATCTGCAAACCTCTCCTCAGCAACAGAAACCTCAACCATATCTCAAAGATGCACGACAAGGCATGAGACAACAACTGTATTCATCACAAGACCTTCAAATACCAATGAAAACCGACAAGAATAATTAGTGGTCTTTTTTATATGCAGCGTCTGCGCTTTAAAAATCCCTAAGATATTTCAAAATGAAAAGTTTCAAAGATGTAACACAGTTGTTGGAGTGCAGTGGGAAGGGGAAGGTGTTTGTAGCTGTGCTGGTGCGAAGTTGGGCTATACACTACGATATATAATTGGTACCTAAATGGCCAGGGCCAGAAAGGGCACGTTGATCCAGTGCGATCCGTCGATTAAGGCGTTGATTATCCAGATGGACTCCGAGTACAACGATATCATCTTGGAGGAGTTGGACGATACCCATATACTAGTGGACCCAAGCAAAGTAGAATATATCAAGCAGGAGCTGAACCGCCTGCTGTCGAAGAACATTTACAACCCGCTCGAAGAAGAAGAGGAGGTGTGAGGAAGTATGTAATGTATGTAATGTGTAGTTGAATAGATGCAGTTTTATTTGAATTTGCGAGGCCAAGAGCTTAGAGCTGGGGGGCTTGGAGCTTGGAGCTTGGACCTGGAAGTTGGTAGCTAGAAGCTAGAAGCTTCATAGGTCAACTGCCTGCCACGCCTGGTAATTAACTATAAACACGGCACGTGATCTCAAATGGCACGTGACCTATGACAAAACGGTGCAGTTACCCGCCCGCCCCGCTGCCGCCCAGATCCCCGTTCCACAATTCTAAATTTAGTTTCACCGCCGTCGGAACCAACACTAAACACAACTTCGAGAAACGCAACTTCAAGAACTGAACTGAACCAAGAACTAGGATCTAGGATCTAGGAACTAACTAGCAAGTGGCAAGTGGCAGATGGAGTGTGTTACAGTAACAGGTACAGGTGTGAAACCTCTGTTTCAGGTTTCAGCGTGAACAGTGGTCGAGCGTTGCAATGGACGTGCAGGACCCTTGTTGAGCTGCCTTGGCAACGTCCAGATCAAGGTATGCATGCATGCATGTGTATATGTATATGTGTATGTGTCTGTTATAGATCAATGTATATATATGGAGGTGTGTTTATGTGTTTTGATGTGTTGGTTGATTTTGGAGGCATCTCGGCAGACTTCAGGACACGGAGATCGAGAGCATTAATATGAGAGGTTTCAAGTGGTCGTCGAGACGGAGGGCGTCGAAGGTTGTGGAGGACGATTCTGATGCGTCTGGGAGCAGCGGTAGTGGAGGGGCAGTTCAAGTGCGGACCCGGTCTGCGTCGCATGCGACCATCGGTGGTGGTGGGCATGCTGGGGAGGCTGTTGCGAGCAAGCGGAAGAGTTCTTTCCTGCTTTCGTCGCGGTTCAGCCGGTCGAACGAGAACTTCACGGAGCCAGGGACGCATGTGGTTTCGCGGTCATCGACGATTGGGGTCAATTCGATTGCTGAGAGCAGTAGCCCGTTGACGAAGGGTTCTGGTCAGGCTGCGACAGCCACGCCACGCAGTGCCCCGGACGAGAGAAAGAGCACTGTGGTGACTCTGGATGAGAGCAATTACGACACGACTATCTTGAAAGTTGGGTGGTTGAATAGATCGAACAGCCAGTACGTGCAGGCTTCTGCCGATAGACATGGGAATAGCGAGCATGCGTCGCTGACGGATTCTGTTCATGGCTCAGCGCATCAGAATAGTGTTTACGATAGGATAGGCGGCAATCTGAGTAGAGAGAGTCTGGTACCGCCGAAGAAAGAGCATTACATGTATAAATCGAGCGCGGGGAGTTCTGGATCAAGCATAAACTTACACGCCACCGCTAGTGGGAATAACGATAGTCTTTTGATCCCGGATTATAAATTATACAGAGCCCAACTTAAAGGACCAGTGTTACATTTATACAAGAGCGGGCTGCCGAACAGTGTTAAATTTTTTGACCCGTTGGCAACGCAATCACAATCACAATCACAAATTAATCATAATCATCAGGCAGCTTCAAATGGAATTGTAACTGCTAATGCAATTTCCAATGCAAACGCGAATTCAAGTACAAACCAACCTGTGAAAAAATCAATAAATTATATGAGTGATATTTATCCACATCCAGAATTAGGATTAGAAAAAAATAAAGAAGACAAAGAGAAAATTGTCTCAGGAAGTTTAGAAAGCTTGTGTCACACAATATTGTTTTGGGACACTACAACAAGAAATGTTATAAATTTGGTTTTATTATTACCGATGTTGGATGATTTTAATAAATTGTTAAACTACTTTATATTATACACAAACCACTTTGCAACATATTATACTAATCATGGTACAGCGGACGAAAAGAAACAAAATCTCTTAGAAGAAAGAATATCATTGTTGATAAAATCAATTGTTGATTTAATGCCAAGTTTTTTACTATCACAAGAATGCTTAACTTCAATAAATACCCTAATAAAAATATTGTCACTAGAAAATTTGAAAACAATAATAAATAATAAATTGATGAGTATGAATAAGCTAATTGCTTTTAAAAATTTAGAATTAATGAAATTAGACGATTTGAAACTGGTAAACAATAAATTTTTCCTTAGATCAATTGATCCAATTCAATTTGCGGATACTTTCCATTCAATAAGTTTAAACTTTGATAAAAATTGGTCGCCAAGATATGATTATTCTTTGCTTTACAATTCTACATATACAAATAACGTCACCATCGATAATTCTACACAACCAAACACAACTTCCAATGGAAATAGTAGTGAATCTATTAAAATAAGATCTTTAAATCCTACTGTTTTCACTAATGACGATAATTTACACATTTTAGGAAGAATAATGGCATCACAATTATTTTCATCATCTTCTTCAGCCAAAATACGTGCTGAATTATTGACTAGGTGGATTAAGATTGGTTTCAGATTAGAAGAAATAGGAGACTTAGCCTCTTGGTTAGCTGTAGCAACAGTAATTTGCTCTCAGCCAGTTCTGAGGTTGACAAAAACTTGGATCTTAGTTGACGATGCTATGCTAAAAATTGTGTTACGTGATTGGATACCTACAATGATACAATTAGGAAGAAGACAATTTGCATCAAAATCCACAAATAGTGTTTTCATTTTAGCTCCACCTAACTTGGAAGATACATTCATAAGAAAAAATGTTGTATCATATTTTGGAGATTTAACGATATATGCTGATAAATTGAAAGAGGATATTAGGTTTAAATATTTAGAGAAAAAAATTAATAGAACAAAGAATGCATTTTACAAGTGGGAACAAAGATTACAAGGTGCCTCTAAAACAAATCCAAATAATACTGAAATACAAAATAAAGTTGATAAAAATTTGAGAATTGATGATACTACCAAAAGTAATATTTATTGCTATTGGAGATATTACATATCTTCGCATAAGGTAGACATTAACAAGCTAATGCAATTGAGTTTAACTCTTGAACCTCCAAGTGTTAACCAATCTATATATTCAAAAATTGGCTCTGTTGATAATTCTTCAGTTTTGAGTGGACGATTACTACCATTAGTATTTAATGATTTATATTCCAATTTTTCAATTTTTCCAAAAACATCAATTATTGAATTGTCTGAAGGTAAAAATGTTATAGGTGATCAATCAACAGGAGATAAATCTACCAGTTTAAGAAAAATACCGCCACCAAGATCGTCTGCAAGGCTATCAAAATCCATTTCGATTAGTGAGCCATTATCTCTAATGAGAGCTTCTTATGCACCAAAACAGGAAGAATATAATGAAACTAGCTCCAATCAGATAACTGGCTTTGATATTATCGATTCAACAATTTTGAAAAATTTAAATTCAATTGAACTTTCAAATTCTACTTTAATGAGATGCATGTGTGATCTCTACAATATCGATTCCCACGTTTTGCATTCAAGCAATGGGTTAATTTTTAAATCAATTCAAAAGAACTCCAATGAAACTAATGATTTAGGAATTAACGTTAGTTTTGCTAGTGAAATAAGTGATTCCACTGCTCGCTTTTCTCATTTATCAGTATCGACTAATAATGAACATTCATTTAGAGATACCATTAATGACATAACAACTATTTCAAATGCTAAAGATTCTCGATTTTCTTTACTTGGGAAAACGAAGAGTATCGATAATTTGGATTTTTTGAAAGATATTACAAAATTTTCAGATGGTTTCGATGAATCAATGATTATTCATACCGTTTTGAAGTCAAGTTCATTGGATAAAATGATCGATTTATTAGTATTAACCATTACAGTGTTTTCTAAATTGGTAAATGCTAGTGATCTGCAACAATACTATGAAGCAGTTAAGAAAGATAAAACAAGCGACAACAACCATTTAGCTCAAAGTTCATCCTCTACAGGAACACTTGGCTTGTTAGATTTTGCATTTGTAAAATTATCAATGGATAGCACTTTATTCACCGAGGTATTTTTTCATTCTTACAAAAGTTTTACAACAACAATAACATTGATTGAACAATTGGCAAGAAGGTTTATTAAAGCGGAAACTTGTGCATATTCAATAACTGCATTATCTTCAGCGGATGTAGCAATTAATAACAATATCGACAATTCAAAATTCCCAGATTGGGATATGTCAGTAGAAAATGGTAATGAGATAAATATTTCCTTCGTTCTCATGATTCATTTGGGTATTGTTGAGGCAGTTCATTATTTAGTGAAAAATAATTTTGCAGATTTTGCAGATGACCTGGCTTGTAATTCTGTATTTTTGGATTTTTTTAAGATATTAGAAGCATCAGTCAATGATGATTGGCCAAGAAAGATCAAGTTAGCTAAAGAAGGAAATTCTATGGCACAAGATCAAATCGAAGAGATCGAATCTACTTATTCAAAACTCGCAATTCATTTCAATAATATTAAATTGATTTACCAAAAACAGTTTTATCGTCCAGTAAACATCCATAGGGCAAACAGAAAGGCCACTGCCTTATTGAATTCCTTTGTTAATTATTCCAGTGAGAGTTTTATTGACTCATTAAAAACAATTGGTAATGTTGACGGCTTTACAAAATCATTTTTAGAGCTCAAATATAATAACTATGAGGGTATTTTAAGGTGGATAAACTCTCTAAATACTTTTATCTTACAACAATTTCAACTAACAACAAAATCTGAATGGATAACTCTATCACAACAATTGGAAATTTTATATAATGAATCATCAACATCACTTTTTAATTATCCTTCACATGTTGAATCCTTGAAATTATTAAACATGGGAAGTTTAGAAATTGAAGAACTGGAAATATCTAATATTTTTATTTGGTTATCTTCAGTGATTGGAAACCGTAACCAACTGTTTTTCAAAACCATTCCTGAATCTATACAATTATTATTCAAAATTCACCTTTCACTATCAAATTTTTTTATTTCAATCATCTCAGATCCTGATATCAATTTTGAGAAACGTGTTGAAAGATGTTCTGTTATAATTCAAGTTTTAAATTATGTGAAATGGAAAAATTCGTCCATAGATTTGTTTGAGGTTAAAAATAAAATAAACAGTGATTTAGAACTATCACCTCATATTCCTTCTTTTATCGAAACTGCAATAGCAAATGCATTATTAGCCCCACAGTCAAGGAGATATGAAACAAGTTGGAGATCTGCACACCTCTCATTGAGAGTTAAAGAATCAAAGAAAAGCTTGAGATCAATATGTAGAATTCTGGATGAGATTGACAATATTCATATTAAATCCTTTTTAGAAGCTGAAGTAACTGAAGCCAGTAAAAATGAGCATTATTGCCTATGCCCAGGATGGCTGGTATCATCACTAATTGACCTGACATTGCTCATTTCAAACTCTTCTTCTACGAATAATAATTCATTTAATATTGATAAAAAGAGATGCATTTACAATTTTATATCAAATATGACAGAAATGATTTTAAACTCCAGTAATGATTCGATTCACTCAAATAATTATTTTAAGGTGTTGTTTACCAATTACAGACTTCCTTCAGAGTCATATAAAATCAAAGTGGCTGGAGTTTCTAAAAAAGAGGCACAAATCCACAACTTCAAAGAAAGTGGTTTATATAATGAGATATTGATTCTTGAAGTTGAAAAGCTCAAAAGGGAAAAACAAAGAAAAGAACTACTATTAGCCAAGGACAATGAAAACAAGAGAACTTCAATGTCTCAAAGTATTGCTGCAAAGAATAAAAGAAATTCAATTATCATCCCAAGTTCTTATCAGGTGACTGCGAATAGTCAAGGATCATCTGCCACAGCAGCAGGACCAGATCTAGTGAAAAGGAATTCGATTGCATCTTCATCAACTCGTAATTCAATGATGGGAACGAGTAATCATAATGGAGTGAGTAAAAGATTAGGAGATTTTTTCAAAAGTCCATTTTCTATGGGGACATTTTCGTCTTCTGCCTCAAATCCTTCATTACATAATTATCTAATTCAAGTTTTAAAAACTGACGGTTCTTTATCACCTGCTCTCTTACCAGACATTGAATTGGCTACTTTATTGGAAATAAAACCAACATTGATTATCAAAACATTTGAAATTAAATCGATAGTGCCTTTAGTAAACCATAAAACATCATCATCATATGTCTATTCTTTCAAAATTATCATGGAAAATGGCTCTGAACATACTATTCAAGCAACTAGTGCGAAGGATTTGAATGAGTGGATTCAAATGATCAAAACATCGAAAAGATATTCATTTTATTCCCAAAAATACAAGGGGAAAACACAAAATAAAGTATTTGGCGTTCCATTAGAAGATATATGTGAGCGTGAAAAAGGTACTGTCCCAGCCATTGTTATTAAATTAATAAAGGCAATTGAAGAAAGGGGTCTTGATGAAATTGGGTTATATAGAGTGCCTGGATCTACAGGTAGTATAGCAGCATTAAAAACTGCTTTTGATGAAGAAGGTGCTTTAAATAACACATTTGCATTAGAAGATGATAGAAGGTTTGAAATAAATGCGCTTGCAGGTTGTTTCAAAATGTACCTTAGAGAACTACCAGATAGTTTATTTACAAATGAGAGAATTGATGGATTTGCTAAGATAGCATTAAACTTTAAGGCAAAAAAATTATCTGAGACAGAATATACCAATTGTATCGTAAAGTTATTGAAGGATCTACCTATTATATATTATGAAACTATGAAAACAATAGTACTGCATTTGAATACAGTTCATGAACATGTAAATAATAATAAGATGGATGCTTCAAACCTTGCAATTGTGTTTTCCATGAGTTTTATAGATCAAGATAATTTTGCTTCAAGTATGGGTACTACTTTAGGTGCCATTCAAACAATACTACAATGTTTTATTTCCTCTCCAGAACGTTTTTTCAAAGAATAGATATTATTTAATAGTTTTATACTAATCAACATGGACATAATATACGTAAATATTAATAAAAGTTAATGAATTTCATATAATCATTCAATTACATTATCTTGATAAATTATGATTTCTTCAATGTTATATTACTAAATTGTCTTAGCTTAGGAAAAAAGCATATACATTATTTACATAGATTATTTACAAACAATTCGTTTAAATGAAATCAATAAGAACAATTAAAATATAAGAAGGATCAATGTTTCTTTAAGTCAGATTTACGAATAATTTTTATTTTGGAATTCATTTGACTTTCCTTAACCTGATCTTGTTTTAGCTTCTCAGCCATTTGCATTTTTTGTCTTCTTTCTGATTGTTCTCTTGCTTTAGCCATATTGTCTTTAAACGTTTGTATTATACCCTTTGGTGGTCCTGAAGTACTTGGATCATGAACCACAATATCGGCAATATTTAACTTCTTTCTAATATATTTATTTCTTAATAGTGCTGTTTGTATGATGGAAAACGTACTGTTGACAGCAAAATACAATACCACACCTGCTGATAAATTCATAGTCGCAGGTATTGAAATAAGTGGTAAAACTGTAAAAAACTTTTTCATATTTGGTGAAAATTGTTGAGCACCTGTTTCACCACCCATTCTAGTGAATGATATCAAAATCATAGCTGTAATAACTTGTAAACCAACGTAAGGATCTGCTTGTGTAAGATTTGTAAACCAAAGAACACCTTGGTCTGAAAACCCTGGTACTGGATAATTAGCCATATGTCTAATACCTCCAAAGAAACCTAATGCTAAAGGCATTTGTAACATTGGTGCTATCATCCATCTTTGTTTAATCCCATTCTTGTCTAATAACTGCTTTCTCTTCATAGCAATTCGTTGACTCTCAAGTAATTCACTAGAGCTCATTAGTTCAGCAGTTATTTTATCTAATTCTGGTTTTATATGTGAGTTACGAGCAATAGTATCCGATGATTTAACATAAATAGGAAACATCATTAATCTCACTAAAACAGTCACCGTACAAATAGTACCCCACCATGGTAATCCAGTATAAACATGGACGTACTCCAACAAATGTTGTACAACATCCGCAGGCCACCACCATGTCTGAGCCATACCAACACTATTCAAATATCCAATATTAAAAACATCAGAAGCAGCATTAGCAACTTGTTCAGTGATACCAGATGATGAAACAGTATTCTCTAACTCATCAAATGAAGGTAATGTCGATTGAATCTCAGAACCAGTTTGAGCAACAGAATCACCGGATGTAGATTTGAAACGAACACCACCACCAATAAACGATTGCTGCAGTTTGCTTCTATTCAACAGAGAAACTGGTGTAAACCCACCACGCAATGGTCTACTTTTCAACATATTTGTTGCACGTAAAATTGATGATTTAAACATTATTAACCAACTCTTTCCCTAGGATATCAAAAATAGACACAACGGACCAGTCTTCATCAACAATAGCAGAGCCCCTGGTCCTATTAATGTACCACAACCCCACCAAATACAATAAAGTTCATATACATTTAACTGTCTATTTTTATATATCTTAAAATATAAAATCGATTTTTCACTTTTTGCAATTTTAATGTCAAAAATACTCAAAATATAAGAAACAGCCACTTTAGGGCCAATGTTTGTGATGCTTATAGTAGATTTCAAGGTGGATTACTGTAGTTGAGGGATTCAGACAGTATTGGTGGGGTTTATTTTAGTTTGGCTCGATGGTTCAGAGAGAATCCTGTGGAATTGAGTAAGAATGAGCAATCTGGCAAGAATAGTCTCGAGGAGATTCATGTCTGAAGAGCTCAGATCTCTTCTTTATGTGAAGTGTTTGAATAGAGAGTTCGATGCAGTGCTGCAAGACTTCAAGAGTGTTCCTGTTAAGGAGATGGATTATTCGTTTTTGAAGCTTTATTTGAGCAGAAGTTGTCAATGGGGCCATTTCCCATCGATTCAATATATATGGTATAAATATGTGATGAGGAATGAGACTCTGGTTATTGAGCCGGAGTTACTTTCTGCAATGGCCAATATGTGTGTAGCTGAAAGGCAATCGTTTATGCCCCAGCAGATCTATGCTTATTACAAGAAATACTATTGCAAAGATTTGAAATCACGACCTTTACCCTTTAATTCAAATATTGAATACGAATTGCTCAAAGCTAAAGTGGAAAGTTTTGCAAACACTAGTAAGGAGAATACAAGTTTCCAAGAAAAATGGCATGTGTTTCTTAAAGAAATGGATAATTGTCTTCCACCACAAACAAAATTCAACGTCAGAGACTTCCCACTATTAACACAAAGTTTGAATAACGTAAATATCTCAGATCTAAACCAGTTGTTGTTCAGAAATGCAGATACAAACATACGAAACGAGTCTACACCAATACTATTGTTGAATATGGCTCTATTGCAACCTCCTGAAGTATTTGACGACCAAACCAAACTTCGACTTTTCAAACGTTTCACAAAAGAATTCCCCACATTGGACCCAAAGGAATCCATAAAAATACTGAACCGTCTCTACAATAACAAAGACTACTTCACAAGAGAACTGCAGCAACATATCGAGACTAATCGACCACAGGCCTGACATCCTGATGGAATCTCTAGCCATCGCAGGAACCCAAACTTCCCATATGCGGAACCGCTCACACTGAGCCATATACAGTCACGCACACATATATATATATATATTCATGTACATACTTTCATCAATACAATGCACTTTGCTGAGCACCAATTGATCTTCTATTACAAGTTTGCTCATCACAACTGGCTTCATATAGTCGTCATCGAATCTTACGCGCTATATATAAATGGGCGGCTGTTTAAGTTCTTATCACTTACTTATCACTTCTGCTGGGAAGGGGAGGGTGGCTAAAGGTCTTACATTTGGATTAGACGGTCTATAGGTGTGTCCCAGATAGACATGTTGGTTTAGAAATGAGTAAGTCGTCTAAAAATGTGGTTTACTCCAAATTATTTGGAAACTTGATCAATCAGCGGTGGAAGCTGGACGATACGATTATATCCTTTTTGTACTATCTGTTTCCTCGAGATCTTTTTGTGAGGGCTTTATCGTTGCTGGATTCTGGTGATATGTTTATCTATTTGCTTGTGATTGAGTCCCATCAGCCAGAAGAGACAGCTGTGGATGTAGATGGCGAGAGCGGTGGCTGCACGACGAATACCGATGGAGGAAGGAAGTCAAGTAACAACGAAACGAAGGAAAGTACAGAGAGCCATGCAACGAGGGACCATAAGACCTTTTCAGAAGAGTTTGCCTCTAAGTTGCACGATCCCAAGTTGAATTTGCCGTCAAGACTGATTGTCAAATCCAATGATGGCACAGATATACCAATCTATGTGGATTTGGACACATGGATATGCTCTTGCAAGGAGTACAATGAGCAATTTCAAGAGGCAATGAATGGTCTGTCGTCAGACCGCTCAGACTTATCAGATACACAAGACACAACTGCACTGAGTAACTCCTTGCTAGAGGTGAAGAATAACGCATCGGAATTCTCAGACGATAAATTTGCTCAAATAGTCGCCCACAGTCTGTCCAAACAGTTCTATGCAGACTACAACAGGCTCATGTGCCCACATTTACTAGCATATTCAATACTACTGTCCTCTTCAAGAAGAACATTCACGTACTTCACAGCCAGAAACCCAACAGTGCTGCTAATCGAAATCACAAACCTCGATGAGTGGCTCCGGTTACACATAAATATAGTCAGTTGATAAAGAGCCATCCAGCAACCATACAGCTCCATCCGATACCTCTCATCTCATCCATCAAGCACTTGGCAAGGCACTCAAGAGGACCATTATATTTTATGGCCGTCACGTACAACGTGAGTTACCCGCATGCTGCTTTTGTAGCATAAAATTTTTATTGTGGGCAATTTGGTTGTTAGCAAATGGTTGACAACGACATGAAGGCTCTCGAGTTTGCAAGCTACTAATTCAATTAGGTTACTATGCTTTTTCCACTTTTCTTTATGATCTTTGAATCTTTGCAATATCTTGGATGGAATTTGAGAATTTGAAATATGAAAAATGATTCATTTATCGTTAATTTTAGTTGAATATTCATGCTAGTGAGAGTTAGTATTAATTTGGTTTCTAATTCTGTGGATTTGAAGTATAATTAGTTGTGTTTTAAGTTGTTAGCATTTTCTCTCTGACTGTTTTATGGTTGAAGACTAATCACTGTCAAGCTTTTTGGAATTAATTATAAGACTTATTGACGATCTGAGTGTACAATAGGATTAAAGAAGCTTGAATTTCTAAAATTTAGAAGAACACTACTATAAGAATCTACACTAGTTGGCAGTGAGTTACTCGATAGATAAAAAGCTATTCTTTACATCATTGCATCATGCCTGAGATCGATACACAAGACAGTGGCGAAGAATCTTACTCTATGTATCCAAAGACTTCTTCTCCACCACCACCTCCTCCTCCTGGGCCACACCAATCAGGAATACATTTCTCAGTTTATCAACCTGCTGTCCCTATGTATAGTTATCCGCAGACGCCTTATATGTATACTGGTCAAATGCCTTCTTATGCTTTTAATATGATGGGACAAAACCAAATGATGTATCAACAGAGTACAATGCCACAATCTGGAGCTAGCGATGGTAAAAAAAAGTGGAATCATAGCACTGCTAATGGTGGTATGTCTAATAGCAAAGTTCATAACTACCAAGCTAGTCAACATACAACAAGTTATCATCCACACTCTGCTGCTACTGGAAGTTCTGCTTTCGTTCCAATCAGCAAAAGTAATAATAACAATAACAATAATAGCAATAGTTCAGGATCTAGTACTTTTACCAGCCAATCTACATCTGGCAGTTTCAATCCACAACTTAAATATAAATTCGATATCTCGAAATCAAGTACAAATAAAGTTATAACTTCTTCTTCTTCATTCCCATTATTATTCAATACCAGTGAAAAAGAATTTGCTGAAGCCAGGGAATTAAGACAACAATTGAGAACAAAATCATTCAATAAAGAAGAAACTCACTCTGTAGAGGTTTCCTCCGGTGAAACAACCGAAGTTGAAGAAGAAATGAAATCCACACCCGAGCCTGTCACAAAGAAAGATGCTGAAAAAGAAAAGGAAGGGGGAAAACAGCAAACGCAACAAATTCCACAAACTCCTGAGATAGTGGAGGACAAGACTGAAAATAATAAAGCACGTCAGGTTACCTCTCCAGAATCTTCGCCTGAATCTAATAAAAAGTCAGAAAAACCTACTCAAGATAATACAACCGTCACAGGAACGCATGTCAGTGGTTCAGCATCATCCGTTTCAACAACTGCTAAAACTGTGCCAAAATCATGGTCTGCAATTGCCTCAAATGCTATTGCCAAAACAAAACCTCAAGCAAGTTCCTCGACAGTATCATCTACACAGACTTCGACATCAACGACTTCTAATTCTACCTCTTCTTCTGAATCAAGTAGCCCAATGGAAAGTACGTTGCAACCATCCACTCCAATTCCACAAAAGAAACTCAAAAAATACGTCCCATCTCCTAATGTTGGGATTGAACCACTTGGTTCAACAGCCTTAAGAATGTGTTATGATCCAGATTTCATTAGTTATGTATTGAAACAAAATGAAAAAATAATACCAATTAAGAGTGTTGTGCCAAGAGGTATTATAAACAATGCCAATATATGTTTTATGAGTTCAGTTCTACAACTGTTACTATCATGTAGACCATTTATAGACATTTTGAATGTTGTCAGTATCAATAGTAATATTATTAAACAAGGTGTTAGTCACACTAAACTTTTGGATGCTTGTATTAAGCTATATTCCAGCTTTGATAAGGAGACTTGTGAAGCTGTAAAAGAGAAAGAAACTGATAATGAATCTAATGGCAAAAAACAGAATAATCAATATAGTTCTAAGTCTACTGTCATTTCTCCAGAAGCATTTTACAAAGTTTTGTCTACTATCCCCAAATTTAAAGATCTAAAATGGGGTCAACAAGAAGATGCTGAAGAATTTTTGACTCATCTATTAGATCAACTACATGAGGAATTTATAAGCGTTATAGAACCTCTAACCAGTAATGAAATTTTGAATTTGATAAACAGCATCAGTGATGAGAATTTGAAAATTTTTGTCATTAAGAATATTCCACAATACACAAAAGCTTTATTTAATAAAAATCCTTCTGTACAATTAAAAGCATTATTGACTAAATATTCCAGCAATGAATCTGAGAGCGATGGTTGGCATGAAGTTAGTGGTTCCAGCAAAAAGGGTAAAAAAACCAAAACTGCTGCTAAGAGAACTGTAGAAGTAGAGCCATCTCCAATTTCCAATCTATTTGGTGGACAATTCCGTTCTGTCTTGGATATTCCAAATAATAAAGAGTCTCAATCTATTACCTTAGATCCTTTCCAATCAATTCAATTGGATATTTCAGATAAGGGCACCGACACGATCGAGACAGCATTCAAAAAATTCAGTGAATATGAGCTTCTTCCTTTCAAAGCTTCATCAGGTAACGATGTGGAAGCCAAGAAACAAACATTTATAGATAGACTACCTCATATCCTCTTAGTCCAATTGAAAAGATTTTCATTTGTGAACAATGAAGATAAAGATAATAATATGATGAATTACAATTCAATCAACGGTCGTATTGAAAAAATACGTAAGAAGATAAAGTATGGTCATGAACTTATAATTCCAGAAGAAAGTTTGTCTGTAAACGCTTCAAACCAAACTAACAGAAAATACCAATTAACTGCTGTCATCTACCATCATGGTCTAAGTTCGGATGGTGGTCACTACACCGCAGACATATTTAATAAAGATACCAATAACTGGTACAGAATTGATGACACCACAATAACGGAGCTACAAAAAGAAGAAGTCTTGACCGGCGGCGAAGATGGAACCGACACCAGAACTGCATACATCCTAATGTACCAAAAGTTATAATATAAGAGATTGTTCATAGTATAAATATAATATAACTCAACCCAATAAATAATTTTACGGAAATATCGTCACAACATTTCATCTAAAAAATATACAGCAACGCAACCCATCTTGGACATGCTTTCGATCAGTAAAGCTCAATATCCAACGACTGAATCAGCAATTGGCAATCTACTCTACCCATGGACCTCATCATCAACACAACTTGCATGGCACAATGGGCATGGCACCATTGGCAAGTTGTTGTTGATATGACAACACATTTAAACATCACGTGAATCTCCCGTGACCCATATATAAATTTAATTACGCGTTTCATTTTAATAATTTATTCGATGAACCTCATATATATAAACCACTATGATGAACAGTAAAGCTTATGATTGCAGATGCATATTGGTATGCCCGACGTCTTTAAGGTAGCCTTTTGGAGAGTACAGAGGGTCAACTTCTTGTTTGTGTGGAAAAATAGCACTTTAAACGGATTAGAACTTGAGCAAAGACGTCGAAAGTGCAGGCAGATTTTTGTTGAAGTATGATAAAACAGAGTGAACTTGAGGATGGGAAGGTTGATATGAAGCTGATGGAGACTGCGAATCCCCTTTTGTTTTTGGTGAGCAGGTTGGAAGAGTATCCATTGGAATATTCAGAATTGAAACAGTACATGAATGCGAAAGACGGTAATGGACTAGCCACATCGTTTTATCACCAAGGTGGGATTGATGTGACTGACAGGGATTATTTGGACTTTATATTATACAGGTCGAACGACAACGATACTGAGATTGATTTGGATAAAAAGCTGGCTTGTGAGTATGCGTTATATCAAGTTCAAAAACAGAAAAAAGATGGTGAATTGCCAAAAGATCCTGATATGACGATGGAACAGATTTTGCAATTGAAACCAAAGTCAGAAGAGTGGTATAAGCAAATGATGAGCATTATGGAAAATATCAATGGTATTGAATTGGATACAGTTCTGTTGAAATCGATGAGTCAATTTTCCAATTCAGCGTCTTTGGGTGGTCTTTTATCTGCGAACCAATCTTCTACAGCTTTGTTACATAATATAGATACAACAATCAACACAGAGGCTAACTCAAACAAAGTAATAAGAAGTAGGAATGCCAGTGTTCTGGACCTTGCAAATCCTAACGATAGCAATATTACCATGGATGACATTCAAGATAAGAAGCAATCGGAAATGTTATTGCAAGAATTAACAGCATACCTTATATCTACTTCTATTAAGAAAGGTATTGATGTCAAACCTCCAATGGTTGATGATCCTGTTGAATTTTTGAAAGCAGCCATTGATTTTATTACAAATGAGATTTCTGAACACCAAAAAGTAATGAAAGAAGCCAGACAAAACACAATCAAAAGGAGTAAATCTTATAAAAGTACAAAAGAGTTGGAAACAGCTTTCAAGGACTTACAACTTGCCCATACCTTTTTAACAAAGAAGTTCCAAAACGATCGTGAAGAATACAGCAAAGATATAGAAAGACTCGCAACCACTAACAAAGAACTACAACAAAAGATCTTGAGTTATCATTCTACTGTCATTGAAAATGAAAATAAAATTAGTTCACTGGAGAAAGAATTAGAAGAAATCAAATTAGATCAGGTCAATAAACCTGCCAGTGCTTCCAACGAAGATTCATCTCCAACAACACCAGTATCAGCTAGTTCCAATTCGATAACCATAGTAAGGAACGAGTTCAAAAAATTGTTATCAGAAACACAGAAGAAACATGAAATTGAATTGAGAACTGAAAGAGATGCAAGAGTGCAACTTGAAGTCGAATTAGAAAGATTAAAGAAAGAAATTACGCGATTACAATAGACAGTACATACAAAAACAAATTATATAACCCACATATATACAGAATACACACATACACAGTCATAAAATAACAAAAATTCACTTACATTATTCTATATGTTTACATATTCCAATACAAAAGTTTTATATCAACATAATTTCATCTTCTCATTTTACAGCTAAAAGTAAAGTAAACCAGTTATCTACCTCCTACCACCTGGAACTAACATAGCAATGTTGTTTCCACTCAATAGCATTCTACCATGATGTTTCATTATTATATCACTGTCGTCCTTGTTCTTATTGATATACTCCACAGCATCCTCGATAATAACATTCACAAAATCATCAAACCCAATCAAAGTACCAGTGAACTCTCTGTTCGACTGCAATATAATCCAAACGTTCTGATTGATAGTCTTATCAATAATCTCCAAAGGCAATAAAACTTCTGAACCACTCATCTCGATCTCAATAATTGCTCACCCGTTTCTATCCTTCTGACCCACTAAAAACAACAATAGAAGCCCAAAACCAAAACCCACGAACACAAAGAACCAACTTCTTAAACTCAATTGACCATCCAGCACCTCCTCAACTAACCACAACAATAAAATAGCAATCGCAACTGTTCATTAGTTACAAATTTCAATAAGACGTTGTTCGTTTTTCAGATGTCGTGAAAAATTTTGACGTCAAAAAGTCACAAATTAAAGCATAAATTGTGATATATTTGGAGGGTTTGGCTGTTAATAGCACTGTTGTGAGTGGGTGGATGTGTCGCAGAGTGTTGGCAACGGCATCTGAGCTTGTTGTTTCCTTTACGGGCCAATTTTGGGCTGGCGGAACGGTCACAGGAAGTCGTTATTCTGCGTGTGTCGCCCAGAATAACATGTGCTGGTGGACCTCAAAAGAGTGACACTATGCACTGCCCTTTGGTACCCCTAGCTCTCCTGATCAGATGTAATGGTTTATGTGTGTAGGAGATGTTGGCCTATGTGTATAAATATGTGTGTATTCTTGTGTTGCTGATTTTATTTAAGTGTGTGTCGTTATTTTATGACAAGTTAGTATTGCTGGCTGCTGTTGGAAACGGTACAGCAAGACGATATTGTAGTGTTTGTAGAGACAATGAGAATGGGTTTGATCAGATTACCAGCTAGGTGCATGCGGGTCAGCAGCCTTCCTGTGCTTTGTGGTCCCAATGGTGTGCCACGGCAGCTGTTTTGCACCAGCAGGGCAGCTCGAATGGACGACAGGCAGCTCCACCAGAAGACACGTCTGTCCAAGGACGAGAAGAAAGAGATGAAGCTGTTCCATAAGAACCAAAAAACACTTGAGAAGATGGAGAGTGGCAAACACTGTCATGCTGGCGAGAAGAAGCCAGACATGGAGACGTTGAAGAAGTTCGGTGAGGATGCAAGGATAGCACAAAACAGGCCAGACGATGGTGTCTACTAGATGATGTATTATACAAGTTGAGTGGTGCTTAAAGCAGAGCAAGAGATCGAGCTGTTTCCATTCAGCTCGATTGTCCTCATAGGCTCTGCGTAGTTTGCACCCGTATATGTAGCTGTTTGTAGAATTTTGTATACTTTTAAAAGAATATACTGTTTAATACTCTGATGGGGCTCAAGCTCTCCCATCAACGACTGTGTACCATGTTTGCATTGTCTTCCATTAACAACTTTTCCATCTCTTAACTGTGCATTTTAACTTTGAAAACCTTAATATAAGAACTCTTACTTAGAATTTGTAAAGTGAAAAATGTGTGATACAAAAGTATCCAAGTTGGATTAAGTATACGGGTATTGGAAGTGGTTAAAGGGTCAGACAAAGGTCTATTCTTCTGGCGTAGCTGCTTGAGAGTCGAAGTATTTCAAAATCTGATTTAAAGCACTTGATATTGATTTGGTGAGATGGAATTAGTGAGTACTTTGCAATTCAGTGTTGTGCAACCGGCTTTATATAGAGGTTCTTACCCAAAGGAGATAAACTTGCCATTTCTTAAGTCTTTGAGGTTGAAGAAGATCATATCCTTTGTTCCTGAGGAGATAACGAAAGATACAGATCCAGTTTTGGTTAAATTTTGTGAAGATAATGGTATTGGACTGATACATGTGCAAAGTGGTAAGGTCAAGCAGAAGAAAGAGAAGAAGAAGAAAGATGATAAATCTAAAGTAAAGAGGAAGCAAAAGCAAGTACCGATTGAATATAGTACCATCATTGAATGTGTCAAAGTGTTAGTGAATAAGAATAATTATCCATGCTATATGCATGGCGTTAACGATAATGATATTGTGATTTCTTTGGTGGTGGCATGTTTAAGGAAATTTAGCTTTTGGAGTAATATTTCAATCATGAATGAGTTTCTCACATACAATTCTAGCATTAACATCCATGAACGTACATTTATTGAGAATTTTAATTCAGAAATCGTTATAGAAAATATGGATAAAAAGGATATTGTGAATTGGATACATTCTCAGTCAACATCATCAAGCTCCACTAGCATGCTACCAAAGATTATATTTAAACGTTAACTTGTTGGAGAATTTATTTTTTAAATATTGAAAGGAGTGTATATATAAAAAGTTATTGAAATTGCATCATCGTATTAAAATAAATGGTATTAAAAATTATAATTATATTTGATATATAGTTATTTACTAATCTTTAAAAGCATCATCTGTATGCACACATTTTGTACATACTATGCTTATTGAAATAATAATGATGCAGCAAAATCAACATTTCCATTTGTTTGATCAAGAGCCTTAATGGCTTCTGGTCTACTGAATCCTAGATCAATCAATTGTTTTATAGCTGCTTCTGTGTATTTTTTTGATTCAGAATTAACATTTCGTGTACTGTTTGGAACATTTCCAGTATTTGCTAATGAAGTTTGATTGATACTCTTTGTTGGTTTAGTTGAAGGTTTCGTAACTTTATTGTCATTCTGCTTCTCTTTTAAAGTAATGCTATTTTCAGGACCAAAATCCTTTGGAATATCAGCCTCCCCTAAGAATTTCGTTTCTACACCGGCTATCCTTAATACATTCTTTTCTAAATCAACACAAGCTTGATGTCTTTTAAGCATATCTAATCCAATTAATAAATCCATAGGAGTATCCAAGACGGTGAAAGAGCATGGGATAAACTGTGTCTCAATCTTGATTTGTGCTTGATGAATTCTTCCATGGATTTTTCCAACACCTACACCATGTGCTTCTCCAGTAAATCTTTTATCAATTAATCTGTCTAATCCTGTTTGTTTAGCTAATTTTGTTGATAAAATTGTCATTTGTGCACCAGTATCAATAAACGCTTTCACTGGTGTGTTATTGATCTCCAAATCAATATATAGCATACTTACGGTAGTGAAGACTTCAGGAGTATATTCTAATGCATGCATCATCTGTTCATCTATCTCTTGTTTATTAATCAACTCTGCTATTCTCTTTTTATTCTCAGGATCATCTGGATTGTTCATTAATTGGTTGTACTCTTGTTGAGGAATTCCAAAAGGATTTTGACCAGCCATACGGGCATTTCTTGTCGCAGATGCATAACGTCTCTGTAAAATAATAGGTCCTAAACGTTCATTGAACATTTGTGGATTATTAATCATCTCTGAAAACATCGGAATCCGAGCACCAATACTGTTCCTTAATGATTCATTATGTAATAGTTCGTTTCTAAATTGTTCAATAAACTCAGAATCAGACAACTCAGAAGCATTTGCTATCGTCTCATCTCTGATTTTATTTCTTATTAATAATAGATCACCCTTAACAAGACCTAATTCGTTTAAAGATTTCTCTAATTTGCTTAAATCTAAAATATCCATATTATGGTATAAATCTTGTTCATTTTGTTTAAAATTGCAATCAACTTCAATTAGTGCAATAAAATCAGCCAAAGACATATCATCAGATACCTCTAAGGGCCCAATAATTGCACCAGTAATTTCATTAGACACAGTCAAATCCATTTTCCAATTATTTTAGAGATAATCTTGGAGTTCTAACTATATCAACGGTAAAACTAATCTCAGAAGTTATAATAAATACTGTAACTAGTTCTTATTAACCCTGTATAGCTAAAGTGGGTCCTTTCATATTAATTTCCTTCAACTACAAAACATATTGAAAACATTCTTTATTTAAATATTGTATTACAAATATTTTTCAAACCTTAAAAGGTCCATTTTTTATGTCAAGACTATAAAACCTACATGAGCAAAGGTAATGTAATTTAATTGAAGTTTATTCAGCTGACTAATTACAGCAATTATTAATCAAGCTGATTCCTTTTTGATTTGATTTCTATAGAAATGTGTATCGGTTTAAATAATATAAATATGAGTTATTTTCCCTTTATAATACTTACAAAACCTAATTATTTAAAGGTGTTATTTACAAAGAATAAGCATCAGGATGAAAAGGGAAAGCTACAATAAATAAACGGATAAGATAGTTAAAACTTGAAGAAATGGAATTTTCATTTCTTAATTATTGGGAAGAAGATAGAATAAAATGGGCAATTTCACTTTTACTGCTTTTGGTATTCATTTTATTATACTAATCATTTAAGTTTAGCAGCCTCATTTAAGATTTTGCTTCCTGTCTGGGCCGCCTTTGAATCTAGTTGCTTATTCAAAATGGTAATGACATTTCTGATAGGTAATCTTGGCTTTCTCATTTGGGCAGCAAAAACAACTGCACTTGTGAAAAGAGCCAAAGCACCGGCTTGGTGAAAAGCAGCTAATGGAACTGGAACGATATAAATCAAAACTGAAATACCTAAAGCAACTTGAAGAGTAACCAAACCCATCATTGCTCTAACAGTCATGTTGGCACTTCTTGGAATCAAATGCTTCTTCTTCACGCAAACCATGTGTAAACCGAATACTGCACAGAAAGTGGAAACACCTAATATTCTATGAATCAATTGAACAGTAGTAGGGTTTTCAAATAAGTTTCTCCACCAAAGGTCACTTTTGTCAGAAGCTCTTGCATAATTTGGATCCATCAATTCCCTCTTACTTGGGAACCATGTTGCACCCATCTTTGGAAAAGAATTATAAATTAAACCAGCATCTAAACCAGCAACCATACCACCTGACATAGCAGTTAAAAATGTGAATAATAACATATGGTTAGAAGCCTTTCTTAATTTAAGAATTTTTGGTGAGTCAAGTAATTTGATTGTTTCTAAAGCCTTTCTTGGATTGCCAACCATTTTAATTTCTCTTAAAATATTGAATCCAGTCCAAATCATACCCATGTATAAGCAGAAGGCAGCACCCAAATGAGTGGTTAATCTATATTGAGAGACGGTAGGCTTTGATTTTCTATCATCCAATTGTTTTTTATCAATACCTGAGTAGACCATCCACCATCCGATGACACCTTGTAAACCTAATAAACATATAAGACCAAATAATCTTCTATTCACATGTGGTGTAGATTTTTTAGTTACTGCAAAATATATAGCTGGTAAAATAAACACAGCACCAATACCACGTCCCCATAGTCTATGGAACCATTCCATAAAGAAAATAAACTTAAAATCATCAATATCAATATGAGAATTCAATTCTTGGAATTCTGGAGAAGTCTTATACTTATTGAACTCATCCTCCCATTCTTTTTCATTCAATGGAGGGATTGCACCTGTAACTGGCTTCCATTCAACAATAGATAATCCGGATTCGGTTAATCTAGTTAACCCACCTAAAATAACAATACCAAAAACTAAACCAGATGTACCAATTAACCAATAACCAACTATCTTTGCAGAAAGCAACTGTTTCGCATTCTTTTTGGTTGAACCACCAATGGAGTCAGACATCACAGCAACAGAATCTCTAAGTATTCTTGATGTATGCATATTGCGTTGCATGTTCAAGGACAACAAATTTGTAGCATTAACATTCTTGATAATAGAAGCCCTCAACACACTTGAAACGCTGGCATGCTTCAACGTTTGACTACGAATAATCGTTCTTGAAGAACAGTTTAGAAACTGTCTAGAAGAACCCCTAAGCAGTATATTTCTTAATAACATCGTTAATTGACGAATACCGTTTCGCCGTTTTACAAATTCACCCTCTGGATACCAATTGTTTCTCGAACAACCAAGAAGACCAAACTATAACTATATTCAAAACAAATAAATAAATAAAAACTACCCCAAAGCTTACAATAACATTACAAGCACAAGATCGCATGTCCTATCCATGGTTTCGTATGTTAGTTGTGCATTAAAAGATTGAATTAAAGATTTATGCTGCTATTAATTTTTCAAAAACGATAGAACTTTAAAGGCTGTAAAATATACGAATGCAAGTTTTTAAAGATAAATAATGTATTTAATTTGATGAGTGGGTTATATGAATACATATAATGTGATTCTAATGGTTAGGTTGCCTTTGTGAATGCTGTGTCTTGTGTATAGGTCTTTTTTGACTGGTGAATTTGTGTTATGTGGGAATCTAAAACCGAAAAAAATGTGATGGAATCACCATATTTGTTTGGAAACCATTTTAAATCTTGTTACTTGTTCTAATGATTTTGGGTTTTGGTCATCCTTTCTTTTCCTTTCGTCATTCAATGACTTGAGTCTACGGTCAAGAACGTATGCATTTTTTGATAGTTTTAGGTATGGATGCATCTTTGTTGGTTTAGAATGGAGTACATCTAAAGTTGGAGAGTCTAATTTTGCCATTCCACTGCTTAATATTCCTGGTACATAAGCTTTTTCTGTGACTGAGTTGTTTCTCTTTCTCATTGATTTCTTGATTTCAGCACCCCATTTGGATAATATTGAATATAAGCAAAATTTGATGATAATTAATAAAAACATCATTAGCAGAAAGATCAATGCTGATAAAAAAAATATTTGAGTACCATGATAATCAGATGCACGAAGACCTTGGATAATAGTGCGAGGAACCATCACCAGTGAAAGAACAGTATACGCATACAATGGTAAACCAAGTCTATCCTGATATTTTTGTAGACCGGATATATAGCTTCTATAAGTGATTAGGAAGAACTTATCATATATTGATGGTCTTATTCTATTAAACTTATTAATATAAGCATGTTTGGCCCAATCTACTATTAGTTCACTTCCTATCACAGAAACCATAGGCCCGCATAAAGCACCGATGATGATTGAAGCTGTATTACTTGTTGTACTATGTAGAGTCCATGAAGCAGGTAATGTGCTACCTGAAGAACCGTATCTTGCAACAAGGTTTCGTACTGAGATTATTGTCAAAATTACGATGATATGAAATCTTTCAACAACATCTGCTATGGTAATTTGAAACAGTCCCTCTTTATCAAACTTTTTAAATATTGCACTTTTTAATTCTGCAAACTGTATTGATAGTAATAATGTCAGTAATGAGTTGGAATATGAGTTAATTGCAACATTTAGAGCTACCGTTTGATAAACTAGCACATACCCATGGATAACTAGATATATGCAACTGACAAAAATAAAGAAAATATGTTGGATGTGGATGCCCTTGTATGCATGATATTTTTTTGAGAGGACAACGTTAAGTAAACTTTGACCAAATGATGATAACATCTTATCAGACATCTCCAACACATTGTATAACATGTATAATTTAACCGAACTTTGTCTTTTGATTAAATGATATACTTTAGATGTGTCTACTTTTGTCAGGATCAATGATGCAACTACAATCAAAAATACCATTAAACGTTCTTTGCTGCATCGTGATGCTCTATTATTCTTAGTTTTATCTCTAGTTATTAGTCCATGAAATATCCTTATTGGTAATATTGTGAAGTAATAGAGAAAACAATCCAATGATGCCAACAGTGTAAACAAGATAAATTTTTCCAAAAACATAGGCATTATAAACATATTAATCAATTGTTCTAATTCATATTCATCTTGTATCAGATCCTCTTCATCTTCCTCCACTTCATTGATATTCAAAGAATGATTTAATTCATCAAACACTAATCTAATAAAATCCTTGGTAGATTTGCTGTTCGAAGGATCAAGCTGTCCAGAATCATCAACTTTTCGGTCAATATCCAGTTGTAAATCTTTCAGTGCCTTATGAGTGTTATCATGTAGCGTATTACTTCTACCTCTTTTCTTCAATCTTCTATTCTTTTTACTGTCAACTGGACTTTTCTTTATTTCAAAATTGTTGTCCATTACTGCACCATCAAAATCGAAAGCCTTAATCTTATTCTTAATATATTGAAATAACAGGATGACAATTGCTCAATATTCTAAAAGTAAATTAACAGAGTTAGTCTTCTCATGCACACTAGTTGAACTCTTTATCTGCCAATTGATCTACTTTCATTCTATAAAAATAATATGTTCATCTCATATATACATAAATATATATAAATTTAATGCATTTCCGAGTTCATATTTATATTACATAGTATAAAATATTATCACCATGATAAAAAGAAGAGATAAATAGCTTTGTTAAAGAGTATTGAAAGCAGATACATGGCTTTATAGAACTGAATAAGTTACTGTTTAAATTCATCTTTGAACGATGTTTAGGTTTGATGAAGCTATAGGTCAAGAAGATAGTGTGTCTTTAGGCAAAATAGAAAGAGTGATCTTATTAATTATAAAAGTATATTATTCTTTTATGATTACTTAGAACATTTTTATTTTTGCGTGTTTTTATTTGGATATCTATTTATATTTGTTTATTTGATAATATAAAGTGCATGAGAAAAATAGACAAGTCTGTCAATGCATACTTTGTATGATGCGTATCAATTTAGAGATCAGCTTCTTCAATGAAGAATTTATCTTGCTTACAGTCCTCTGGAGTCTTTTCCAAGACTTCTTCTATGGTCCATCTTGGAGGTTTACCATCTTCAGGTACACTAGATTTACCATTGCTTACTTTTAGGTATAATTTATCACCAACTTCATTGACATGGCGAAGTAAATAGTCGATATCCTCCTTGGTGATAGATGATGACATACAGAATCTAACTCTTGATTCAATCAATGGAGTAGCTGGGTATGCAACAACCACAACAGCAATCTTTCTTTGTAACATCATTCTAGAAAATGCTGGCATTTTGGATGGACAGTATAACAACATTGGAATAACAGGAGAATCAGGAGCACCGTATACAATAAAACCTAATCTTCTTAGTCCTAATCTTAAGTAACGAGAGTTGAAAGCAATTCTTTGTAATCTTTCTTTACCTTCACCAGGATGAATTTCACCGATAATAGTTTTTATAGAGGAGATAATTTGAGCCAAAACAGGACTTGGAATTGATTCACCATATGAAACAGTGGAAACATCTAGGTTAAGTTTATCAATAATCCATTTATCACAAGCAATATAACCACCAGCTGCACCGAAAGATTTGGTTAAAGTACCCATTAAAATATCGATATCATTTGGATTAACACCATAGACATCACAGACACCACGACCAGAAGGACCCATAGCACCAATAGAATGAGCTTCATCGACAAACAAATAACACTTATATTTTTTCTTTAAGGCAACTAAAGCTGGTAAATTACAAGTACTACCTTCCATAGAGAATAAACCTTCCACAATAATTATGATTTTTTTCCATGGTCTACTAGTTTTTGGTTGGCCGGCAACAATTTGCTCTCTAATCAATTTCTCCAAGTAATCCATATCATTATGTTTGAATGTTCTAACAGCAGCACCAGATAATCTGACACCTGTTCTGATAGAAGTATGATTCAATTCATCAGAAATGACTAAACATTTAGAATCCAAAAATGAATTAAAAAAGTTAGCATTTGTACTGTAACCCATAGAATTTAACATAGCAGCTTCTTTACCAACAAATTCAGCAATATATTTTTCAGCCTCAACATGTAAATCGGTTGTACCAATCATATTTCTTGGACCACCAGAATTGACACCAAAAGTGTCTACAGCTTCAATTGCAGCATCAGTACATTGACCTTCACTTTGAGCAAACCCTAAATAATTATAAGAAGACAAGTTTAAACACATTGTAGTTGTACCAGGATATGTAAAATATTCATTTAAATCATGCGAAATTCTATCGATACAACGAATGAATCTACCTGGGACACCGGTAGTTGGTCTGGAGAAACAATCATCGATTCTTTTCTTCATTCTTCTTGTGTAAAAACTTTCAAACTTTGAATACCAAGGAGCATAACCATCATGCTCCAATATAGCAACATTCTTTTCTTTCATAAAAATCATCGAAAAGAAATCATGGACATGACCTAAAATAATTAGAATTAAATAATTCAAATAAGTAATTAATGAAATGTAATATGGTGGAGTTTCAAAAACCGATGGCTTCAATTCTTTACCATGGGTACTTTTAACCTGATACAGGTAGTCGTCTGAAGTCAAAGAACCAAATTCATTTTCTCTCTTCACTTCAATACTCAGTTCCTGTGGTTCAATCAAAGGAACACGAGTATCATTTGCAGGTTGTGACATGTTACGATGTTACTTGGCAGTCAAGGTACTTTTGCAAAGAATACCAAAAAAACAGATAAACAAAAAAACAATTCTGAAAGTGCGAAACTTTTAAACCTTTAAAAGCAGAATATCCAGCACAATGTATCTTAAACTTTCCAAATTAATAACAACTAATAGATTATCGATATGAATAATAGATTTAGCTACAACTTTCTTAGAACAAATTGCAATAATATATTGACCAAAATAAAATTCAACGCTAAGTTTAATCTTACCTAAAACTACATTTCAACTTCAAATACTCAGTTTTCGTTTCTTCATCTAGTCCGTATACATCTTAGAGATTAGGAGAAGAGCAAACAAATTGCTAATTGGAAACTTTGGTGACAAATGTTAGGCCAAAAATAACAAATCCGTTACCCGGTTGGTACAAATTTGCTCTATAATATACGATGATATAACGCCAAATATGTCTAACACAACATGTCTCTGGCATTGAGCAATAAATATATTTGAAGGGTTCGTATTGAGTTCAATTACATCTTGAACCACATATTATTTCAGTCATCTGTCAAGAAAAATTCATTTCGATGCAGATTTTTTGTCCCGGGACAAGGTTCAGGATTTTTTAGTTTGACTGCTGTTGCTGTTGCACTGCATGGCTTGAAGAACTCCTAGACGTGGCCTGTTAATTGAGATAGCTTGTCATTGCATGGTCTTAACCTCTATTGGAACTTTTTCCAAGTTTTTGGGAAAAATCTTTTACTTGATTATTATGAATATATTGGGGGTCTCTTGTGCGAGCATCTTCTTGTAGATAGTAATTTATTAGACCGTAGTATGCACTTGTATCATTTGCCCTTAATATGTTAGCCAAGTCTATGTTCAATGGGCTATCCATGACGGGCTCTTGAAGTAACTGGTATAATGCTACCATTACATATATAAGGTTCCACACTGGGGACCAATGTTCGTTTTCCAAAATATTCAAGCATATCTTTCCTGTGTTGAGCTGGACATTGCAATGTGGCATTGAATAAGGCTCAAATTCTATCTTAGGTGGAACCAAAGGGTATTCCAGGGGCAATTCTATCAGTAATTTAAATGTATGGCCATGGTATGGGGTATTGACAGGACCTTTGAGCACCGCTCTCCATTTCCTGAGATCATCTAAAGAAACAGGTTCCAGCAATTCAATTGTCTCCGAGTATCCACCTAGCTCCTTATCAACCATTTTTTTCTCCTTCAGCAACCGTTTTAAAGACATTGTTGTATAATACAGATTCCGTAGCCGACCCTCTAACAAGTTTCTCTCACACTGACTAAAAATCAGCCAAATTAGATCAAAAAATAATAAAAGCACTCTCCACTAAATCGGCCAGTATACAATCACGACTCTAGTAATCCAATAGTGTTGTAATATTGGATTCACTGTTCCAAAACTGCTCTTATACAAACGAATTAGGTACGATAATCCCTGTTCATATTTTATATATATCCGTTTTAAATATCGAATGGTACGGTTACCCGGACTTGTGCTTCCGGTTGTGGAGTCGGCGGCTAAATTTCTCTTTCAAAAAATATGATGAGTATAAAAGAAAGAGGATTATTTATAAAACATTTCTCCCAATCTTCCTTCTCTGTAATACTATCTTTGTTTATTGTTTGCTGGCTTCTTGAGTGTAAACTCGAGTTATTTTAGTGATGTGAAAAGGTGCATACGAATGATTTTTAGCAGTATTTAAGGTTTTTAAGTAAAGATCTGCTTGAAATGAGATTACGCTTTATAATGGAATCAGTTATTATAGGTTACCGCAGATTGTGAACTAGATGCATAGAATGCAAATTAGTGGATGGTTCATGCATATATGTGTGCGTTGGTATAATTGGACTCAAAAATTGGCAATACTGTCAGAATGAAGGGTTAAAGGTTGATGGGTAAAAATCGTGTTTTACCCGGTTTTATGCTGTGGGTGTGAAATGAGGTGACATAAAATGAGTTATGGAAGTGTACTGTCAAGCTATACATGACACTAATTGTCTGATTTTAGTATGGGAGAGAAGAAATATATTTGTTGGATTACATGTCAAGTGCACAAATACATTGTCTAATCTTTTTTCTCATTCTACCGATTACCGTAAAATGGGGTATTACTTTCAATATAAAATCATATAAATAAAAATTGAACTACAGATAAGCTACTTAGAATGTTTTAACTACGATTGGAAAGCATAATATTCGATAGTGACACTCTATATGTAAAATAATAAGGTTTTGGGTAGATGTAGTAAAAAAGTTAAGAAAAACATTGCATATGATTCATTTTTCTTTCATTCTGCAGCCTTGTGTTCTTTTTATCACCTCATGTTTTTCACCGATATTATTACCAAGCCAGCAGTCGCTATGAAAAAATGTAAATAAAATGATAATTGTGTATTGAAAGGGGTGAAAAAAAGAAAAGCCAGTTATTCTGAAACAATAGATGTTAGAGGGGCGGTGAGGGGATGAGAGGAGCATGCGTACTTCTACTGTTTTTTAAATTAGAGTATGATTTCTCTTGTAATGCCATCATAAAGAAAATGACGGAAGGTATTCTTCTTTTTACATTGGGGAACTGTAAGTTTATAGTAATACACTTACATACACATACGCATATATATATATATATGTATATGTATGGGATGGGGTTTAGGTGAGTACGTCCTAGTTTATTTTAAAAAAATTTTGTTGGTTAAAAGTCAGAGCAATTTTAATTTTCTCTCATATCTTGAGTGTGTCTGAAGCCTTATTGAGAGTGCTAACAAACTTCAATTATTGAGTTCAAGTTGAAGAGCTAATTCAGCACTATTGGTATTGTTATTTGAAATTTACTGTAAAGAAAAAGACTTCATAAGAACTAAGATATCTATAATTACGACATGTTAAAGAAAACTGATACGTTTACTGTTTTGGAAGATCATCCAGAGCCAGAACCTCCAAAAACGTTCTTAAAGCGCCATATTTCTGGTAAATTGGATAATGTTGAGTATGTATCTCCATTTAGAGACCCAAAAGACATGGTAAAGCATAACTATGCCAAATCCTTGAAAGAAAAGAAATATCCTACCACCAGTGCAACTTCGAATTTTAATAAAATGATCCCGGGGCAAATGGGTTATTCATCCTTACAGAAAGGAGATAAGAGAGCTAAGGATATTCAATTTCCAAAATATTTGCTTGATAATGAAAGGAGACAAGCACAGTTACTCACTGAGTTGCAAATTAAAGAACAAAAATTGTATGAGTTGCAGCAATCGTCCAAGGTTTTGGTATTAGATGAAGACAAGAACGAATTGGTTTTAGAAGAAAGTTCATCGGAAGAAAGTTCATCGGAAGAAAGTTCATCGGAAGAAAGTTCATCAGAAGAAGCTACATCGCAAGATGGAGATGAAGAAGAAGAAGAGGAGGAGGAAGAAGAGGGAGACAATTTAGAAAATAATCCAACTGGGAGCAGTGCAAAATCAACAGAAGTCATTAGTGAAAAAATTGATAGCATAATTGATGAACTCGATTCTAAAGCAGAGACTACTTCTAAAGTAAATGATATTTCGGAAGAAAATAGAAATGGTTTAAATATTGCAAGTTCTGTGCACAATTCTCTAACGAATACTCAAAATGATAATGACGAGAATGATGATATTACAGATGCGAATGAAGAAGAGGATGGAGATGATGAAGTAGACGAGGAACAAGTGAATTCTGAAAGTGAGGATGGGAACTCTAGTAATAATCAATACAAGGAACCACTCGACCCATCTATTGCCCCAATGGTAAGAATTCCACCAATTTGTACAGATTTATTAAGTGCACCAAAGACGAATGCCAATTTTTCAATAAAAAGTTTGCTATCAGGAGCGAAAGGTTCAAATAAAACTGCAAAAGCAGGTTCTTCTAACATGACACTTGGTGTTACTGTGCCAGAATCACAGGATATTGCAAGTCCAGAAAACCCTGAATACTTAGTAAGAACTAATGAGTACTCCGTTGTGTCTAAAGCCGTTTATGATAGAATGAATTATGAACAGTCTATTCATAGTAAATGGTTAGATGAATTTAATACAGGCGAGAATGAGAAATATAACAACAAGAAGCAGGAGTATGAGGACAAATTAAATGAGCTACAAAAACAATTAGATGAAATAGAAGAGAAAATGCAAATATCCAATATGAAAAGACAACAAAAAATTGAAATCTTAGAATATCAACTTGTGAAGAGTATTTTAGATGTTCAAAGTAAATATAATGTCGATAAGGGTAAGATTATTAAAGAGACAGAGCTAATGAAATTGGAAAAAATTAATGCCAAAGAAGATTTATTAGCTAAACAATTAGACGTTAAAAATGAAATTGAAAATTTAAACAATAAAAAAGAAACTATAAATAATGAGTTTAATATTTGGAATGGTAATTTGAAGAACTTAACAATATTATTAGATGAAAAAATTGCTAAGATAGAAGAAATTAACAAAACTAATTGTGAAATACAAAAGGAAATTGAATCATTACAGGTTAAAAAATTGAGCTTGGAGAAAGAAATTGAAGAAAATGAAGAAACACACAAGTTAAATAAGGATTTATTACAAAAGATTAATGTCGAAAAGAATTATCTACCAAGACTGCATGAGATTGATGATCAAATTGCCTCTAAATTTGATAAATTAGCTGCAGTTAAAAATGAAACTATCTCAGAGAATAACCAATTGTCTATCTTAACGAAAAAATTGGAAGATGAAAGAATTGCTCACGAAAATGAAATAAAATTAAAGAACGAAAAGATGAAGAAAGAGCAAGATGAATTACTTCAAAAGAAATTATGGGAACTACAGGAAAAACACGACCAAGAGATGGCTGATATTCAAAAGAAATTCGAAGAAAAGATGAATGAAGCTGCACAAGCTCAAGCAAAAGCTGAGTTGAGCATAACTAGTCCCACAGATGATAATTCGACATATGAATACCTCCAAGAAGAAGAAGTTGTTTCAGTTGTAAACTAATAATTTCCTGTTTTATTTCCATGATATACATGAACAAAACTGAATAATAAAATATATAATAATACTTAATAAATACTTGTATGGGAACTTTGTAATCTTAATTTGACATGTAAAATATATTTGTAGTTTAATTTTTATTTTAGAATAAACTAACTAACTATAATCATCATTCATCATCGTTCATAAATTTTTTTGCTTCCCTATCTAATTTCTTATTAAAATCCTTGTTCCTATCATTAATGTAACCGGAGACCCCTTTTTCATCCAAATTATTATGCCTGTTATCACCATTAGGTGCAGCAGATAACTTCATTCTCTTAATATATCTATCTCTCGACACTTTATTCATATCATTGACGAAATCATCAACTAAAGCCTCGTTATCCTTTTTCACTAATCTGCCATCCTCCAATATTCCCTTGTCTGAATCATTTCCGATCGAAACTTCGTCTCCTGTTGCTGTGCCTCGACGTTTGTTCATTCTATGTATTTCTTTATCATACGTAAATTTGGCAATCTGCTTCTGTGACGAAGATGAAACCTGCATATCAGAAACATTCTTACTGTTCCTCTTCAGCGACTCGTCCCACTCCTCATAATCACGCATCGTATATGTAAGCAAAGCCCTATCCGAATCCTTCGCCACACTCTCAGCACCTTCATCTGCATCAGCACCGTACTCACCCTCATTCATTGAGTACACCTTGGGTTTCAAATTGCTCTTCCTCTCTTTCTCATCAGCTCTCAAAAACTTCCTATCTTCAATCAAACTATCCACGGCTTCCTTCTTCCATACCTTAAACTCATCAACCAACGAACCAAAATCCATGCCAGCACAACCGGTATCCCAAACCACACCTACTTATCCAGCTGCACCACACACATCTACACATCTACACACATCTAAACATAAACACTTACGGTTCTCTTATCCAAAACTTTTCACTCATCTCTTGCGATGACTTTTCATTTTTCAATGGTCTTTTATTGTGGGACGTTCTTCTTCAGACACCGTTGACACTTGGCAGTGTCACAAATAGAAGGGCTGGCGTGCCGACGCTAGTCCTCTGCGAGGCACTGACGCTATGTTCAATCCAGCACTACCTCAACTCAACTCTGCAAAATGGTTTTGGAACTGTTTCTGGATGACGAGCACTTCCGTAAAGCCAGTCTGTGAGATGAATAATTTTTCACTTCACTTGCAGATGGGACCACTGGGTGGGGAATTGGCAGCTGCAAGGCGCTGAAAGTGAGGGGGACAAGAGCACAGGGCCCACTGTTGCTTGCTGCTTGCAAGGGTGTGTTCAATGTGGTTTATGTGTCCATTCTGGACGGTTTGGGTACGTTTTGCCTCGACGGATGCCTCTGATGACTGTAATTATTATGTGACGTCTCAGTAGCAAAGTTGGATCACGTTTAACGGAGTGGACTGAAAAATTTTGGGCATCGCAAATTTTGAAAAAAAAAGTGATGAGATGAGATGAGATATAAGAGTATAAATGTTTTACACAATTTTTAGTTTGGAGGTGTTGTGTGTTAGTTTGTAGAGTACGGCGGTGGTTCATCGAGAGCAGTGTTGATTCTGTTATAATTTGTTGAGTTAGTGTTTTTTTCTGGTTAAAAAGCGGTTACTTGGCGGTGAGTTATTGGACAAAAAAGATTATTGACGCAGACAGTGAGACGAGAAACCGTCACGATGCCATCTCTATCGCAACCTTTCAGACTGGCTATTCTGCCCAAGCTTGCTACATTGAGTGATTATGAGGCTCAGTCCAAGTTGCTCCAAGTTGCTGACGATTTTGCGTTGGACTCGAATAAAATGACCATCGGTATCTCTGGATGTGCTATATCTCAATATGTGATTAATCCTACCCCAAATGTTTCACAGACTATACCAATTCCATCGACAAATAACTTCACAGCATGTAATGTTGCTCAGTATTCGGATGCAGAAAGTGGGCAATTGTTTGAAATTTGGGTGTACAGTTTGAATGTTAATAAGAAGAATACTCTTTACGCAGCAATTAAGAAAGGTAACTCTGATAAATCTGCAACTACTCAAAGTGATTTCTTGGAAACATATGAGGTAAAATGTGAAGTCAGTGTTGTAGGGATAAATATCAATCAAGAAGATAATACTATCGTTGTTGCATTAGAAAATGGATTTCTCAGAGTTTTTGATTTCAAATTAAAATTATTAAATTCTGTAAATATCTCGTATGATAATATTTATTTTACTGAATTTTTCATTGAGAATAATAAATTGTTTGCCATTGTATTGTCAACAATAAAAGGAGATAAACTAAGTTATAAATTATATGGGTTATCTGGACAAAATAAGACATCCATTAGGGAACTCTCTTCAACAATTTTAGAAGATATACAATTTAAAGGTTCGAAGATATCATACCAATTCGGTAAACTTTACAGATTATACAAAAATCAAATATTTGTGTATGCTTTACCACAATGTCAACTGGCTGATACCATCACACTACCTCAGATAGATTTAGATAAATCGCAAGCAATCTCATTTAAACCAGTTTCAAAGAATAGAATTTTATTGACAATTGATAATGAAATATTTATTCTGGATTTGGCTCACAGAGCTACTTTAGCTAGACGTGTTCTTGGTCATGTTAAGGTATTCCAACTACTGAAGTCTGTCAAAATTGAAGCAAATAATGGTACAAATGAATACAAAACGATGGCTATTGGTGTTTCTGTTAAGAACGGTCCAAGTCCTATCACCGCATTAGAAATTATTCATGTTAATATTGGTACCGGTACACTAAAAGATTCTTTGGGTAAAAGTTTTGATGTTTCCACAACACAAAAATCAAACATACTTCAACCTCTATTCGATGATGATGTTAATTTAGCAAACAAGCATGATTTTGATTATGATAACATTCTAAAAAAGTTATCAAATACTGATGGTGATATGGAAAAATTCGATGCTATCTTTTTCTCTGACCTATTTATCCAACAAAATTACTATACAGAAAATGAAAGATTTATTTTTGATATAAATTTCCTATCAGATGTAGTGGATTTAATTTTCAGAACTTTTAAAAAAGGATATCCAAATGCTTTAACTTTCTTGTTGACACATCCATTATTTCCTATTGCAAAAACAAAAAATCTATTGATAAAGTTAAGAGAACATCCAAGATTATTTAAACAAGCTGTCGTTACATGTCCAAATTTACCACTAAATGAACTGTTAACTGAATTATTTTCAATAACAAATGGTGAATTGTCTGTTGATATCTCTTTAAGAATTCTTCAAGATTACACAAAGGATTCCATAAAATTAGAACTTAAAAAGTTAAGCAAAGTTGACATCCAAAATTTTATTGAGTTTGTAATTGATCCAAATAATGAAGAAGAAAAAACGCACAATGAACAACTATTCGTTCTATTATCACTTGTTTTGGACGCCAGTGGTCTATTCTCCATTGAAGGCCCACTTTTAACTCAATTATCTGAGTACATTGACAAACAAGTGGGAATGCTTGAAAAGAGTAATAAATTATGGCATTTGATTGATGGTACAGTTGGTAAACATTACAACAACTATCAACCTTCTGGAGCCACCGCACCAGAAGTACAAGCATTGACCACATATAGTGTAGAGTATCTAGAATTATAAACTAACAAATTTAATTTATAAAAAAAATTATATATAGTATGCCTTGTGTTTTTAAATAGAGGGTTTGTTTAACATTATCATCATTATTATAATGATTAACAAAACAAATATTAAACTACTAATGGTTATTTATTTTTAAAACCTTGGTAGATTTCATTATTGGAAACTTTGATGAGATGAATTTGAAAAAAAAAAGTTCCTGTATCAAAAAGTACTTTAAACTTTAATATCACTTATATAAAATGCCATTTTACTATATTTTTTACACTCCTATTCCTTGATGAGGTACATAATTAAGGTCAATTAGATATTACACAAGAACAATCATGGCAATTACAATTTTTAAGGATTCGAAGTTTCCAACCTCGATTGTATCTATTGCTGGGAACCCTGTTGCCAAAAATGAAATTACTGGACAACCCAATTGTAATAAGGTAAGTGCTCCATTGTTTGTTTGGATACCAGGGAACCCAGGTTTATTGAACTATTACGAAGAGTTTTTGGAATTGTTGCATATAAAGAATCCTGAATGGGATATACTAGGGATATCTCATGCTGGTATGAGTGATGGAAATCCAGATTTGAATGAAAAAGAATGTACTATCTATACCTTAGATGAACAAATTCAACATAAGATTGAAATTATCAATAAATTTTCTACACCCAATAGAGAGTTGATTATTATGGGACATTCTGTTGGAGCATTCATGGCCCAAAAGGTAGTTATGTCAAATAAACTAGATGGAAAAATCAGAAAAATTGGGTTACTTATGCCAACTGTTATTGATATTAATCTTTCTAAAAAAGGTGTTCAGATATCCACAGCATTAAAGTTAAATAGTGATCTACCGAAAGTACTAGGGTGGGTATCTAAAAAAATATTTCATGATATCTTACCTTCTAATGTAATTAAGTTAATAATATCATTTTTTATGGGATTAACGAATGATAGTAAAGCTGCAAATGCCACATTTACATTCCTTAAAGAATCAAATTTTGTTGAACAAGCATTAAGACTAGCAAAAGATGAAATGGAAATAATTAGATGTGACTGGGAATTTCAGAGACAGTTAGTGAACTTGTGTAATTGTAATGAAATTGAATTATGGACTTTATTTGCAAAACCAGACCATTGGGTATCAGATCAAACACGTTCAGAAATAATTGAGGTCTATAGAAACTTAATGAACAGTGATTATTTTAGTTATCATATCAATGATAAAGTACCTCATGCATTTGTATTAAAACACTCTTCTAACGTTGTCGATGATTATTTTTAATTCACATTATATAAATAACATAACCAAGCTTCTTCCAAAAATGAAGAATAATATTCAATGACATTAAATGCTATATATGCTATTTGTGAATGAATTAATGTTATAATTATATGAAAACGTATTATATATTTATTCTTCTATGACTATGAAAAATGTCCCATTTTTTGAATCATCCATTTTATGCATTAACTAATGTGTATCCAATGAGGGCCTTGAATCTATAATCTGATATTGATATTATCAATAAGGCTAATTCAGTGTATAATAATAAATTTTCTTTTTCCATTTTTCTAAGATTTTCATCATTAATCAACCAAACTACTGAATTAGTTTCAGCCGTAAAAGTCATTTTGTGTGTTCTGTATGTTCTGTTGTTTCCACCAGATAAAATTCCATAACAAGTTCTGCTCAGCATTGTTTCTGACAGTTTTCCAGGTGCTAAATCATGAGTGACATTGATCACACCTGAATCGACCAACAAGAAAAATTTATCCTCATTTTTCAAAGTAGAATTCATATTGATGATCATTTTGTCAAAGTATGGAGTAAGCTGTGTCCAAAATTCGATCTCTTTAAACCTAGTCTCTTTGTTTTCAGAAAATACATCTGGTCTGAATCTTCTTATGGAATGTAATAACAACTGAGTTAATTCATCTCCAGCCTTATCAGGATTTTTAAACCTGCTGACTGCTTGAGTTTCACTTTTAAAAACATTTCTAGCAACAGACAATAATTGGTGATTACGGGGAGTATTCACAGGTACAGACATCAATCTTTGATTGGGTTGATAACCACCTTCACTAGCAAACGTTGAGTAAGATTGAGGTGTAGCTCTTTTATCGTGTAGAATGCTCATCCGAGAATGTAGTCTTATTTTGGCTTTTTCATGAAGTTCTTTATATTTCTCTAGGTATCTATTTTCACACCACTCTAAAGCACTATTAAGATCCTCAAAAAGCTCAATATCTTGTAGCAATCCAACCTTATTAAATGTTTCATAAATTTTATCAGAATGGTTTATTGATGATGTTATCAATTGTATGTGCCTATCCTGAGTAAATCTTTTTATTCTATTAAAACCTTCAGCAGCTGAATAATCTATATTATCGTCATTAATGTTTTTGAAATCGAGTATCAGATACTTTATACGATGTTTAGATGAATCATTATTGCATAATTGTAAAAGACTATCAATTTTTTCCTCTATTGAAATAATTGTCCCAAAAAATAAAACATTTTGTAATTTAATAAGATATATTTGTTCCCCAATCCCATCCAGAAATTTTGATTGAATGAAATCACGGTAAACAGTACTTTTGGCAATTGTACCATCGTATTCGGTGTTTATAGTCTGTAGTTTAGTTCCATCTACCATAAATTTAAAACATGCTAGCAATATACCAACCAGGATTCCTAATACAAAATCGAATATACCCATAGTGAAAACTATAATAACAATTGTGATGTATTCAAATATAGTAACCTTACCAATCGTATCAAGTAAGGCTTCTACTAGTAATTCATAACCTAAAATAAAGATTAATGAGCCTACAATGCAGATAGGTATGAATGAAATAATTACAGGACCTATCATCATTACTATTGTTGTTAGTACAATTAAAATGTACCCTGCAATGGGTGAATCTGCCCCTGCACGAATGAACATAACACTATTTGTATATACCAGGTAATTCTGGACTGATCCAAATAGTCCACTAAAAAAGTTAGAATATCCATGTGCAATCAATTCCCTATCTACATCATATTTGTCAATGTTTAATGACATTGCTAAAGCGGGAACATTAATTGGAACATGCAAAATACCAAAGAATGTCAATGCTAGCATTGTAGGTAGTTGTCGTAATATTAACATCCAAGACACATTGAAAACATTGAAATATTTATAATGATCATACCAGTTATCGTTAGAATTTGTGACAGGAAATATCCACCCTGATTCACGCAATTTATTCAGTGTTAGTATTGGGACTAAAGCCACTATGAAATGAAATAGGATCAATGTAACAATATAAAATGAAGGTAAAACTAAGGAATGTTGGAAACTTTTCTGAGTAAATATTAAAGTCGTAGTTAGCAACATCGGGGTTAACCATTTTCCAATAACATTCAAATCAGAAAATAAATAAGATAGAAATTCCCATGAGTATTCAACTTTCGCAACTCTTGTTGTTACCTCAATACCAGTTATTATCAAGAAATAACCAACACCACCAATACAACCAATTAAAATATGACGAGGAAAAAATCCAACTATTTTACCTAGCCTTAACTTACCCAATAAATAAAATACTAAACCAGTAACCATAGCACTAATCACATAACAGAATATGGTTGTAGATATAATTTCATTCTGTTTTTCAAGAGAACCCCTTATAGATAATGCCATCGTATGATAAAATGGAGTTATTTCTATCATTTCACTACCAATCCCGCTAGGAAAACTGGAGAATCCACCTGATAAAACATACTGGCAAATGATTGATGATATATAGAACATTGATATTCCTGCAGTACCCATATTAGAAAAAACTGGTTCCGTTATGGGAAATATAATCATACCATATGATAATGCATCTAATATATTTAATAACAATCCTAAAGTTGCTGCTGGGAAATAATGCAATATATGTGAAATGCTCATTACCTTCGAGGTGTTTTGTAAAGTACTATTGCTTGATGCCATATATACTGGATTGAATTCATCATACTGCGATTCTAAATCTAGCTCAGCTCCAATTATAGAGGATGATGGAGTCAATAACCTGTTTTGTTCATTAGCTATGATATTTGGTGAACTTTGAGGTTTAATGGTTAATTTTTGTTGATTATATTCATCTCCTAGATAAGGTTCAAGTGAAACGTTACTATCACTCCCATTAATAGTATCATCCTCATTGTCAATAATATTTATATATTCATTCATATCTTTGTCCGTAAATGTGGAGTCGTGAAATGTTTTTGATAGCTCAGCAGTTTCCTTGTGCAATATATCAGCAACTGTAATTGGTTTAATTCTTGTATAATTATCTGAGGATTCGTTGAACTTACTACCGTCTTTAGCAACTCGTGAATTATCATTTACTGGTTCATCAATAAAATTTCCCTTGTATTTCCCTGTCAAGCCGTCAGGGATCAGTAGTGGGTTATTTGACTCTAATGGGAAGTCATCAAACATCGCATTTCTTTTAACATTAGCTATATCGTTGGACCTTATTTTATTTTGTTCTTGCAAACCTAAAGAAACATGTAGTGCTTCTGAAAAAGAAGAACTAATTGTTTTATTTTCTTTTCTTGAAGGCATTGAATTAGTATCGATTATATCTAGTATTGCATTAAGATTATTTTGATTTTATACTAAAATGATTCAAGCTTTCATCTAATACATTAACAATTAAGTTTTGGATTTTTATTGTGAAATTTCTTCCGTTTTTTTATATTATTTATGTTCTTTGAAATAATAATGGATTTCAATCTACAAATAGATTATTATAAAATAATTTTATACTCTAAAAGTGTAGATTTTTGTAGTTTATCCATGGATTGCCATATCAACAAAACATCACGTCTCTTCTAAAATATTCTTTATAATGGTAGAAGACCTTGATTTGATTCGAAGATAAGAAATCACATTAAAAAACTCCACCAAAAAAATATCACGTAGATAAATTACGACGGATTTAGATAATATTTTCGTAATTTATCCACACTTCTAAATTTCGCATATTAATTCCCCTCCTGTTTTTATGTCATGACATAATATTTCAATAAATTTTCAGGAATTCCATAAAGCGTGCATATGTCTCTCTTAAATTTCACATATTGAAAAAAACTTGAAAGGCTACTCACTGATTAAATAACCAATCTCTAAACGTAATAAAAAGATTTTGCAAACTTTTATAACTATAGACAGAAGAATAAAATAATTGCTGAGAAGAAATGTGTTGTAACAACAACTTTGCTCTACAATCAAGCAATTAGGAAGCATATTTTGGATTTTGTCAACGGTAAAAAAAAATTCAATGGCAATTGCTTGCAGATAAAAATTATGTTCATCTTTCTCAAGCATTTGAATATCTAGTATCTTAACAGAACTAACCTTATCTGCCAACACTTAATCCAGCCCGCCTATCCCTGTTCTTACTATAATATCATTAGTAATTCTTCTTGGCACAACCGTACACATAGCGACTCATGTTCATCGAGGTACCTGTATATAAAGTATGTAAATCCGTAAGCGATATATCTTCAGGATTCGTTGTTTTCAACTGGAAACCAATCAAAAACAGCCCAATCAAATCTAGCCGCCCAACTTATTTCTCCTTCCACGAGTGAGAAAACTACTCCACTGTTGGCACAATCCTACAAAAATTTATAAACTATACTAAATAAAACTAAATCCTAACCTTATCGGACTCTCGAAGTGCCTGGGCTTCTGGATTCACAACTAACCATCATCAACAGATCTTTGATATTTTAATAAACTGTATATTTATAGTTATATATTTAGTTTACCAATATATAATTTACCTAGCCTTTCCTAAGCACGGAAACTGAAAATGGAAATTTGGAGTCCCTGGGAAAAACAAATCTTTAAATCGTAAAGAAAGAAATATGGAACCTTAACGAAATGTAAACAACTTAAAAGGAAAGGCTGTTCAATTGCATACCGGATTCATTTTTGAGATATTAAACGACTTGGGCGTTTAAGTTTATATGGATTAATTGTGTACCGATATGATTCGATAGCTGTTTATGCTGTTGAAGTTCCTGCTATATTTAGTTCTTGAGGCAGAAATCTTTACGATGGTTGCTATACATTTTGAAAATGTAGGCTGAACATCGTTCTTGTTTAGATGGACTATAGTTCTTCGATCTTCTGATTATCTAGTGAATGTGAGTTGAAGAAGATTGGCTGTGTAAATTATCTCTCGTAGCATATTCATTCGATTGATCATGAAGTATACATGTGAGTTTACTTTTCACTAAGTTATATATATATAGGTGAGATGATATCATAAATTTTACATTTATAGATCTGTAATTTTTGCAGTAGAAGTTCTCATAGAACTAGCAACCACAGTTACAAAATTAATTGCAAACCATACAATACTAATTAGAATGTTTACAAGAGTAAAAGCCTTGCTATTCCATCGACACGAAGTGAAAACCAACGAGGAAAACAAATCTAGATCATGCATTCTTGATGAATCTGTTCTGTCCAGGAGATCTAAGAGGGAGAAATTGAGAAGATCACTTTCATTGAAATCAATTTCTAATGAACATGCTAAAAAAAATAAACCTATAACTAGGTATGATATATTTAATTCATATTATGGAGAAGAATTTCATGCAAAAGTGTCAGTGATAATAAATAAAGAAGAATCAAATGAGGTTTTTTATTATACAAACATTACTACAAACCATAATTGACCTGGAGATTTTTTATTAGAGAATATAGATTATTCACCAAAATTGCATTTTACCATGTTAAGGAACAACCATTTCGTTATTTAGATAGACCTCTGTAGCATTTTCTGTAACACTTCTAGATGTAAATTCATAAATAGAGCTAGTAGATGACAATAAATTACAATAGACAGTTTAATTTTTGAATTGAGTTTTTCATACTGTTACATTATATTTATATATTGTTCAATATTTATTTCATGACTGAATTTAAAATTATGACTATGTTTTATATTTTATATATAATATGATTCATTAATTATTTACCAGCAATGTGTTGTTCGTGAATTTTGGCATATCTACCAGATGGATCTTCAGCACAACCCCAGTCAGCCTTTGGTATCCATCTCATAACAGTAGAAGCAGCAGTTTTTTGTGGGAATAGAGCATCAAACTTTAATCTGTACCAGTAAGCTTCCTTTGTAGTTGGAATATCAGAACCCCAGTGTTCTCTTGGGTTTTCGAATAATTCATCAGAGATAACTCTTTCGGCAGTATCCTTCAAACCATCGATCCAAGAGTAACCAACACCGTCTGAGAATTGTTCCTTTTGTCTCCATAGAATTTCTTCTGGCAAATATGGTTTTTCATTTGGTTCATTAGATGTGTCGAAAGCTTTTCTTAAAATGTACTTTTCAATACGACCTTCTTGTTGGTTGATCATCTTTTCAGAAGGATCAATGTTCATACATAAATCTAAGAATTCTCTGTCTAAGAATGGAACACGAGCTTCTAGACCCCAAGCCATTGTAGACTTGTTGGCTCTTAAACAATCAGATAAGTGCAAGTTTTTAACACGCTTAACAGATTCTGTGTGGAATTCAGCAGCTGATGGAGCTTGAGCAAAATATAGATAACCACCAAAGATTTCATCAGAACCTTCACCAGATAAAACCATTTTAACACCTTGAGCCTTAATTTTTCTAGATAGTAAGAACATTGGAGTTGATGCTCTAATAGTGGTAACATCGTAAGTTTCCAAATGGTAAATAACATCATCTAAAGCATCTAAACCTTCTTGTAGAGTGAAAGTATGTTCATGGTGAACGGAACCAATGAACTTTGCAACCTTCTTAGCAGCAAGTAAATCTGGAGCACCTGGTAAACCAATGGCAAAAGAATGTAGACGAGACCAGCCAGAGCTGTGTAAGTTACCATTGTCATCAATACCAGTTAATTGGTTACCAGCACTGCTTAAGGATCCAGAACTAGTTTCCTTCATGGCCTTTTCAGTTTCTCTAGCAGCGATAGAGGCAATCAAAGAGGAATCTAAACCACCTGATAATAAAACACCGTATGGAACTTCAGCCATTAATCTCTTTCTAACAGCCTTTTCTAATGAGTGTCTAATTTGCATCAAGTCTAATGGTTGGCTAGCAATTCTGTTTTCGTCAATCCAATCTGGAGAGTAGTAACGAGTGATTTGGTCAGTGACAGAGTCGTAGACATGACCTGGTGGGAAAGCAACAATGCTGTCACAGTCATCGGTCAAACACTTCAATTCAGAAGCGAAGTACACAGTTTTTGGAGATTTTGAGGATCTACCCATGTATAAAGTGGTGATACCAATTGGATCTCTGGCGGCAACAATACGGTCTTGCCTAGCATCGTATAAAGTCCAAGCAAACATACCGTCCAAATACTTTGGTGCATCAATACCGTATTTCATGTACAACGGAAGGATTGATTCACAGTCACTCAATGTCTTGAATTGGTAATCTGGGAATTGCTCTCTTAATTGAATATGGTTATAGATTTCACCGTTAACACATAACATGTAGTCACCATCTGGGGAAGTGATTGGTTGAGCACCAGAGTCTAAACCGACAATGGCTAATCTTTCGTGAGCCATAATGGTAGAGTTCTTGACAACATTACCAGACCAATCTGGACCACGGTGTCTGATTCTCTTAGATAATTGTAGAGCTCTTGGTTTGAATGCTTCAGCATTCTCATGCTTATAAACTGTAAAGATACCACACATTTCTATAAATATATATATTTACTGTGTTGGTAATGTGTTACTTGGGTATATTTTCAAAAAATAAGCACAAAGAATACAAGATAAAACTTATCGACAAAGAAGAATGAAACATGATTGATATAATTTGATTTAATTTACTGATCCTTATATAGACTTTGCAGATTGAACTAAACTTTTTGCAATTTCTTTTTTTTATGTCTTTCTTTGATACAGATCAGCAAAGTACTTTAGGATTATAACGGCTGTTTGACCTGAACAATAATAATTCATGTACAACTTACTCTATCTAACTATTAAACTGAATAGACAATATTTAATAAATTTAAATATATTTTCACTATTATATGGGTAAAACATGGCAAAAGTTACAATATCCATCTTCTTTAAATTTAAAAATTTCTTCTTTCATCAACAATTAATTAAAGAAATCAGACGTTAGAATTTCGAAACTACTTCGAACACCGACTTTCTTCAAACAAAATAATAGCTCAATTGCCGTATACAGAAATTGTGAACTTTGAGAAAATGGACAGTGAAAGTTTTCATGGGTAACAAACCTTTACATTCCCGAAATATTTAATGAATTTTAAAATTAACTACTTAATTTCAGGAAGATAATTCAAATCGGAATTTGTTACTAGTAAAATACGTAGAAATAAAGTTAGTACCTTTATGGCTTCTTTATCTCGTTAAATTAATTTGTCTTTATTTTCTTAACGAAAACGTTTGCCGTGGGGTTTCATGCAATAAGCCTTTTTTGCTGACGTTCCAATCTCCTGCAATGCTGAATACAATGCAGGAGATTGTAATTTCTCTCTTGTTTGATATCATAGATAACAGAGGTGTAAAAATTAGCCAGTGTGTTGTTAGTGACATGGCTGATTTGCCTGATACTAACCGATATGTTATCTAAGTAAGATATTTTTTCCATGCACGATGGTTATTAATTTAGTTAGAACTATTCAAATTGTATTGATAATGAAGTTGCCGCTAATCTCAACAGTGCAAGATATTTAGTTTTTGATGGAGAATTCTTTGGGCATGAAATCTTGGAGAAACACAAGAATGTTTGCAATTTTTTTTACAGATTGTAGGAATTGATGTTTCGAGTAGCTAGTGATCTGTCACTAGGTGGATTTACTGTGAAAGTGACTAGTGACAGAATTTTCAAATGAACAATACGTTCAGCACTCGATAGTGTCGTTTTTCCTTTCTTTTCGTAGATACGGGCCAATCCTTGTGTTGTACCTTGCAATAAGCTTCAAGCATAGCAAAACTGGTAGTGTAAACATCCTTGTATAGTCAGCGATGACCACAAGAATAAACAATACTCACAATCGCTTGCTGTAAAACTATGATGCCCACCTTGTTTCTTGAAAGGTATTTTTTACATAAGTCAAGGACAATACGTTTTATTGATACTATTTTTAAGATTAATATATTAGAACAACAACTATACTCAATTGTTGTCTAAAAATTTGAGAAAAACTTCACCTGAACAGTATACTCAAAAAATACTAAAAAACCTTCATACAATAACCTTTAAATAAATTAAAAAGGATCAGAATGTTCTAAAATAGCGTCCTGATTCATTCTTTTGAATGTAACAAGTTAATTTTCTGCACAGGAACCGCATTCTCCATAAAAACCTCAATATTTGAGAAGAATTGTTCGATTAAAAATGCAAATAATTTCATCATATCCTTTTAAAAACTTGGAAGGTTCATGGTTTATTAAAAAAAACAAAGGAAAAACAACTACTAAAAAGTATCAAGAATTAAAGTACCATACACAAACAGAAGCTGAGAAAATAGTAAAGTTCTTATATACTAAACTTTAGATATATACATTTTTGGTGATAACTTGCTGAAAATTTTCATTGTTGGGAAAATCAAGACCAATAACTCCAAATGCTCGGGTAACCACTATATTAATTATTAGGGTTGAGACAAGGAAAAGGCCTAAAAAATTGAGCAAAAAATAAAATGGTCCCTAGCGGGATCGAACCGCTGATCCCCGCGTTATTAGCACGATGCCTTAACCAACTGGGCCAAGGGACCTTTTTAACTTATTTTTTCTGCTCATAAAGTTGTAATATCCAGTTAGAATGTCAATATTTACGTTTGAACTTAATCCGTCATAAAGAGATCTTTATACACTTATTTGTTATTATAAACACATATCAAACCATAGGTTTTTGAAATTGATAAATAGATAAACCTCCGAAAAAAGGAAACTTCAAATCATTTAGTTTTTAAAAGGACGCTAACTTGAATTGTATTTACATGAAGACGCTCGTTGTAATACCATATTTTGAGAAGCATGCACCTATATATAATGTCAAGTGCATTCTATGTAATACCGACTTTACTCAATGAATACTTTAAATTACGATATTACATTGTTTTTACAAAGAACTGAATCATCATAATGCCGTGTAACACGCTCCGCCCAATGACAATACAATTTCTTGAGTATTCTCATTCTAGCGACAACCTGAAGCTTGATTATTTCATTTACTAATGCTTTCATATAGTGGATCATATTTTATATTCCATACAATAAGAAACAGAATGTTTTTAATGCAACCTTTCTAAATATAAGGTCGAGTTTTTGGAGCATTGTTTCATATTACACTGAATTGAAACTGATTTGAAAATATGAAAATAAATGATATTGAAAAAAGTGCATCCATTTATATAAAATAAAGCCGCCGATGGTAATAATATATAGTTGAACCTTTTATCATTTTTAATTTGTATATCGTTTTGGTTCCTTAATGTTATTATAAACAATAGATTGATTCAGAATTCAATTGTTTTCCCGCTATGAATATGAGTCAAATACAAACCACTGCCCTGCCAATTAAAAAAGAGAAAGTAAACAATTAAGGTTGCTAATTACAATTACAATATGGAAGTTTTGAGAACTCCTGAAAAAAATCACTTAGGTAAAAGTAAAATTCCTTCTCCAATATTGACCTCAACATCACCCAAATTTTTCAAAGTACGAGATGATTCTTCGAGTACACTCAACAGTCATATCACACTATCCTATAAGGAGAAGATCATCGAATTGAATAAACTCCAAGAAGAGCTGTTTCACAAAAAACTAAGACTTGATATGGTGAAAGATAAAGTATTTGAAGAGAACCAGAGACTTGCATTTATGATTTTACAATTTGATAAATTACAAACAGAGAAACTAATGAAGACCAGAAAATATAGAAATCAATTCATCGAATACACCAACTTTACGAATGAGTTGAACAGTAAATTAGAAGTATTAAAAGAAGGATTTAAGATAATTAAAGAACAAATGAAAGTTGAAAATGAATCAAAGATAAATAGAATAATGAAAGATTATGATCTAAAAATCGAGACTTTGAAGGAAAATAAAGTTTACAATATGAAGAAATCAAGAGACGAATTATTAGATGAAGTTGAGAAGGTAAACAACGATATAAAATTGATAACATATGAAGAGAAATTCGCTGAGGCACAGATGGAGTACGAGGTGATAAAAAAAAGCCAATGGTTAGAGAACTACCATGAATTATGGAAGAAGAATATGGAAGAAATCGAACAGTTGAACAAAGAGAAAAATGATTTGGTAAAACTATTGACAAATTTAAAGAAAAATGAATGTTCCATTAAAAATAAGCTTTCTATCACTGAAAATGAAATTTCTGCATTGATGAAGAAATGTCACAATATTGAAATGAAAATTTTGAATATCAAATCTACTATCACTGAAAAAGAATCATCTATTAATGATTTTATTAATAACAAACCCAAAGTTTTGGCAAAAATTGAATCAATAAAAGATCAAACCAAGAAATTAGATATAGAACTTAAAAAGGAAGAAACTTTGCGCCGTATCAATCATAATAGAATCCAGGAACTCCGAGGAAACATTCGGGTTTACTGTCGATTAAGACCATACATAAATAATGAAGAAATCGAAGGAAATAGCGATGATAGCATATCAATTAAACCATTTGATGACAATGAATGCCAGCAGACTATCATTGTCGCTCACAAAAACCAATATCACGAATTTACTTTTGATAAAGTTTTCAATATGCAGGATGATAATTTTGCCGTATTCAATGAAATCAAAAGTTTAATCCAGAGTTCATTGGATGGGTACAACGTATGCATCTTCACATATGGACAGACAGGGTCCGGCAAGACTTACACCATGCTAAATAACAGTGACGGGATAATCATACAGACGATCAATTATATTATAAATTTCACTGACAAGCTGTACAAAATTGGCTGGGAATACGTTCTTGTCGTCGAGTTCGTCGAGATCTATAATGAAACAATACGCGATCTGCTAGATACAACCACCAAGCAACACGTAATCCGTCATGACGACAAAACACAACACACAGAGATAACTAATACAAACAAGATCGAGATACCACTAGTGGAGTACATGGACAAGCGAGACCAACTCAACAACAAGATCCAACAGCTTATATGCAACGGGAACAGAGCACGCAACACCAAGGCAACACACATGAACGCACAATCAAGCAGATCGCACAGTGTCTTCATACTCAGCTTCCAAGCTCATAACCGCCTCACCGGAGAACACAGTTCAGGAAAACTGAACCTAGTCGATCTGGCAGGCTCGGAAAGATTACAGCGAACCCCCCCACAAGCAGGCAACCACCCAGAAGCAAGACTCAAAGAAACTACAAGCATCAACAAATCCCTGAGTAGTCTAGGAAACGTCATACACAGCATGAAACATAAAACCTCCACAAAAACACACATCCCATTCAGAAACTCAAAATTGACCTACCTACTAAAACATTCACTGCAAAACGAATCCAAAACCCTGATGTACGTCAACATATCACCAAACCTCAACTCCATAAACGAAACCATAAACTCACTGAGGTTTGCCAAAAAAGTTAACACCCTATAGAAACAGCAACCAGGAGCTGCCTTTCCCAGAAGCCTTTTCTCATGATATTCACACCACACACCCATACACCTCCACACGCCTCTCGCCCGCCACGGCATCTACCCACCCACACACCACACCGGCCATTCCCCAGCGCCGCTCCACCACCGCACCAGCGGATGTATACCCCCACCACCAGCCCATCTCAGTTACCCAAAAAAATCATCTCAAAATGATTCATCGCATTTTCTTACCTTACACAAAAATTAACAGTTGGTAAAATGAAAAAATTCCCGCGTTACTCAAATTTCAACACAAGTTACCCAATTACGGCAATCTTTACAGAGGAACCACCACCAAAAGGAGTCCATTTCTGATATCTAATCTTATCGCTACCCATAATAATAATAATACCAATACTAATCCTAAGAGTGATAGTGATAGTGATAGTGATAGTGATAGTGATAGTAGTAGTGCTATTTTTGTTTTGAGTTTCGGGATTTGACGAAGATAAGGAATCGCCAATGAGATAGAATTACTATTCCTAATGCAGAGTAGAGGCTCTTAGTGGAGTTTGTTATGGTGACAGTTAAGGCTTGTGTGTTTAGCGGCTAGTGAAAGCTTTTCTCAAACATCAAGAGGATTCAGAAGGTTTCTGGGATATATAAGGTCTGTGTTAGGTTAGCGAGAATTTAGAGATTAAACGTCGTTCGGTTCCGGTATAGCGTAGTCATCTCACGGTTGATGGGGAACCTTTTTTTTCTCTCTTTTTGGGTTTTGGGTTTTCCGTTTAATTACTTTTACTTCTCTTGATCAGTTTTTTGGAAAATAAAAAAAATGTTTTGTTTGAGATGAGTTGAGAGATTTCAACAAACCTTTTAATAATACTCATATTAGTTATTGTTCTGTGACACTGTTTTGAAATTTTATATTCGAGGTTTTTCAAATTGTTGATTACATTCTGGAAAAAAAAAGTACTTTCACAATCTTATTCATAGTCATATATATATATATATATAGGAGGTACTAGCGGGAAACAGGTCACAATAGCAATACAACTTGAAGTATCTAGGCAGTATTTGCAGAGCTGTACTGAGAAAAAAATATAAAAATACAAGTTTTCCGCATAACCATGACTAGAGGTGATGGTTATCTCTGGAAAGAAACTTACGATGGTGCGACTGTTGCCTTTATAATTTTAGGTGCATCTTTAGTATTCTTTATGGTTCCTGGGCTGGGGTTCTTGTACTCTGGATTAGCTAGAAGGAAATCTGCATTGTCGTTAATTTGGGCTGTTTTGACGGCTACTTTAGTGGGGATGTTGCAATGGTACTTTTGGGGTTACTCGCTAGCATTCTCTAATACTGCCAAAAATAATAAATTCATAGGTAATTTAGATTCATTTGGTTTTAGAAATGTTTATGGTGGTGATCCAGAGACTTATACAACGTATCCAGAGATTGCTTATGCGTCATTTCAAATGATGTTTTTATGCGTAACTTTGAGTATTATTGCAGGTGCTACAGCTGAAAGAGGTAGATTGCTGCCGCATATGGTTTTCTTATTCATTTTTGCAACTGTAGTTTATTGTCCAATTGCTTATTGGATTTGGGCTCCAGGTGGTTGGTGTTACCAATGGGGGGTGTTAGATTGGGCAGGAGGTGGTCCAGTGGAGATTTTGAGTGCTGTTGCTGGTTTCGTATATTCCATATTCTTAGGAAGACGTAGAGAAAATTTATTGATTAATTTTAGACCACATAACGTCTCAATGGTTACATTGGGAACCTCTATATTATGGTTTGGATGGCTTTTATTTAATGCAGCTACGTCATTAGAACCAAATTTAAGATCTGTTTACGCATTTATGAACACAAATATTAGTGCAGTATTAGGTGGCATGACGTGGTGTTTGATCGATTTTAGACTAGAACAAAAATGGTCTACTGTCGGTCTATGTTCAGGAATAATTTGTGGTCTTGTGGCCGCTACCCCAAGTTCTGGATGCATCACATTATATGGGTCTGTTATCCAAGGTATTATTGCAGGTATTGTTTGTAATTTTGCAACTAAAATCAAATATTATTTGAAAGTCGACGATGCACTTGATTTACTTGCAGAGCATGGTATTGCTGGTATCGTTGGATTGATTTTTAATGCATTATTTGCTGCAGATTGGGTTATCGGTATGGACGGTGTAACTAGACACAGAGGTGGTTGGTTAACACATAATTACAAACAAATGTACATTCAAATAGCATATATAGCTGCAGTCATTGGATATTGTGCTGTGGTTACTGCCATCATCTGTTTTGTAATTGACAAAATTCCTGGCTTACAATTAAGGGTCGATGAAGAAGCAGAGAGGAATGGTATGGACGAAGATCAAATTGGTGAATTTGCTTACGATTACGTTGAAATAAGAAGAGATTATTACCAATGGGGTGTCGATACCGATAACCAATACACAAATATTAACAATGGTTCAACCGATGAAGACACTGAAGAAGATGGAAGTGACGATGCCAATAAAGGAGATCAAAATTACAATAAACATGACAACGAACAATCATCTTCACATCACGATTCACAAAATGAAGATTATTCAGATTTATCATCGAACACAGAACATCATGTCACAACAGAAAAAGTGACCGCATTAACTACATAAACTTCAATTGAAGTTTCAATTAAATTTAAAATTACATTTTGCATATATTTTCATTATTAATTATTAAATGAAAATATGAAGCTTACACAATATATATTCATACATTATGAAAGTCTTACAATTAGAAATTATTAGTTTGACATTTTGCATTTATCTATTACAATTATACAACATATTAAAGGCGAGACTAGCAATATTCTTGTATATAATCCATCAATTATCTTTATAGTTATTACATATATTCTAAAATCACCTTTATTAAAAACATTTTATCCTTTCTTCCTAATATAAAAATAGTCAGTATCAATCAATTCACGTTTTAATGTATTTAGTTCTTAATTATAAAAACAAAAAATTAACGACCCCAGTGAGGATTGAACTCACGATCTTGCGATTAACAGTCGCACGCCTTAACCAGCTTGGCCATGGAGTCTGACAATTTCTGTTCTGGCAAATAAATCCTTTGTATAGAACTACTAAATAAATAACTATCTATTAAATTTATAATAACAAGATAATTAGAATTACTTGAAAAATTATTTAAATACGATTTCCCCCAATTGCTTATATGACATCCAGAATAATTCTATTCAGATAACGACACCTTAAATACTAGGAAATTTATCACTATTGGTGTCAAATAGAATAATATGTACTCATTAAATAAACGAAAGTTTTGTAACAATAAAATATGATTAAGAGATATCGAATAAATGTATTGTATATTATTAGGATTAAACTAATAGTAAAATTATAATTTTAGTTTTAAAATATCTTAAAATAGATAGTTTACTCGGCTTTAATTTAGGAATTATATATAAACATTTGGTTATTAATATGTATCCAATAAACAGACGGCAGGCTATCTTTTAAAAATATTATTAAATTAATATGCATGCAATTATTAAAATCATGTGTATTACTTAACTTCTTCTTATTAAGTTTAATATATCATCAACCCACGACTTTAAAATGATGTTTGCTCAATAGTAGCAGAATAAATACCGTTTCTAGCCTGTGGAACATGATCTACCCATCTACCTAACTTGTGCTCTTTTGCAACAGTTGCTAAAACACGAAAAGTTTCTCTGCCATGTTTACCACTTTCAACTGTTTGTATTTTTGTCACTATACCTTTACAATTATTTAATTCACCAAGTAAGGAAAATTCTCTTAAGTTTTCATTTAGTTTCCAAATTTTTAATGATCCATTCCAAGAGCCAGAAATGAATATGTTTGTATATGGAATTGCATGAACAGATGTAATCCAATATGGTTTACTTAATTTTTTATCTTGTATTTGTGCTTTTCTAATATCTTCATTAGCTTCACCAGAAACTACTTTATTATCAGGAATTGGAAGAATTCCATGTGCAGCTCTTTCTATGAATAATGGTTTTTTCTTTGCTAATGACCACAGACATAAATTACCATTATCTGACCCTGTTACAAAATGAGAGTCATCAATCATAGAAACTACATCAATACTACCTTCTCCAAAAAATACTGGAGCTTCTGATTCATCTGGGTATTCCAAAGTACCATCTTCTTTTTCCGTTGCATTTTGATTCATCCATTTTTTGAATAATTTATTAGTATCTTCACCACCTCTGAATGTTAATCTAGTTTCATCAGGAATTTTCCAAAGCATGGCGGTTCTATCACGAGATCCTACCGTAACACATCTCTCTAAACTTAAAGCTGAAATATCAATTACTAAATCATGATGACCATATAAAGTTTCTAATTGAGAAAATTGATTTATAGAATAAGTTCTGACTTTAAAATCAGCACATGCGGCATATAATTGATCTGAATCTTTTCTAAATATGACAGACATCACTTCACCTTTATTAGACTTTGTTGGAATAACTTTAATTGGTGCCAATGATTCAGTACTCCACACAATTAATTTTTTATCTCTACCACCTGTTACAATATACCTACCATCGGGAGAGGCAGCAACAGTTAATATTTCATCATAATGTCCCTCAGTAGTATTTTCATAACCAAATTTACTTTCGGGCATGTACTTTTTACCACCTCTTACATATTTAACTTTCTTTGGTCTTTCTGTAAAATTTGACACATCATATTTCGTTAATTGAAGATCTTTACTAACGGTATATGCAAACATTTTGTTAGCATTCTTGTTACTCACTGCACTTCCGTTTAAGTCAAATTTATTAGAAATTGGTTGGTAACAACTTAAACTAGTTAAACAATTTTCTCCTACTCTCGTGAAAGAAGTTTTTGCCTCCGAAATTAATAATTTATCAGCGATAAATCTGTATACACGACCTTGCTTTTCAGCGACATCTTGCTTCAATCTAGTGGCAATGATTTCTCTATCTAAATCTTCCGCATTAAAATTATTATAGTCATCGATTTCAGTAAACTTCCCAGTAGTATCATCTTGGACCATATCAACAGCAATAAGATTAGCCTCTGACTTCAAATTGTCTAAATATTGTTTGGCTAGTCTTCTACGTTTATCAGCCGCATTCTCTTCTACAAACTCCTCATCTGATTCCAACTCTTCATCATTTACTCCATTTTCATCATGGTTACTATCATTTACATCGCCATCCTCATTCGAAGAAGGATCAGTAATCTCTTCGTCTAATTTTCCAGATGAAGCACGTCTCTCTTCTCTTGATCTTTTACGTCTGTTAGCAGATTCGGCTCTGTCCATCGTTGATTCTAAAGTCTTCGCTTTTTAACCGGCTAGTCTGTTTTCTACTCCTCACACAAGCAAATCTTAATCTAACCCAGACTCAAACAAATTTAAAAACAATTCTTATAAATAACTGAACTTAATTGATGATATTAAATAAATTTATATATCTAAGTATGAATAAAAATTATTCCAAAGCTCATCGCATTTTTTGAAATTTTTCAACCAAATTGCAGATCATTATACACGGAGCAGCTGTCGTCATGTGGCGGTGTCAGTAATGATGGAGTGCCGGTAATTATGAAGTTAGTTCATTTTCTGATTGTTTTATTATTATTCAGCACACATTTAACTAATATAAATCTATCTATGATTACACTATTTTCATAACCTCCAAAAATATTTTTCAAAGCAAGTTATTGTAGACCATCCATTCGCTCTTCAAATTTAGCTTCTCTGATGGCATTTATTCTTCTAACTAGGCCCATCATTTCTGCTCTTTCTGAGATTTTAGCTGCTGCGTTCAAGGCCCTGTCTTGTTTTAATTCGAATACAATTGACATAGCCTTGTCTGAATTTTGCTCCGAACATGCGTCGGCAAATAATCTTAATAAGGATTTGTCTTGTGTTCCGATCAAACCAGCAAGAACTTCATTTTCGTTCCCGTATAGTTCACCGTCATTCTCCAAACTATCAGACAATAATGATGAAAGAAACTTCGAACGTAGATATTCTTCTTCAGCAGCCATGTTAACTGGAATTTCTAATTCATCGTTTTCTTCTTTAGATTCATCATCAAACATTGCAGCCTCAGCTTCGGATTGCAGTTTCTTTTTATTTTTAGTTTCTTGTAATACTTGGCTTTTTACCAGTATTGGAACTCTTACGTTTAGTTCAGAGGGTAGGGGTAATGGGAAACTTGGCCAGAAATTTTTACCTTTCACAAAAATACAATTCAAGACATCATAATTTAATCCTAATGGCCACACACTTACATCTGATGATTCTTTACCACCAGACATTTTCCATACTTCCATGTTAGCATCCAATAGTGGAATCCATCTTGCTTCCATAGTCGATCTCCATTTAGATAGAACCATCAATACATTGTCTGATCCAAATATGCAAGGATCACCATACATATTGAAAAATATCGATTTTATACCGAGTGGGTTGAATGAGGTAAATATGTCATTAGATCTCCAACTTGATCCTGATCTTGACTGTGGTATAGAAATAGGCAAAGCACTTTCTCTTTGAAAATATCTAGAACTTTTTGGACCTTGTTCATACAATGAATATGACATACCATTAAAAGGAGAGTAGTGAATTATAAAAATTCTAAATTCATGAGCTACTAAAGAAATTATTGGTGTGACTTTTTCAACGGATAATGGAACTCCTAAAGTATTAAATGTTCTTAGAAAACCTACTGACGTACCAACGTATACTTTCTTATTGGTGGCTGCTACACTTGTTATCTTTTCATCTCTTTGCAACGGTATTAACTTTGTCCAGTTTGATTGTATTGTGCTATGTGGACGATAATGAATCTGCCCTGATTTTGATTGCGCAAATAAAGTTGCATTTTCATTTAAAGAACATACATCATAGCCGAATAAGTCTTCAAAATGTGTCTCAGTGAATCTACCCAAGTCAAAAAACGATATTGTAATACTATTTTGTTCATTATTACGAACAGTCACCACATAACCAACATTATTCATCGTTAAATATCTTCTATCCGAATTTCCAAAAGGAGTGGCACCTGGCGATAAAGCAGTATATTGAAATGGTCTTGATCTATCAGAAGAATATGCCATTGCTCCTGAGCTAACATTATTGGTAGACAAATGTTGATGTTTTTTATTTGGGATTACATATCCTGCTCCATCATCATCTTCAATAAAATCATTTTCATCCTCATAAGAAGCCTTACGTTTACCAGTTTCTTCATCATCTTGAGTAAATAAATTATCTTTATCACTCAAATCATCAATATCTGCTTCATCATCCTTATTCACCTCAGTCTCACCTTCCGATTCAGAGATGTCTGAATTAACAAACAAATCTTTACTTTTCGTTGTTTCTGTTTGAGGTTCTATACTTTCTTTTGCCAAATCTTCAACAATTATTATCGAACCAGACCAAGTACCTACAATCAACTGTAATGTTGAACCATCATCTTGTAACCTCCAAACGATGTTAGTTAGTTTTTTATTTAGTTTATTAGTATATACTAATTCACAAGTGTCACTTTTCCACACATAAATTCTATCATCCAAACCAGCAGCAGCAATATAGTTACCGTTCAAGCAGTCGAATTGTAAATCTATGAAATTGACCTTGAGATTCTCTGGTGTTGAGAATGTTTTCAATAATTCATAATTTTTAATATCAAATAATTTGATTGTTTTATCCTTACAAGGTAATGCAAAGAGCAGACCATTGGGGCTCCATGCTGTCCTAGTACAAATCCTATTGTCATCACAGAATTCCGAATCTACTATTTTTTGGGAATCATCTTCATCATTATCGTCTTCATCTGCATCATCGTCAGCTAATACTTTGCTCAACAATGGATCTTTGAAAGATAAGTCATATGTTATAGCTGGAATATAATCCGATAATTGCTGAACTTTATTAGGGATTTCAGCATTTAATGAAAAAAATTGAACTCTACCATTAACAAATGACACTGATAAAATATTTGTTTTTGAATTGTACGATAACTGGGATATTTGTTCATCAACTTTAAACGTTTCTTTCTTCAAATTTCCCTGTAAATTCTCCAAATTGATAAATGACATTTCCAAATCATCACCTCCTATCACAGCCATCTTACCTGAATGTACAATCACAGAATCATGTAAGGGCAAAGGAGACCTAGTCAACAACTGCTCCTTCCCATTCTTGATAGTATAACTGTACGCATTACCCTCAATGGTAGTTAGTATAAGGGTCCCGTTGCTGTGTCCATGCACCGACGTTAAATCCTTAGCAATCTCAATAACCTCCGGCTCCTCCTCAGGCCTATCAGCCCGCAACACCTTCACCATACCCTTTTTATTAGCAACAACAATACTGTTCTGATCAGAACCCAACGAAATAAGTGTCTTCCCACCATAATCAAAAATATCTTTCACCACAACTTTTGGCGTCATCCTAATCCGTCTCGACAGCTTACCTCAACCAATATTCACACGTTCAGAGCCTTTCAAAAACCAAAAAAAAATCAATCAACAACTTCACAAGCACAGCTACCCTATAACCATCGACAACAACTCAAATATAAATCCACATACCATCTTATCCATCAAAACTCTTCCTCCAATTTACGCGTTTCTTTATCTAAAACCTTCCAGTTTCCATCTCGATCCTCTAAAGTGATGAGTTTTTCACTTTACGTCAATATTGAAATTTGAACAACCCAATAAAGTGAAGATGCAAGAGACAGATGAGCCATCTGGACGGTGATTGTGAGGTGCTGTGGGGTACTGGGAGGGTTGATGTGGTAGTTGGTGATGGTATTTATGGTTTATGGTGGTTTGCGTTTGTTTTCTTTGGTTTTTAAATGATTGAGAGGCAGATTTGGAGTGGTGAATAGGAGGGAAATTGTTACGACGACTCGAGTTAAAGCAACTGAGGAGTGTGAGTGTTAGTTGTGGATAAGAATGGAAGAGTTTGAGTTACCGATTGCCGCGGAGGTCAATCGGGAGTTGTTTGCTGAGGAGACGGAGGTTTATAAGAACAAGGTGGGGGAGTTTGATGTGGATGCGTTTTTGGTGAAGAACAATCTTCAGTATATCCAGTTGGATTCGTTGATTAGGAACTTTGATGATTTGTCGAGGGATGCCATTAAGAACTTATCAGACGAACTGATTAATAAGTACACAGAATACATGAAATTTTGCTCTACGTATTCGGTCAATAGCGATGAATTGAGCAGTAATGAGAGTTTAGCAGAGTTGGAAAAGACGAAGACCAGTCTGTACGAGTTTATTTCTCAATTGGAACTGTTGATCAATAGAGACATACCCAGGACCAAAGAAGTGATCACCGACACGATCGGATACATGGACAAAGTGCACGAGATACAGCAACTGCTAGACGACCATGTTAAGTTGAACAAAATGTTGGCAAGAGCAAATGAATTAAGTGACGCTTTACACCGTCTCTGCGGAAGCACCGACATAGATGAACAGATCGTCCTCGAACTGACAAAGCAATTGAACAAGCTTGTGCTTGGAATGTATACAATGCTCCACGAACTCAAGGACTTGGACTCGCCATACATCCGTCACCTACGAAACGATTACCAAAGCTTAGTACACACGTTCCAGATCTCTTTAAAGATTTTAGTGGAGAAATGCCTTTCGGACCCAGAAGAATATGCAAGCCTGGCCAACGAGCTGGTGCTAATAATGAGACACACACAGAGACTTACTGAAACAACCACATCAGAGTAGAACAATTCTTCATAACGTCTCTCATCGAAAAATCTCTAAAAACCTTCAGACACTCGCAATTGGACCACCGAAAGTGTCTGGAAACCACCATGTATACCATATATAGCCCATGGGACTGCATCGAGCCCTCACACATGCCCGTTCCACCCACAGCAACCACGTCTTTGGACTGTTCTTGTCATATATTCTGTTCATAGTGTCTTATATATCACGGAGTACGAGGAGCTCTCTTATGTCAAATTTCAAAACGCCATAATAAAAAATTTCCAAGATTAAATTATTAGTATAAAATGTACTTTTACAGAGATTGTTTATCGATGCTAGGTTTTCGAATGGGGTCGAGAGTGGTCAACAGGAGAGAACCAGGTCTAGCAAGTTATCCCTTTTTTTGAATCGTCTGTCCCCGTGCTTTTCAGCGTTTATAATTGATCCAGAGAAGTTGGTTGGAAATCAGCTTTGCGATTCCGTTTAGAAAGAGGTATATAACAGGATGTTTAATTTTAGTAAACCAGCAGGAGGTGCTGCTACGGGTGGATTTGGATTTGGCCAGAACAATAATGCTGGTGCCGCTAATACCGGTGCGTCTGGTGGACTTTTTGGCAAGCCTGCAACCGCACAGCCGGCTGCGGGAGGATTGTTTGGTAATACACAGGCCCAGCAATCGCAACCAGCAGCTGGAGGTTTATTCGGTGGTGCACAAACTCAACAGTCGCAACCGGCAGCTGGAGGTCTATTCGGTGGTGCACAAGCCGCCCCTGCCACCCCTGCTGCAGGAGGTCTATTTGGTAAACCAGCAACAAACCAGCCTTCTACAGATGGGATTTTAGGTAACACTGCAGCTAAACCAGCCACAGGAGGTTTATTCGGAAACACTACAGCACAACCAGCTACAGGAGGTCTATTTGGTAATACAGCTACTCAATCTACTGGAGGTGGATTATTTGGTAATTCAACAGCGCAACCTGCCCAACAACAACCTTCTCTATTTGGTGCAACCAGTTTAAAATCAACACAACCATCGTTTGCGTGGACTGAACAATCACAGAACAATCAACCAACAAGTCAACCACAACAGGTTCAACAACAAATACAACAACAACAACTTCTCCAACAACAACAACAGTTCTTCCAGAATTCAAATTACCCACAACAAATTCAGGAACAATTAATAAAATGTAAAGAATTATGGGATCCAAGTAATAGCAAGTCCAAATTAAAAACGTTTGTGTATAATAAAGTGGAAGATACAGAAGCTATCATGTATAACAAACCAAATACAATCTCTCAAGAAGATTGGGATATTGCCATTGAGAAAAAACCATCAAGTAATACGATTCCAATTGAAATTTTAGGATATGATGGTGTAAATCAACGTAATCAAATACAAAGAGAAAACGTAGCTCAAGCTCGAGTAATATTTAATCAACTATTAGAGAAATCTACTGAATTGCAACAAAAACATGAATTAAGCACATCTTCCAGAGTATTGAAAGCTCAAGCAAGGAATGCTGAAATTGAAAAAAGAATCTTGAAGTTGGGGTCCCAACTAGCAATTTTAAAGAACAGAGGTTTACCACTAAATGCACACGAGGAGAGAATGTGGCACCAATTTGAAACTCTACTGAAAAGAAGCGAAAACCCTGCTGGGTTGGGTAAAACTAATGAACTATGGGCACGTCTTGCAGTGCTTAAAGAGAAAGCTAAAACCATTTCTGAACAATTAGATAATACTCTTGTAGTGATAGATGAGAATGGTGGTAAACAGAATAGTAATGATCATATATTAGAAGAACATGTCGAAAACAAGATTGACAAAATCGCTGAAATATTAAGCAACCAACAACGTGGTATCGTTTATTTGAATAACGTATTAGTTAAAGATCATGCTACAGTAGAAACATTGATTTCAAAATAAATAAGCTGCATCCCTTTATATAGCATTCTTTAACCAAGAAAACAATACAAGCATATTTTTAATATACTATTTTGTACCAGTAGATCAGTAACAGGGAAGCATGATCAGAACAAATTTGCAAGACTTGCAGGTCCCTATAATAAATATCGTATTGATTATCCAAGGACCCTTATAAATTTATACATTTTTGAGATTAAATGTGAATTAATGACTTAATTTTTTAGATTATTTATCTTATTTATAACGATTTTATAAGAAAAGCATGAGATGACATGAAAGTCTTATCAAGCCTTGAGTTTGATAAATTACTTATGATCTTGGCTTTTCCTTCTTTTCCTTCCATAAAGCTAATAAAGAGACACCAGAGACCTTGACGACCTTGAATCTAACACCTGGAATATCACCCTTAGCCTTACCTTTTCTACCAAAACCAGCTAATAAGACTTCGTCATTTTCATCGACGAAGTTTAAACAACCATCGTTAGGAACGAAAGCAGTAACCTTCTTACCGTTCTTGATTAATTGAACTCTGACACACTTTCTGATAGCAGAGTTTGGTTGTTTAGATTCAATACCGATTTTTTCTAAAACGATACCTTTAGCGTGAGAAGAACCACCAAATGGAGAAGATTTGAAGGCAGTACCCAATAATCTCTTCTTATAGTTGTTTTCCGCCCAACGGCTGTATAAATACTATATCCTTTAATTAAACGTTGTCTGCAACATATTTCCCCAAATATATTATTACAATTGAGATGTTAGAGCACGATTAAGAAAAAGTAGCGAAAAAGTTAGTAAAACAATCATTGAAAATTGACTTGATAGGAACTAATTTGCATCAAATGCACATCTGACACAACTAGCTACGATTTGAAAAAAGTTATTCCTTTTAATAGAGACTTTTCAGAAGGGCTTACTGTTATATTGTCTTCTTATGAACGACACGGGTACTTTTTTTCATTCACAGCATCATACAAGATCAGGGCTACTAACTGGAACGCTCTATATACCATCAGGAACACTTCTTTTCAACCATATCATGGAATTGACTTAACATACTTGTTTCTTCTGTGAATACGTAATTTTCTGGCGGAATTCAAACCTCTTGGTTTACCTTTACCCATTTTAAATAATTTTGTCTACGATCTGTTAAGACATCAACAAGAACACACATTTTAAGCTATAAATCTAACAATACCGTTTTAAATACCACTTAACAAATCTAAACTATCCATACACAAACGGAAGGATAATACATCCTATGCCTCATTAGTGCTCCAAAATTTGCATTCAAAACTAGCATACAAATCAGACAAGACATATTTGCTGAGCTTGTTGAACCTAATTGTCAGCTACTAACAGCAGCATACATCGCACTGTCTGGTACTTTCAATACCTGGACTTCGAACCTACTGTCCCCACAGATCTTCCTTCAGCAACCATATGCAAGCATCCAACACTTCCACCTTCAGGTATGCAAAGCTTTGCAACTAGACCTTCGCAAATTTTGATCTTTGATTTGTTTTGACCACTACAGATTCTCTGAGCCTCTAGGATATACCTTTGACAGAGCCTGCTGGTCCTGCAGATGCGGTTGGTACTCTAAAGGTTCCTCGACTGAAAGTTTCAGATATTCAGAACTATTGGAAAAGTTATCGGCAGTGTGATGTTTGTGCGTCTTTGCGCGAACGGAAATGGGTAGGACCGATTTGTTGCTAGACAGAGAGCGTTGGACTGGCTAGGCAGGCGGGACGCGCTATTCCTTCTAAGTGTGGAGGGGAGTTCTGCGCCCTGCCAGCTTGCCCCAGGCAGGGGCTAGTTGCCGGGCTCCGCCTGCGAACGGGCTTCTGCTGATGCTTTTTCTGGGATGAAAAATTGAAAAAAAAATATCTCAACTTTTCAGATATTTGGCTGGGGTGTGTGGGTGTGCAGTCACTTGAAGGGAAATTCTTAAATAGGAAGTTTCTCAAATTTATAAATTCTATCTCAAATAAAGAGTCATGTCAATATTTGAAGAACACTTTATTTGGTTTAAATGCAAATTAAATTGACCAGAAAGACATCCAAGTCGGGTGCTGAGTTTGAGAGTAAGCAGGTATAACGTGTATCTCCGTGAGGTTGTGTTTTGGAGAATCTGGAAACCGATTGCTTAGAGCCAGGGGCTATTTAAAGAATGGGGTCATTTGAGAATGCGTTAGTGGGCGCTCTTTCTTCTGCTTTGGCTAATATAACTGTGTATCCCTTGGATTTGTCGAAAACTATAATTCAGTCGCAGGTTAAAACAGCTGTGCCAGTTGGAGACAAGGGTGATGGTGAAGAGAAGGAGGGTGAAGAGAATGCGGGCAAGGGAAACACCAAGGTGTACAAGAATACACTGGATTGTTTAAGAACCATATACGAGGAAAATGGTATTGCTGGGCTCTACCAGGGAATGACTGCATCCATTGTGAATAGTTTTGCGCAAGCATTCTTCTATTTTTTTTGGTTTAATGTGGTTAAGGATAGATATCGCCGATTAAAGTTTCTATTGAAGTTATCTAAAAACAGAACTTTTAATGCATTCGAAGAACTATCTCTTGGAATTGTGGCAGCAATATTATGCCAAGTGTTTACAAATCCAATGGCAGTGATATCTACTAGACAACAAACTGCTAAAACCCCTGAAGATGCAAGAGTAACAAATATTGTGAAAAACATTTTAAAGGAAAACAATGGAGAAATACATGGGTTTTGGAAGGGATTAAAAGTTTCAATGGTTTTATCTGTGAATCCAGCAATAACATACACAAGTTTTTCTAAATTAAGGGAGCTTTTGCTTTCCGCAAGAAGAATAGTTGGAGATAAAAATACAAGAATCGATACCAATTTATCAGCTCTGCATAATTTTTTCTTAGGAATGTTTTCAAAGATGATATCCACAGTTATTACACAACCTTTAATTGTTGCAAAGGCTTCATTGCAAAGTTCTAACTCAAATTTTTCGAGCTTCCAAGATGTAATAAAGTACTTGTACATCACAGATGGTTTATTTGCATTATGGAAAGGGTTAGGGCCACAGTTGGCCAAGGGTGTAATTGTTCAGGGGCTGCTATTTATGTATAAAGGTGAAATTACAAAATGTATAAAACATCTTTCAAAAATGCCAAAATCTATGTAAAATGCTGATTTGAAGCATAATTATTATATAACATGTATTTGCTTACTAAAATAAGAATATATAAAACTAACAAATTTATGTCTAATCTGTTAGGTGAATGTTCAAGTTTGCAAAGTTTGGCCTGATATACCCTCATCAAAGAAAATGTGGCAGTTCAATTTAAGTTGATTTCTTGGTATGTTTTATCTTCATTTCTGTTGATTTGTCAAGTTCATCTAAACTTAAATCATCCTTTACTGGAATATTTGAGTTAATTTCCTGTTGAGCTTCTTCTTTCATCAATTCATTTTGTTCTTTCAACTGAACAAGCTTTTGCTTCGGTGATACTTTATCCACTTTGATAACATTGACTTTAACCTCATGATACAATTCATCAGGTATACTACTCAATACATCACATAAAGCTTCATATAATGGCTTTTCAAGTTTGGCATCACCGTAATTAAATGCACAGGCCATGGTTAAGAGACTAGATGGGATCTTATCACGAACTCTCATTTGTAACCACACGTTCATGTTTTCCTTTAGAACCGACACTGGAACATCAACAATATTCATACCTCTGGAAGCACATGCGTTTCTCAACTCTGCTTCAGATAATTGGTTCAATCCTTCATAATAAATTATCAAGTCATCTTTTTTTAATTGCGACATCTTTGTTCTTATTCTGTAACGTAACATATTATCAGTACCAAAAGGTTGTAAGTTAACATATTTTGCTAAAGCAATCAGGTATGATCTAGTGACATTATCTAAAATAGTATCATCTGTAAATAATCTTGCAACTTGAATCAACTGTTCCCTACTTTCTGGTTCTCCGGTTTTCCTTACATGTTTATAAAAACGATCAAACATAACCTTTTGTTCATTTGTAATGTTAGTAGGATGGATTAAAGAAGAGTTCTCTTTAATCATTTGAGAGACACTTATTCTGGTCTTTCTTAATGCATCTAATTTCGATTGTTTATCTTTTTTAGACTCATATGTAGATGGCAACAGATTTGGAAATAGTTTTAAAGCTAGAGGTAACAATAGTTCTGCAAATGGGATTATAATAAATGCTGCAAATGGAACCAGTCTAATGACATCAGAAGTTGTTCTTCTAAATTGTAAATGCTCTCTACGGGTCAATGGGTATCCAGCTGTCATTTTAGTCAATAATCTAGAAGATATTTGAATTTCTAACCCAAGCAATTTTGTACCGTTCCAATAATGACTGGCTTCATGTTTTATTCTTACCCACAATGATGGTTTCACAATTTGTCCAGTGACTGCGGAATTATTATCTTTCCTTGAATTTTCTGACTCAATGCAATAGGAGATCGAGAAATTACGTGAATGCTTAACTTGTCCTAATGTTATCTTACCAAATAAAACTAACTTCCCAGCCTTTGATAAATAATTCTGACTAGATAGATGTGTAATCGAGTTCCTCAGAATTTGAGCTTGAACAAACATTATATCGGTATTATTCTTTAATATTGACTTTCAAAACCTTATTCTGAACTGTTATTTTAGAATTAAGCGGTCGAGATCCAACCTATAACAATACTCACACCAAGATATCGAGTTCAATTGGTGGTTTACACATACTTTATACTATATAGTTGTATGAATCAAAACCATTAATGAACCAAATAATTTTATTTTTTATCTTTAAATTTCTTAATAAAATTTCAGGAACAAGGCACATATTTTCCAATGCCCTTAATATATATGAATCAAGAGATATATAATTTGCTGTGTAACCTGAAACTCAATTATCAGGTCAGATAAATGGATATACTAGGGGTAAAATTTTTATTTCATTACATTTATTTTTACAAATCATTTTATAAATTAACTATATTCTTTTAATATACATACATACAAATATAACTATGATTAAAATAGAGAAAACTTAGAATTATATCACATTAGGTTTGATTTGATATTTCAATAACCAGAACCGTTTTTTCTTGAAGTGTTAGACTTCAACAACGTCTTGAAACCATTACATAATTGAATCACATTTGGATAGTTGTAATTAACCAAAAAGTAACCAGTATGGGTTAATCTCACATTCCATGTATATAATTGACTTTGAGAATTGATCTTAAACATTAAATAGAACCAACCTGGCTTTTCATAGTTGAAACTGAAATAATAGACAGATCTATTTGGATTAACTTTAGAATAATCTTCAATAAATTTAACCACATCTCTTTTATTACCAGTTTTGAATTTCTCATTAGATGTAATTTCATTTAGCAATCTTATTTTATTTTGTAAATATTCGACAATAATTTGATCCAAGTCATAGTAACGTTGACCTTCAACAACTAAAACTCTACCCAAAGCCAGTGGATTTTCTTTTTCTAATTCTTGAATATCAATATGTTGGAATAAATCTTTATCAAGTTTCCAAGTAATTGCTAAATGGTCATCACCACGACTAGATTGTCTAATGACAAAATCACCACGTTCTTTACTTCTTAAGTATTCCTCAGCTTGATGCCCATTAAATGGAAAGTAATAAGGATGATTAATAACACGATGAGTTCTTTTGGCACGTGCTTCTTCCATGGTTATTTTCTTTTCATATTCAGCATCTTCTAGTTCCTGTTTTAAGTCCCAAATAGCTGGATCCTTACTGTAATTGAATGGTACATATTTATGTTTAACATCTTGCTCTAGCAAGGAAATTTCAGCTGTGATGTTTTCATAATCAATGAAAAGAACCTTAGCTGGGTAGGTTTTTCCTAATTCATAAATTTCATTTGCAGGTCTTCTGTATTGAGCTCCAGCATGATTTTGAGCATTAGCAACACATTCAACTTGAGAATTGGTTATACAAATAATATCGTTATGTCTAAAGAATTCAACTCTCACAGGAATTACAGAACCCTTGAAGAATGTTTTCTCAGTTTCACCGGTCAAAGTTTGGAAGATCTCATCACCTTGTAAAGGATGGAAGTCATTTCTTAGTTCTTCAAAACCATTTAATAATTCTAATACAATAGTATTTAAATTATTTAATTTTCTTTGACCTGTTTTGCTTTCCAATTCTTTCGCATAAGCATCAAGATTTAATGATTCTAATTTCATTTTCTTATCAGGATCTTCCCTTAATATTTCAATGAATTCACTCATTGTACCGTTGTCTTCCTTTTCAGCAATTACATCCGGTTCATATTCAAGAGCATCTGCTGCAACCTTTGTAGCCAAATGATAATCTTCAGGATGAATTCTAGTACTATCCAATTGATCGTGTTCCAAATCTTCGTATCTTTGACGTTTTTCATTCCATGAAATATATAAAAATCCTGCTGCATTCATAAAAATTGTCTTATGTAAAATATTATGGGTGATCAGCTGTTGACGAGCAAGTAAAGGTTCATTTAATCTTTGTAACAAATCTAAAAAGTCCATGGCTTTACGTTGACCAAAACCGGAAATATATCTTAAAACGCTAGCATAATAATTATTATCAGTAGCTTTATTGATTTCTACACCAACTAAGTTCACTATATCAACAAAGGCAGTCTCAATAGCTTTAACAAAAAGTGTTCTTGGCAATAAAGATTGATTTGGATGAATAGACAACGATGTTAATTCATCCATTGATAGATTTGCATATTCTAATAAAGGAGAATGCATATAACGAGCCAAAGCAACACAGTATTTAACTAAAGGTGGCTTATTGGAAAATTCTTGTGAAGCTCTTTTGGAGAATTGATAACGCACTGCAACCTCATCATCAACATATATAATAGGTATTTCTTGATTATTACTGTCTAATAATTTTTTTTGTCTAATGACATCCTGTATTTTTTTAAACAATCTTTGTGTTTTTGGATTTGGACCATTGATACCAATTACATTGATTTGACAATTGTTTATTATATCAGCAAATGTATTCTCAAACTTTTGTGGGTTAGATCTGTCAAATGGATTGTCAGTAATCTTAAAATCCCTAACATATTCACCTTTACGGTTAAGATACACAGCGATAATAGCATCTGAGCCAAATCTACCTTCACCACAAGTGACAGTTAAAATTCTTGGTATTTTTGCATTATCAGTAACATATGGAGCTTGGTCTAATTTACTCATAAATTTATGACGAACCGATCTAGAAACCAATTTTTGACAACTTTTTGATAGGTCATCTTTAATTTCTGCTGAAATGTCATCAAAAATAGTATCCAATGCTTGATTAAATGCAGTTTTACGAAAATTATTCCATTCAATACCTAATTCTGAAGTATTATTAGTATCTAATGCAATTTGAAATAAATGATCAGCGTATTGTACATGAGACGACATATGCAATTTAACTGCTAATAAATTTAGTGACTCGGCCTCTAGCATACGCAAAAATAAATCTGGATCTTTTCTGAAATGCACAGGGGTTCTATTTATCGCATATTTAATATCTTCATAGATTGTACCTCTTTGAATCTCTCTTTTACCTTTCGAAGTTAAAACGACATCCACTAAATAGTATTTGTAAAAATCATTTCTAACTTTTTCTCTTATCTTAGGATTTCTTGAAATTTCCATGGAGGTATATTTTTGAACCGTGTCAACTGCTAATTTAATGTTAGTGACAAAAACCTGAAGATCAGCACTGTGTTCTTTAATAATATTAGCAATATCATCGAAAGGCTTTAAAGTTTCATGATCTTTTGGAATGTTGATTTGATGTTGAGAACTAATGTTTTCACCAATTTGTTCAGCTGTAATACCAATGTGTTTTGTTATTTCATATAATGGACTTGACTTGAATTTTTCATAATTAGAATTCTTCAAATGTTTTTTACCAGATTTTTGAGTATTCTTGGTCAATAGATCATTAATCTCTTTGGCATATTTGTACTCTAAGTAATTATAAATATCCTGCAAAGAGTTTAGCTCAGCTGTAGATGCAGTACTTTGATTAGAGAAATATTCATCGACAACGGAATCTTGTATTTGCAATTCTTCATAAAACTTTTTAACATAATCCCTTTTGTGAATAATACTGTTAAATTCGATATTAAGATCAACAATTTCCCACAAATCATCTTCGGTTAATACGAAACCATTTGTATCAGTAGAGGAAATAGCATTACGACGGTATGCAAAGATAAAAGGGACTTCTAAGTTATCTTCCGATATAAATTTGATGGCATTACCGATTGCATCCTTAAATTCAGTTAAATCATAAGAAGCTGAAAAATTTTTGTCGATGGCTATTTTGTCACTAATCCAATTCTTTTCCAGTTCTTTATCGTCTGAACTTAGATTACCATATTCCACTAGACCTGCTCTCAATTCTTGGAATCTTTCAGGGATATCAGTATTTCTGATTTTCATATCTTCTTCAGTAAGTAAATTTTTCTTAAGATCTTGTAAATCATAGATATCTTGGAGAGAAATTTTTTTCTTTGAAGATATTATTCCTTCATCATTTTCTTCAGTTCCTTCAGCAATATCTCCTGTATCTAAATTACCTTCTAATTCCTCATTCTCTATTTCTAAAGCCCAATCATAATCATGTCCATCACCAAAAATATCATACATTTCATCAATTTTATCAGACGATAAACCTGTTACGTTTACTGGTTGTTTCATTCTTTGCTCCCTTAAAAGTTTTCTCTCTTCCACTCTTTGTTTTCTAGTTTCTTCATCTTCATCTGAAAATTCATCTTCTTCAATAAAGTCGTCTAACTCGTCTAACATACCAGCTTTATTACTCATATCACGAGAAGTTTGACGAAGCTTGCTTTCTTTAGATTCATAGTCATTTTCGTCATCTTCTGAATGATGTCTATCCATGGAATCATTATGCTCTTCCTCTTCATCAGAAAAGAAATCTTCTAACTTATTATTATCAACAGTGTTACCAGAAGCTTTTGATTCCTCTCTTTCAGAAGTCTCCTCATCCCCGCCAGCTCTCTTCAATCTCTTCAAACCACCAGAAGTAGCCGATTCTGTTGTTCTCTTGACACCTGCATTTTCCATCAACAAATCCAAATCATCTTCAGACAATCTACCTTCTTCTTCCTCCCTTTCTCTTCTTCTATGCCCTTTCCTTCTTTTCTTCCCCGACGTAGTATCTAGTTCGTCGTCTACATCATCATCTTCTTCTTCACCTTCATCGACAATAAAACCTTCTTTAATCTTTCTAGCCTCATCTTCATCCTCATCCAAATCGGCATCGTCTTCAGAAGAGTCAAATACATCATCACCTTCCTCTTCATCACTTGGAACATTTTCTTCGTCGTCTCTAGCAACTAACTCTTCATTATCCTTTGTGACTACCGTATTCTCCAGATCCCTCTGAGAGACATCATCACTAGACATTATTCTAGCGTTATATCAGCAATAAACCTCTCGTTCAAAAATAATACCAAAACGATAAGATAAAGTCCAATTTAAATGATCAAATGTTTCTCTTATGCTTCCTTTTGTTATCTTAAATTAAGCGTAACGAACAAAAAGTATACCCAATAATTAAACCACCAATCTTTTAAAAACCAACAATTAATAATAAATTATTAATGCAGACCTTATTAAAGCATTCAAATGGAATTTGATACTTCCCTCTACCTCCTAATATTCCTCATTCTATTATTCAAAATGTTATTACATTATTATTATAATTACTATTAGACTTTTAATATATATATATTTTTCACTTTGCATACAAATTTCAAAAATCAGTTTTCACTTCAAACATGCATCATTGTATACGTACTATACCGTGCGTAACGATATACATTTTAGGTCACGAGAATTGTGTGTATATAGTGGCACGTGATCACAGGTGACACATAATTACAAAGTGTCACTAAATGAGAAGTGTGAATTTATGACACCTGGATCGATAAATTTTATATTGGCGTATTATACGTAACTTATTTTTAATTAACTGTATTTAATGGCATTTATTAGAGTACTAATGTGTATACATAGATGCATAGATATATACAGAGTCTAAGGAGACTGTTTCCATTGTTTTGATGACATATAGTTTTTATTCAAGAATGTATAAAATTAGGTTGATTTATTTTAGGTCAAGTAAATTATTATGTACAAGTTACTCGGTTCAATCATTTCCAAACCTTTTCAGTAGGTAACAATGTTGAATTCATCATATCAGATTGATCTTGTTGTGGAATGGTGTTTTCCATTAGTTGATCTTCCATCTTATTGGGATCGTCTCCACATTCACAACTTTGCTCATTGAATTCATCCTTGACATCGTTTTCCTCAACAGCACAGTAACATGCATCTTCTTTTTCTTCAGCTATGTAATCCTCTCTATTTACTGAACTGAATTGACTTGTTGTATTAGAAGTATTGCTAGTGATAGAGTTAACTGGTGTTTGTCCTTCACAATTTTTGTTGGTAGAGACTTTGTTTTTATGTTTTCCACATTGACAATCAGTTGAACCTGGACATTTATTGATCCTGTCGATTTCCTTTTTAATTTCCCATCTTTTCAATAAACAAAGTTTACATCTATTGAAAAAAATTTCTGCTAATGTCAATCCTAAAACTACACCAAAAACGTAAGTTAAAACATAAGTCATACAAACCAACATCAGCATATAAATAATCAAGGTCGAACAAAATGTAAGAACCAGCCTAAACAAATCATGACCATATTCAAATACATTTGGCATAAATATTTCTGCCATAATATTTGGCAATCTTGGAATATCAGGAGTGTATAATTCAGAGTTAGATAAATACCCGTCTTGTGCTGAAGCTTGTTGAGGATACCTCAATGCTTTAACATCATTTTTTTTGTCATGTCTATCCCATTCTTTGAACCAGTGAACTTCTAAACACCACGAAGTGAAAAGAATAAACTTGTAAACAAAACATGCAACTAAAATCAATACAAATATACCAAAAGCTTTGGCTTTAGTGTCTGCACTTAAATGCTTAAACAAAACCGGATATTTGTCAAAGTTGACTGTCAAATAAGTATTCATTTCCATGTCCATACCTGACATATCCATACCTGACATATCCATACCTGACATACCCATGCCTGACATATCCATCGTGGAAGAGGAAGAAGCAGCACTGGCAGTGGCAGTGGCAGTCATAGCTCCCATACCTGACATATCCATACCTGACATATCCATGCCTGACATATCCCTCGAGCCAGTTGCAGATGCAGCACTAGCGCTAGCACTAGCCATCATAGATGACATAGAAGAACTCATTGTACTCATCATACTCTCCATCGCAGAGCTCATAGCCATTGACATAGACGACGACATCGATGCTGCCATCGATTCTGAACTCATAGCCATATTCATCTTCCTTCGCAACTCCCAATAGTGTGTCTGTTGCTTTCCTGGCTGTCCTATGTCCAGTTGCTACCCCATCAAACAACCTTACAATCTATCACTAATCATCACAATCGTTTATATATCTTTGTAATACTTTCATTAATCCAAATTAGAATAGTCACATATGACATAATGAGCACTTTAGAGCCAATTATTAAGGTTCGTTTTGCAATGAGCATTTATTTTTGGCTGCTTTTTAATGAGACCGAAACTCAATTGAAATAGTTCTTGTCTGAATTGGCTGACAAAGGAGTTTTGGCGATATGAATATTTGCTCATTCTACGGAGTTCTCAGTGCATCTTATTTGTGGCAAGAACACAAACGGAGAGACACCAGCGAATATGTTTTGGAAGACGTGTGTTCTGTGCACGTTTTGCTCAGAGCAACATTCAATTGGGCAGAGATACGCGTTCTCTTCTCTCTGGCCGTTTGGTTAAGGATACCGTCCCTGAACAAAAAAAGAAAAACGGCAGGCACGGTGTTGTGTGTGGGAAAGCACACCGGAACAAATACGACTCTCAAATCCGTGCCCGCGTTGCCTACCACGATTTCTCACCGGGCAAAACACCAAAGAATATGCGCGGGAACTGCGCTGAGCAGATTCAGGTAGCTTAATAAGGGTTATGGGACAAAAGTGACAGTCATTTGACTAACAATTGAGAAAATATAAATTGAGCAAATTACCGTGCGACATGATCATGACTCTTTTCTGAAGCGACACAAATGACGGCGACACAAATTGTGGCGACACAAATTGCAAGGGGCCATCGAACTGATGACTCTAAACGTAATACAGGGTACGTTTCTAAGTTGTGCCTAACATTCTCTTGGTTCTACTGTTCGGGTAAAGGTGTATATCAAGGATGACAATGTTACAATGGATATTTATTTTTACAACCATATATGTTGTGGATAGTTTCTATATACATTTATATGGACTTTTACGGGTTGTCTACCTGAAAGGCGGTCTGGATTCGGTTTTGGATCTACTGGAATCTCTCGTGGTCCTATATGTGTGTGCACTTCTCGCCAGAGTATCTGTAGGATAGGTTCTTGAAGTGGATCTATCGCTGGGCTTTCTTACCCGACCTTGGTTGTTGTTTGCTGCAATTCGGCTAGCAGATGTACCGATATCATGGATACGTGGACCTATGCTAGAAACGTCTTTCTTAGTGGCAATGCTATTTCTTATTGTATGTAAAATCGATTTTCTTCTTAGTTTACTATTTCTTTGTTTATTTTTGCTGCTGTTGCTGTAGGAGTTGGCAGTATCGAAGTCATCTCTATTATTAGTTTGGTTAGAATGAGCTGTTGGATTATTAATTGGATTCATAACAAAAGATGCCTCACTATTTACTTCATCCTCTTCATCATATTCAGGTACTTCTGCATAATATCCGTCATCTGCCAATCTATCCTCGTTATATCTCATTTCATGGAGTCTATTGGTGTGTCTTTTGACTTGCTCTACAGTGAGAGAAGGCTGTACAAATTGATTACCGACCGTGTTAGATTCAGCTGAAGTATCGCTGTTCTGTGAATTTTGTAATAGCGAAATCTTTCTTTGCAATTCCTCTTTCTCCAAGGTGATAGAGTCCATAATATCCATCTTGTTTAGTTCTCCCTTTATATCACTTGGTATACTAGGATATGCTACACACCACGAATTAAACATCATACCATACAGCAATGCACTTAATGATTCATTGAAATCAATCAAATTTTCTTGAATAATATTTAAATCTGAAAAGTTTTTATCCAAAGTATTCATAGAATCATTCAACGAACGGATACTAGGCAACAGAAACTCCTTAATAAAATCAATTTCACCATTGTTAGCATTAGAAGCTATATTTTTACTTAAATTCGCAGTACCCCCCATATTGAGCGATTCATTACCATATCTATTGCTATGATTAAATACATTATCCCCTTGAGTGAATGTACTGGTTCCTTCACTTAATCCTCTACCAAGTGAGGTTCTCCTAGAACTAGGATTACTGCTATTCGATAGTTTGTACTCAGTTGGTGGTCTTGCACTCACTGATTTCGATTTCTTTTCATTCATGGCTATACCTTGCTCTGTATCGTTCTTCAACGCTACTTTATATAGTAAACAATCACGGTAAGGATATCGTAGACTGTCACCCACACACATATAGTTAAAGAGACATATTTGTAACTATAGATACACATGGTATTACCATACTTTTAACTAGTCAGGCATGGTTTGTTTACGTTGTTTGTAGTGTTTATTTAAGAATCTCATTAAAATTGTGTTCAAAATTTTGAAACAGAGGAAATAAATTACACGTGATTAAAAAACATATTTGATCACGTGTTATATATATATAAACATAAATGATGTTACTATATAATGGTTATATTTGGTTAATATTTACATGCCACTTCTTATCTTCTATTATTGTTAGATATATATCACATATATTTTTTTGCGTGTTTCAATTTCTCATCTCTCAATTTATTTTGGGAAATAGTGTTACCTTTTCTCATTTTCACTAAAGCTATGATCAAAAATATCGAACTTAGAAAGGTCAGCCCGTACCATGTCACTAAATATTGTAGATGATTGTTCTTGAAATCGATTTTAGGGGTTTTTCCTATTGGCACACCTGCTTTTCTAAATTGACTCTCTGTAAACTCAATAGTTTCCTCATGAGATGTAGTCGATTTGTTGTTTGACGTGCTGGAATTTTTTTCATTCCATTTCCAGAATTTCCATGAACTCGAAGACGTATTGGAATTATTATCATAATTAGGAGAATCACTTACGGTAATGTGGTCTGTCATATCGTAAATGGCTTGTAAATGTACCGGGGCACTTTTGGTGGCCTTGGCCATATCAAAGATATTAGCTACTTCCCAAACTCTTGAATTCGTTTCAGATTTTTCCCATTGTAAAGAAGTAGGTTTCTTTGGGACTCTAACTAAGCATACTACTTCAGTTGTTCCAGTAGGTAATGATAGGTGACGTAAAGATCTTTCAGGAGGGGGTACTTTTTCTTCACTTATCCAACCTCTCTCGATAATCATTTTTTCTCCAGTATCTTCTCTTATGAATGGAGTAAATAACACATATCCTTTAAATCCATTTCTAACCCTTGGACCCACAAACATTTCTTCTTCATGTACAAAATGTCCCTTTAACGATACCCTACGATACTCCCAGTTTTCACAATCATCATACTTGAAATTTTTTGGTAACGGAACAATATTATAAGCCAATCTATCCTCACACGATGCAATCAGTTTTCTTTTCCAATCCAATCTCCTCAGTTGCCATGTTCCTAAATAGAATGATATTATTGGCATTGCAAACATCAGGCCAAGGACAATTTTTTTACCAATCCCAGATGACTTGACTTCATCGTCGTCAGGACGCTTCTTACTCTTTAATGGAGTCCAGTCCACAGTAGATGTAACTACGGTCCTATTAAACTTCCTATTAACAAATAAACTGTTTCTATAAGTTGCAAAGCATCCAGAACTCACTCCTTTCAATTCTAGGGGACGAATCCTATTAGAAAGTAAAAGAACTCTATTTCTCATAATGATATTTCACTGTGACGACTTTCCTTCCAGAACAAAAATAAATCAAGATCAAAAGAACCCCATTAATCAGTTATGAGACCTACTCTCAGAACCATTTTACAAATAACAAATGAATCTTCTTCAACAATAATATATATCTAAATTAAAGGTTTTTATTTAAACTTCGTTAAAAGAAAGCTTTATATAAAAATAATGCGCTCGCTTTCTGCATAATACATAATAAACGCCAAGATCCAATAAAAACCTTACGAGGTACTAATTGTTATATATAAGTGTATAAGTGTATACATATGTGAATGTGTGTAGTGTATACTAAAGTTTTTTTAAATTATGTGTTTCCTATTTATACTTACAGTGTAATTCTGGAGAAATCTTTTCTTAGAAGAAATGGTCACTAAAAAGGTTGTTACCATAAATCAAAACCAGCAAAATTTAGTATTATTTGCCCAAACTACATCTTCTTGGTTAAACCCAGGAGGGCTTCTGAAAGCGCTCACAGAACCGTTTTCTTTGAATAAATGACCTTCTGGTTCCAATTTGGATAATATTGAGTATAATTCTGGATGTTCTTCTTGGATTGGGATATCTTCATTCCAAAATTCTAATTTCGAAAGTTTTTGTTCTTTACACTCTTGAATTGCTAAATATATGATCTCCTTCATTTTTGACTCTTTATTATTGATCGATTGATCTCCAAAAAAGACGGTCAGTAATATTAAAGCATCATCGTTCCAATTATGGTGCCAAATAACGTGCGTATTATCATCATTAAACCTGAAGCCGAATTTAGAAACCCCGATTTGCCCTTTCTTTGTCTTATTTTTAATAAACTCGTCTCTATGTTGAAACCATTTATATATATCGATATCAGCTCCTACTGTGAATACAAAAGCAGTTGGATGTTCCATATGTAACTTTAACAGCGTATCAGCGTACTTCGAAGAATGTAATCGAACTAAGTCCTCGTAATCACTAAAACCTAGTGCTTTGCCAACCGGTGACTTGACTGTGCCGCAAAAGTCTTTATAAATTTCATCTAGCTTTGTCAATTCATGGATAGGGATATGACGAGAAGTGTAGCCTACACGTTGATAATATTCACCAACCTCACTATAAAGAGTAATAATCATGTTTTTAATAGCAGTTGGTGCCCCAGTTTTGTTTCTAATATTATCATAAAATTCATTCAAGGCATTTATCATCTGTTCAGCATATTTTTTACCACGATGTTTTTCTTGTGTCCATACACCTCCAATGCATAGAATCACAGCAGGTTCTATTCTATTGCCACACTTAGGATTGATACAGTACCCTAATCTATTTAATGTCTCACAACTTGATACAATTTGATCAGTTTTACCATTTCCAACAGGTAATGATTTATCTTTAAAAATAAAATGTTTTATACCAAGCCATTCAGCAAAATCTGGATATTCTTGAATAAATACATCGTTTTCATTCTTAGTGGATATTTCAGAGGTTCCTAGAACATATTCTCTGTCTGCATACTCCTCCAAAGTTAGCAAACCTGCCCATTTAACGCCATTGCTCAAGTGAGTGTAACGGATGATATCCCAATCAGAAGTCAATTCAAAAGATAAATTACTATTACCTGACATATTTATACCGATGAGTTCAGGGATTTAGATGCTAGTAATATACCATCCACAATTGTCGTTTATAAAATATATCGATTCATTAATATTTACTGGATATAATTAAGTTTTTATATCTATTTTGAACAATTCCTAATTTTATTTCATTAAATTTTTAATATCAAAAAATTCAGCTGTGAGTGGAATAAACATTAACCTTTAAAAGATATTGATGATGTCAATTAATATTACATTGGTTGCTATAATACTATTTATAAGTTTTTATATTATTAATTAAAACTAATGGTATTGCTGGTTCAATAGGCTTTGATTGCCAGTTATTATTTCTGGCTGAATGGTTTGCTGTTAAAGAACTTGAATTGATTAGTGTCATCGTCAACAGTTTAACTATTTCTTTTATTATTATTAGATATAGTTTTTTGGCTTCATTTTTTTCTCTGAAATAATTTACAATTCCTTTTACCAATTTACTTGGTTTTCCTTGTGAAGTCTCTACTATTTCTTGTAATTCATTTCTTTTTATAGTTAAACCTTTTACTTTTAAAAACGTCACTAATTGAAGAAAAAGTTTTCTATTTGCCACTTCTTCTTTTGCCATTGGACTTTTAATATGAATTGATATTTTACTTCTAGTTAATGACTTGATTGAGACTGTCTTTTTAAAAAATAATAAATACTCCTTTAATGTTAGTTTATTTATTATTTCCAAATCAATTGCTTCACTGTGTTTTTGTTTTAATTGATTTCTATTGTTAAATATTTTATTTTTTAAATCTGTATGTAACTTCCTATGTTCTGTCTCAAAATAATTAGAGTCACCGACTTGAACATTAGAAACTACATCGTCCATTAAGTTAACAGATTTTTGACCATTTTTCATGTGATTATTCATCTCATTTTCCATGGCATTGATGAATGGTGAAATAATTGATGAGCTGAAGGTAGCATCAGTAAAATTTCCAATTATCTCGTTTTCTAATTGCCATAAGTATTCATCAATGTTATTCTCCAAATCTAAGGGATCAGAAAGCGACATTATAGTAACGTGAATTCCTATCGTATTTGTCAAGGATCGTAATCCGCTAAACACAACATAACCAACTTGTTTTTTGGTTCTTAGTTCTGTTACTAAATTTAACTGCATAATATAATCAGTCAATGAAGTCAAAGATGCTATATATTTATCTTGTCGTTGACCAGTTTGAATGAAATAATTAATGCAATTGTTTATCTCTCCATCATTTGCTGGATGTTGGAAATATACATTCTCACCAGGTCTAAGAACATATGTTGATGAAAAACTCTTTTTCTGAAAATTATTGAACTCTGTCTTCTTAATGTTAATCCAATCATTTTGGATATATTCACTTAGCACTCTAATCGATTTAGCGTCACCACTTATGAAGCATGTAATGTATTTGGAGTTATTGAAAAATTGACCACAAAGTTGATAAAAAGAATCTAAATCAGCTTCCTCTAACGCATCAAATCTGTCCTCTAAAGTCCACATATTCTTTTCCAACATTATAAGTAAACCAACTGAAGCTAACTTAACAGAATTACCGGAAGCTGCATCATTATACTTTCTTCTAGTCAAAATGCGAGCCCTATGAATTTCAGAAAGTGTCACAGTTGAATTATTCGAGGCTACATTTTTAAAAATATCATTAATTCTTTCTAATATTGTCTTCAAGCCTTTACACTGTCCGCTAATTGTGATTAATAATTTAACATCACCATTAGTTGAAGCACTTACTTCAAAAGTATACCCAAGCCTTAACGCTGGATAGAATTCTTTTGTCATTAATATACCTAATAATTGACCCAATACCTCCAAATGCATGGTTACATACGGAGACGGCTGGATAGTGTGGTTAGTTATTTCAAAAGAAAATATTGTATCATTAGCAGTTGAGTCGTTAAGGAAATAATTTAAAATCCAAGTTTCTTGATAATCAGTTTTTATTAATAGTTTTGGATTGGTATCAATCAAACTGTTATGACTAGGTAAATGTCCAATTGACATGCAATTATGCTTCATTATTTGTTCTAATTGTGAAAATAGGGATTCCAATGAATTGCCAGTTTCTGGTATATATATTTCACCTTTTGGGATTTCAATATTTTGAAATATGTCGTCTTTATCCTCGAAAAGTTTGTTTTTGATTGAATAGTTGAAGGTCATGAATTCAAAATCGTAAAATGGATCTGTTTGGTAACTCATTGATTTTATTTTAGAGTCACCTTTTTTTATTATTTCTAAATCACCAAGTAATATTATTCTTATATTTCTGGCATTAATGAACTTTGTTAAGAATTTTTGAAAACGATTAGCTTTTGAGATCCACCAGCATTTACTCCATTCATTTTCATCATAATTAGATATTCCTGTGTCATTGAAGTCATTAAAGAAATTGGACTCTTTCAACAAATGTGAAGGTTTAATTATATCAAAATCTCCTTGCAAACGGGAAGATATTTCCGAGATCTCATCCATGGATGTACTTTGTTTTCCTTTATTAATAAATTTAATTATGTCAATAACATTGCATTCACTTAAAAACTTAGCAAATTCAAGTTCATCACTTTCAATCAATCTTTTAATTGCTGAATTACAAATGGAGTTTATTATAAGGTCTCTTTTCTTCATTCCTGTGCCTGTTAAACTCAATTCTATTACTAAACCAACTGTGTTAAGTTCGAAAACTGAGGAGAAAACAAAACAATCTGTAATTAAATTGTGTGATTTTAATATCGAAATAATCGAATTCTCAGATTCATCACCAAAAAGTTCACACCATATATCAATAAAACTTAATAATTCTTCTTTTCTAAAATACTCATCACTGATCTCAACTGGGAACAACAACCTCATAACTGGTTCTTTAGTGGAATTCAAAAAAATAGCATTGTACCGTGGATTCCTTTTAAAACAATGTATTCCATTATATTTTTGAGCAAATGCATTTGATAAAATCTTATATTCTCTTAATTTATGACCTTTTTCTGTGTCTATTGAACTCATTGATTCTAATGACACTGATGAAAATGAAAATCTCTTATAAATAGATATGGGGCTTTTTAAACTCTTAACTAATGTTTCATTATTTTGTGGATGTTCTACTATATCATTAAAATATGTTAGTGCGTATTTCTTTAAAATGTTCACTGATTGTGGTCCTTTAATACACAATGTCATATTTGATGAATTATAATTTGCTTTAAAATAATTGATTAATAATTTTTTCAAACTTGTCTTCATTAATTTAGGACCATTGCCTAATGTTGTTATATTTCCTGTCGAAAATCTACTAAATGGATGTTGTTTATTTGCTAAAATTCTTGTTGCATGGTACAAGATTTTTGTAAGATTATAAGTATTTCCGTCATTCTCACTTTCAATTGCATATATTTCTTTATTAATCGATGTCTCTTTAAACAAGGGATCCTTGAATGATGAAGAGAAAATATCAAGTAGCTTTTCAAAATTAAATTCTGTGGAATTAAATAAACACGGTATTTCGAAGTAAAATGCAGTTTGTTCTCCTGTTGTATAAGCATTATGTTTACCATTACTTTCAGAAAGTAAATTATGATATGAGTTTGGATTAGGATAATTTTTGGACCCTGCACTCAGAACCATATGCTCACATAAGTGTGCCAGCCCAGGAATTTCGTCAGGATCATTATGAGATCCTGAAGCAACAGTCAATGAACACGAAGCTATTTCTATAGAAGGATCTGAGATTACCATAGTCAATATACCATTAGGTAAACTACAAAGGTTGTGATTAACCCCTCGAGAAGAGGCTGATGTATATATTGGTATCTCATAATTTTTCAGTTGTGTCCATGACATGTCAGTAATTTGAAATCTGTCGTTTTTGGATTATGCATAAGTTGCCTCTTGATTATTTTTTCTTTTTTTCTGATGAAAAATATAGGATATACGTAGCAACTACCAAATATAGAATAGTTTTATTTTTATTTTATCTTGGGATGAGTGTAATCCTGCTGAATGCTGATGTCAACTATCCAGATCATTTATAAAATGACGATTTTATATAAAATATCCTTTTAACAACTATCTTGTTTCATGTTAATTTCCTGATTAGGAAATTAACATGAAGTTTATGTAAGCTTACTTGTAGTAATAATTAACTTTGATAGTAAGTTAAACCCAACAGTACAATTTTAATATTAATAGGTATTGCATAATGTTTAACACTTGATTTTTATTTGAACTTCTGTGCTTCAAGATGAAATGACACAGATTACAGATAATCAAATAAACATTTCAGATGCCATTTTAACCTGCTTGATCTTGGCTGAATTTATTATCTATAGTTTAAATTTATGAGTCTGCAAGCAATTAGTTGGGTATAAAAGATTTTGTTTTCATAAGAATATCATCTAAATGATGTAATTAATTTTTTGTAAATTAACTGCTCTTATTACTATATAATCGACAGCCACCCGAAAATACTTTCAAAAATAATGCTCGTATGGCGCAGTGGTAGCGCAGCAGATTGCAAATCTGTTGGTCCTTAGTTCGATCCTGAGTGCGAGCTTTCTTTTTGTTTGGCGAAATACCGCGGTCTACAAAGATAACACTTAAGAATACTCAAGTTCGAGTACCTTATTGAAGGGAAAAAGATACACGCAAGTTGCAGCTCCGATGTTCACGCTACTCAGTATGGCTAACAATTGAACAAGCTAAGACTCGACATACAGATAGACGTCTGTTTTTTCGCACCAAATCGCTATTTTAGGCTAGAGAACAGCATGCTACACAAATCAAATCTACAAGCTACCAAGCAATTTAGTGCACCCCATGCTCTACATCCTAGGCACGATAATTAAGCATTCAGTTTTGTATGAACAAGAAACTTCATATCGTTTCTTTGCTCTCACTAGAATCACATTAGTATCAAAATTAGAAGAAAATGGAGAACGAAATGAAACGTTACCCACATAACAGATCGCACACACCATTTAGTGCCGTCTCTGTATCTCACTCAGCTCTAGCAAATGCTCTCTTTCCTTATTCATCAAAAACTTTCGTTATAATACGAGTCTTGCGTAACATTTTCTCATGGGTTCTGCGATGAGATGCGATGCGATGAGATGCGGTTAAAATAAAACACGAAACTTTACGCGACTTTTCTACAAATTATACTGAATAAAATACCTGTAGAATATTGAAATATGTGAATAGTTTAGTGCACTGTAACGAAAAACCGTAACATTTCGAATACCGTATTCATTATTCAATTAGTTGGAGGAGAGGGCTTATAGATTTATACTCTTTATAGTTTTTATTCCTGATGCTTCTGTTGTGTGTAAAAATTTTTCCAGTCAGGTTTCTACTGGGTCAGTAGTATTCCTAGTAGCAGTGTATGGGTGAGAGCATGTTTGAATTCACATTAAAAAATCGTGTTTGTCATTTAGCTAATTGTCAATTGTTCCCTAAATTATCAATTATCGTGATTGATTATTATACTATATCCAAAAATACTTGTAAAAAACTTAGACCTGCTTGATTTACATAACTATATATATATATATATATATATGTGTGTGTGTGCTGTTGACTTTAAAAAGATGTCAGGTTTGGAGTAGTTTATTTGTTTAATACTGATATAAGGATCATACTTTTTAATAATAACAAGATTGCACAATTGCAAGTGTTCATCAAAGGCTGTGATATTTAGAAGGATGGAAAAAATTGAGATCATAATTTCATCTCCAGAGAGTGAGAACTCCAAAACCATGTTAACACAACCAATTAGATTCAAATCTTCGAATGCTGAGCTTAATATAACCATAAAAAATTGCAAAGAAAATATAATCAAAAATAAATTAACTCCATCATCTACTGTACAGAAAAAAAACTATATCCATAAACTTAAGCATACATCGACCTTCAATAAAAGCAAAAATATAGTCAATTCTATTGTTCAAGGATCACAAAAATCAGAATCCGTTTCAAATAATATTCAAAATAAGGATATAAGACTTGTGAAGGAATATTCCAATGATATTTTTGAATACTTGTACAAACATGAATTGAATAATTTACCAACACATAACTATTTGTTAAATGAAGATTCCGAATTTTACATGCGTCCTGCAATGAGAGCAATTTTGGTAGATTGGTTAGTTGAAGTACACCATAAGTTTGAATATACTACTGAAACTTTACTTCTTGCTATTAACCTTTTTGATCGATTTTTATCTCAAAATAAGGTTACTATGGGTAAACTACAATTACTTGCAATTACATCATTATTTATTGCTGCTAAATTCGAAGAGGTTCATTTGCCTAAGGTTGTCAATTATTCATATTTAACTGATGGGGCTGCAACAGAGGAAGAAATTATTACAGCAGAAAAATTTATGATACGATCTTTGAATTTTAATATTAGTACCCCTAGCCCTATCAGTTTTATGAAAAGAATTTCATCAGAAGAATATCTACCAAACTCTGATATGCTATTTGTTAGCCAATTCTTAATTGAATATGCAACTTGTTCTTCAAAATTTATAGATTTAAAGCCTTCTTTAACTAGCAGCATGTCAATGTATATTGCAAGAAAAATAAATTTACAAGATGAACAAATCTGGAACGATAATATTAAACGTTTAAGTGGAAATATAGATGCCATGAATGATAAACAATTCCAAGATTTATGTAAAGAATTAATTTGTGAAGTTGTTACTCCATCAACAAAACTTACAGCTTTAATAAAGAAATTTCAAACACCTGCATATAATGAAGCATATAAAAAAATTAAAACTTGGTGTCAACATCAAATTTCAAAGGATTTTGCAAAGTTATTCTAAACAATATTTTAAATGATACAGCATATAGCATTATACAATTCTAAATATAATCGCTTTCAATAAAATAACTTTAATTATTCCCTAAAACTACTTTAGTCACACACAACATCCATTATACATATACATATATATATATGAATTATTATATGTATTGCGATTTATTACATTTAAGTCATGTTTTATGAAATGAGTTTTTTATTATATTAATTTATTATAAATCATTATCATAATGGTAAATTTCTACTTACTTAATAGTAATTATTTTGTTTTTATTCATGCAATGTCATTATGTCATAACCGTTCCTTCTGACCTCCATAGCCCACTGGACAGATATAATGGAGGCTTTCATAAATCTCCTTGATTGATACTTTCTGTAAAATTCATCATGTACAATTGGTGATACCAGATAATCCATCATCATTTTACATACAGGAGCTATTTGACTTTTGACATAACCACCACTATAATGAATCAAATTACCATGCCATTCCCCTTTACCAAGCATCTTTCTTGCTAAAAATATAGCAGCTGCTGAACATAAAGAAGGTAAAATACCAATGAATCTGAAGTCTACAATTGATATTTCTAAAAGAAATTTGGCTAATGTACGTGACTGTATATCGTAGTCAGCAGCCTTTGATACTCTTCTTAGAAAGTTCATTGGATTAGGATAGTTCAAATTAAAACTTAATGTTTTAAGAATAAACTTTTCACCTTCTTTTATCTCATCTTCAGTGCAAGCACCATCTGTTTCTGATGCAAAATTCCGTATGCTAGGAGAGTAGACTTCTTCATACTTGGCTGCAATAAATAAACATGATGTACCAACTAATTGAAGCTTATCCAGTTGAACCAATTCTTTGCACAGGAATCTATCCATTAAATTTATAGCTAAATATAATGATTCCGGAAGTAATCCAAATTTGTTATGAATTTTAACTAACCAATTTACTAAAATATCTCTATTTTGATGAATATTTTTATGTTGATAAAGATCCTCTTTCTTAGGTAAGGTTATGACCTCTAAATGGTATAAATAATCAAAAATGTCATTAACGTATTCACTTACCATGAAAGGATCATTATAATCTTCAGCATCTAAATCTTCCCATTCGTATTCTTCTTCACCATTCTCATTACGAGCTTTAAATTTTTTTGGTATATTATGTTCTGCAATTTGAGATATTGGCCTTTTCTTATTCATTTCTTCTTCGGTTGCGATTATTTTATAATCAGGATTAGCATTTTGAGAACTAACGATTTCAGGTTCTCTATTAAAAATATCTTCCTGTGTTGGTTGAAAATCAGATTCATCGATTAACTCTTTATTATTTTCATTTTCATTCTCCTCTTTTATAGATGATAATGCATTCGATGATGTGGTTATTGTACTTGATGCTGAATGGCTTGGATCATTATTTTCTTTGTCCTCATCGGTTGGATAATTATTAAATGTTTTAGATTCATCAATACTTTGACTATTTGATGATGGCGGTATGTTATTTGAATAGTAAGATGATGTATTTCTATCTAATACACGGATATCTGCAGATTCTGGATAAGTTTTTTTTTTCAACTGTGGAATCTTTGAAGCATCTCTTTTGTTACCTGTTAGGGCTTCTTTGAAACTTTTTAATGCATTATTGTTACCAATTGAACTGTTATTTAAATTCATATCACAAGAAAGAGCTGTATTTGTGACATTGTTCAATGCTGACCTTTGGATATTTCTTAATAAATAAGTTGCTCTTCCATTGTGGTTATTATTAGTACTAGTCTCATCTGAATCAATTGAAGTAACCATTGATCCTAATATATTTTGCTATCGTAATGTCAAATAATACCAATAACCAGTGCTTTTGCTTGGATAGAATCTTAAGTTTGCCTTGCTTTAATTCAAAATTACTTTTCAGAAATTACCAATATTCGCAAACCAGACTAACTTCCTTTCTATATGTTTTCAATAAAGCCTAATTTTGTAAAGTGATTCAAAATAATGATATTGCTTTAAAAAATATTCAAATATTAAGCAAATACTGATTGCAATTGAAGGTACTCCATAGATGGTAAGTATAACTCAAAGTTTAATATAGAAAGTAAAAAAAAGTTTAAGAGATGATAATTACACGCTTTTTTTGTGAAATAACAAAAATAGAAGACTACAACTAACTATAAAAATTTGATCTCAAGATAGAATAGATTATTAGACATAGTCCCTATAATCAGGTTCTATGTTTCTGCACAATAAAGCAGATTACTATGAAATAGCAATAAGATCTAAACTTGAAACTTTATTTAATCCACTACATGTTTGAGCAGAGTGCAGAAACTCTATTGATTTAATATACAAAATTGTACCCATTAAATCATGTAGGAGAGCGCTCAATGTGAGCCTATACTCCATAGTTCAACCGTTAATGTTATAAGGGCATCTGAAAAGGTTTTGTTTGATGTTACGAAACCAATATTTTAGTTATAGGCATATGCTTGTCTGCACAAAAGTTATACATATGATTTTATTTACATATTTCCTAATTTGAACTGTGATCACCGGATTGTTTACCATATAACCCAAAACAGAAACAATGCTAATTTATTTTCTTAACCAGTTTACGTTAAGTGGTGGAATGTTACTATATGCGTTCATCGTCAAAAAAATTACTTATTTTGAAAATACCTATTTAGGAAACTTCTTGAATTGGGAATCATATTGGCTCAATTTTTATGTTGATATTTGAGATGATGTAAAGTAGTATAAGTTATATTTGTATGGTACCTGTATCGAGGTATGGACAGATCATTTAACTAGTTTTTGATTGTTGAAGTTGAAATCGAACCCTGAAAAGTGTAACATGAGGTCTCGGCGTCAGAACTCGAGTTGGTGACTTAACTGTTGATTTTTATAACGTTCAGGAAAGATGAACTTCTATCAAATAAAGCACATGAGGTGCCTCCTCTTTAATTTATAAACTATGGGTTCATGACAACAAATCTTGCTATGATTACAAATATGATTACTTATGTCATTGGCACTTGTAAATACAGTGCATTTTTTCTTGATTAACTTAAACTTATTATATTAAATATTTACAATTGCTAAATAACAGCAGTACGCATACTTTGACTAATATAAACCAATATAACCATATAGAATGCTAAGTATGTAAATATTTCTATAAGAAAAATTTCGTATTCAAACTCATATATTGAGCCTAGGGATTATCATTCAAATAGAATTTACGATTAAAATCTTCTAGAGAATTTGGTACTCTGGCCGAGTGGTCTAAGGCGCCAGGTCGAGGTCCTGGTCTCTTCGGAGGCGCGGGTTCAAACCCCGCGGGTATCATAGTAATTTTTATATATTTTTAAATCTCAATTAAAGATTATTCACTTCTTAAATATCAGCACATGCATACTAAGATCGTTGTTGTTCTTGTATATTTTGAACAATATGTACAAAACGGCCATTGTTAATCTAGGAAGTACTACATGCACTAATTCGCTTCAATGAACGATTTCATGATGAAAAGTTGAATTATCAATTTTATGTTTCAAAAATTGACGATGTGCGGTGAGCAATTATTCCAATTGACTTATATTTTACTCAAAAGGTGTATAGATCTCAATTAAAAATAATGGGCTTGTTTCACTAAAGTAGCTTTTCTGAATTGATGTTGGACAAGAATTTTTCAAAAAGAATGGAGAACTCCTCATAGGGGGCTCGAACCCCTGACATTTCGGTATCCTTGGTTTAAACAATTGTTTAAAAGCCGAACGCTCTACCAACTGAGCTAACAAGGATGAGTTCTCGTTCCACCAAGCCCAATTCTTGATTATATATTCTGTTTACTTTAAGTAATCTTAGGAAAGAAAAATATTCAATGATTTTTTGATTCTTATGTATACGCTGTAGAAAATAATTTTTAGTCTAATTTAATAAAAATATTCAAACTTATATCTCATATTTTCAGGTGTCATATATTCAATATGTAGGAAAATTTTTAAAATCTGTCTCTCACATATTTTATTTTTATTTTGGATGCTACTGAATTTAAAATAACAATTAGAAAATGAAAATTAACTTTGCAGTTAGATATGAAAGAACCTTAACTATGGTTCAACTGAAAGTAACATTTATTCAATAATAATTGCAAATTTTCTAGGACATTTTGGTACCCTTTATGAATTTGCATCAACCAATCAAACTAATCAAGTATTGATAACGATTATAGTTAGCACTATAATTATCAATATATAACCTTCTATAAATCGTAAAATTTATCTCTCTGACACAATTTAATTTTAACAGAATAAAAAAACCAAGGAAACTTTGCAATTGATATTAGATATTTGAATTTATTGTCTTTCATGTTTCTACTATATAAAAGCTAAATTTAAACATAATAGAAAATTTTGTTAAGTTTTTACTTTTTTATTAAATATTACATTCACTTGGACTTGTTGTTTGTTTCTTCAGGGAAGAATGGTGTAACTCCATCCTCATCATCTTCATTGATAACAATATTTGGAATATTTGATTTCTTTTTTGTTATATGCAATGTATGATGATCAATTTTATAGCCTCCCTTTTTATGAAGCCCATTCTTTTTCTCATCACCAGATTTCAATAATTTTGAAATTTCCAATGAGACTTTCTTTCTATTCTCCTTTTTGTGAGGGATGAACTTGTTTCCAATAATATTACCAGTGTGTTGTAAAACAATCTTAATCACATCCCTTTTAATGGCAGCAAATAACTCGTCTCTGGACCAGATTTTGTCATGGTATCGTAAAGTAGGTACTTTAACGATTAAATCATCAACATTTGTTAATACACTATGTGCACCCTTATAAGATATTGACATTATCAACTTCTTTATAATGACAGATTTTATATTTACATATGTTCCTGATCTCTTCACCATTTCATTTATACTTTCATCGGTTGGTCTAATAAAAGTTGAGGATACTTTTCTCATTTCTCTAGAAGTTGTTGTTTTAGAAGACCTAATGCTTTCTCCATAATGAATATCTGATGATTTATCACTTGAAGTTGGAGATGTAGGATTAGATGAATGATTACTCATGCTATTCTCAGAATAATTAAAAGCGTGATCACTATGTGATTGTTTACCATGAGCAGTAACATGCACATGTTCTGATGTTTCAGTCTTGGGAAACAAATAGTTCATCAATTTATCAGCCGTAATATGATCCATTCTAAAAATAATCGGTTGAAATGATACAATCATTTCTTCTAATACAGAAATTCCACCAACTGGTGAACTTAATAGCCAAAATATCTCTAGCATTGGCATCGACTCATTATAGTTTGGATTATCCTCAAATGGTGCGATCAATTGTTGATAGACTAACTTCTGTTGTTGGTTGAAAATTTGAAGCGATTTAATAGAAATCACGTTACTATTTGAACCATCAGCAGTCTGTGATCTTACAAATGATGATGGGCCCAAACCTATGGTAATAAACTGTCTCTTTTTAGAATCAAATAGTTCCCAAATTAATTCATCCGTCCTAATTTTCCAATTTAATATTCTTTTTGTATTAGTTCCACTACCTATGCTGTCATAATTTCTTTTCACAGCCGTCATAAGAACCGATAGTTCTAGTTGTGTTGCTTGAATTTCTAAAGTTAACTCTTGCTCTGTATTCTTGTAAAGGCTATTATCATAGGTTTTCAAAAATTCACGAGTATAATAAAGTTCTCTTAATTTTCTTTGTAAATTTACAACAACTGATATATCTAGTTTCCCAAGATTATTCCTAACTTCATCAGCTAATAATACTTTCGATAACTTATCAGCTTTTTCATCCATGCTGGTTCCTAAACTCATCAATTCTTGTGCAATGTTATAAACTGAGTTGTATTGTTGAGATGTACAAGTAATAGTTAAATTAGGTAAACCAACATCAACTCTTGCATCTTTAGAAAAGATCGAAGCTGCATTATCGCTGACGAATAATGGATTTGGCGATGTATAAGTGAAAAATAATGGTATTCTTTTCAAAATTATATGTTCATCCATTAATGTACCATTAAAACAAAGTTCCAATGGAAGCCATGGAACCCAGCCAAGTGTCTGTAAATCAGTACTTTCTTCTAGTACTAACATCCCCATGTCTTTAAACATTGGTATATCCTTCTTAAACAAAGTGAATACTTGTAATTCCTTTGATACTGCACAATACCTCGATTCAACAATTGTATTTACATCAGCTTCTATGACTTTACCAGATTTACTCAAAATTTGCATAACATCAATAATTCCTACCTCTATCTCAGCTGCAGTAACTAACAAGGCTGTATTTTTTTCACATTCCGAAGTTATTTGAACTTGTGGGGAAATTAGTTGAATAAGGTACGAATCTATAGAATCATAGTTTTCATCAGGAACTTTGTGGATTAATTCATCAAACCTTTCAATAAATTCAGAAGTAGAATATTTATCGTTATTTTCTGATATACCATATTCAGTAATTGCAGGCTTAGACTTTGACAAAAAGTTTTCCAGTAACTCTTTAACAATTGTAACTGATTTATATGTACAATAAAATTGGGATGATTTTCTTTCCATAGAACTCGAAGCGTATTCCAATAGATGGTTTTTAATTTCATTATCAATCTTTACTTTAATATTATGAATCATAAATCTATTATCATAAGTTGATTTCGCTTCAATAGTTGAAGCCTTTCTCATAGAAACAAATGAGTTCACTGTATTAACTCTGAATAAACTTTCATTATCATTAAATGAATTCATTTCTGCTGATATCATACTTTCATTGAAATTAGAATGAAGGTCTCCATCTAAAGGTAAATTTTCCGATATTTTTATATCCCCTAAAATCTCTTCAATGATATCATATCGAGAAAGTACATTAGAGAATTTGGCATATAAATTATCTTTGTTTAGTTGAATATTTTTGTCATCAGGGTGCTTTTCTGAAAGCTTCTCAATGTCTGATATTTTCTGTTGAATTTTACTAATATGTTGCTGAATTTCCACACTTCTTTTATGTGCCAAATACTCTTGTGTACGTTCAGGATGGTTACGACCAATAATACATCTATGAGAGGGTTCAGCACCAAACGGATATTTAACTTCGTACCCCTCATCATTGATTTTCCTAAAATAAGTAATTCTTGGTGTAGAGACAAATGGCTTTATATCGATTTTAATGGGGCTTGCCGCTTCCAGAGAAATTTGATTCAAATCTACATAATCATTTATATCATACCAGCCCGAGCTTTTCTGCTTATTTACAATATCAGGAACAATTTGCTTTTCTTTCTTACACCTCAAACCTAATCTTGATGCAATTGTTTTTTCAATATCAGCATCGTCAAAAATTGTAGAAATTAACCTAAAATCTGCTTCTTCGCAATCTACTTCACCTTTTGACATTCTTAGTTTCCAGACAGGTTTTGATCTGTTTAATTTTTCGTTAGTATGTGTTAACTTGATTCTCTTTTGATGTAGGTCAATCTTCAACGATTTAGTTTTACATTTAATTCCAGTAAATTTAACAGAACTATGAATACCTTTATCATCTTCCGAAGTAGCATGCCTATAAACATGTGTTATTGTTAAAGGTGCCAAATGCAATTGATATTTGATGGTAAACAAAGATCTTCCAAATTTGTTTTTATTTTGAGTCATTGTGGGGAATAACGGTCCTTGACGAATTGGTCCAGAAGTATAAGTATCAAATAAATTCCACCATTTGAAGAAATGTGTCATTGTATAAGGTGCTAGATAAATGTTGTTATTACTAGCATCTTTACCAGAATAAATTCCAAATGACATATGAATAAAATTACTTCTAAAACCTCTCCATGAATCATACTCTTCTCTATTGAAGACATATTTTGGATTTATTAAAGTAACATCATGATGAGGCCTAATAGGTCTTGAACGCTTTTCATTACCAGCCAAAGATAATTCACCTTCTTCAAACAAGAAACCTAACGTCCATTTAACACCACCTTTTAGATTCATTAAAATCTTATCAAATTTATTCTCATCAGTGAAATCTGGTACCACTAGTTTAAAACTTTCCGAATTAATTAATAAAAATTCTCTAGGGTTATTTGCTCCATTTATATCCAACATTGTGCCACCAGACCAGCAAAATGATAGACCTGCACCATCGTCAGTTATTTTATATGGGTCATGGGCACCTTTAATATTTAATTTTAAATCGCTATCATTGGAAAATTCATATTTCCAACTACCATGAAGTAAAAATCTAAATTTATCCCAAAAACCTAATTTGGGAGATGGATCCATTTGTGGTTTAGTTAAGAAATCAAACCACATCATTAATGATTGATAACCAGGTTGAAATGATTTACCCCATGTTATATTAGTGCCTGAGTGAGAGGCCACTTTAGTATGAATTTTGAAATACGTTTTGATAGAATTCATAGTTCCAATTACATGAGATCCATATATGGAGTTTGTCTCTCTAAACTTTTCTGCCTTTGCTGACGGTACAAACGGTACAAATGTATTTCTTAGAGCAAATTCACCAGGCATTTTTTCTGCAAAAACAAGATCACCTATAGTATGAGTATCTGGTATTGTAATAATAGGAACAGGATAATCTCTTATCTGTAATTGCCATAATTTCGTTTTAATATCAAGCCCAAGTAATACCAAAATGGTATATTGCATTGATTTTGGAACACCCTTACCCATATCATAAATAAACTGTGAAAAATTTTCCACTGGAAATGAAGGTGGTTTTAAGGTCATATCAAGATCATTTACAACCAAATTTGCCACAGTAGAGGATGCTTTACCACTAAAGCGGTAATATAGTCTGCCAAATTCCTGAAATGATGTGATATGATATGGCATGCCATGAAACTTCAGCTTAGCAGTTCTATATCTTGAGATCCATGACGTTGAGAAATGTTTGTATAATCTTTCTTTTGCAAGATTTACAAAACTATTTTGCTCTTGTTGATAATTACCATTACTGTTAAAATTTTCAAATTCTTTTAAAATCAGCTTTTGTTCCTCAAATTCCTCCCACTTTGCCAATCTTTCTCTTTGCTCTAGTACACCAAGCTTATATATCAACCCTAATTCTTGTTCAAAGGGGTCTTCTTCAACATCAATCAAAAACTTATTTGCTTTTATATTAATATTTGGTATCTTTTTTGGATTTTCAACTTTAGGATGAAATCTATGAAACTGAGATAAATCTGAGAACGAATACGAAAGCTGTTTAAATGATTTAAATGTTGATATTATATTAGTTACAATTTCATGAAATTTGAAATGATATTCTGTATGTAATCTTATCAATTCTGTTTCAAGTACGATTGCTTTACCTTCTTCCTGTTTATTTGATTGAAATAACAATTGCTTAATATTTAATAATTCAACATGTACAGGTTTATCATGAACATAAACTGATATAACATATCCTATGATATCTGAAATCTTCAATTGTTTAACATCACTGGCATAATAAATATTTTTGATATCAAAAAATAGTGAGATATCTTCTGGAAGAGTCACATCAAATATAACTTTATTAATTGAGAGTTGCAAAATACTATTCGACACTTTTTTCTCGGTATGGTGCTTTTTCTGAATATCATGTCCTAACAAAGATACATGATCCACATATATTTTCTTCAAATAAAATACTAGCCATATTAGGTTAACATCAAATTTGAGATAAATTTCTGGTATTAGTACTTTATGCATATTATTTGTAATCTTCGAATCGTGAATATCAACAAACGACATATTTTGTAATTTAAAAATATCGTCACATATATTCTTCGAGTTACAATCATCCATTACTCTGATTAACTCAACTTTAGCTATATTTAACTCTCTTTGACTATTAGTTGCCTCAAACATCGTCTCATGGAATACTAATGTAAAACCACGTATAATTTCAGAAAGGTTTCTTGTTTTATCTCCAAAAGGATCCAAAAGTCGAGGCAAATAATTAGCTATTAAAATCGAAAATGACATATCTTTTATTCTCAACTTTACAGACCATTCAATATCGGAAATGTAACGTTTCTTTATAGGTCTAGTTTTCATAGTTTTATGCTTCAATGAACGTTTAATCATTTGCGAGTATTTCATCATTGTTGAATATGCAGTTATTAGTTTTCCTAGTACTTCTAGATCTAACAAAGTAAAGTCTGATTTACGTAAGGTAGTGACAATATTAATTTTTTCTGGAGATAAGTCATTTAAAATCACAACATATCTTTCAAATTGGTAAACAGGTACAACTTCATCCGAAGACAATGGACACTTTTTTTTATAGTTTAAACTCACATTGATGATCTTGAAAAAACTACTTAAATCTTTTCTTAAAGGATCTTTAATTGGTAATTTTTCAAAAAGTTCATTTTTATTTTGAAGACTTTGAGAGCTGTTCTTTAATTTAAGGTTAATATTATAGTTATTAATTATTAATGTCTTAATTTCATAGATTTTCAAATTAATGCATTCATCATCAGATATTTGAAGAAGAATATTAAAATTCAAAATGCTTAATTCAATCAAGAATCCAGGTATTGTTTCCAAAATACTCGTTAACTTTGATTTATCAATAGTAACCAGTTCAGTTGTAACAGCTTCAATACTCTCATCATCTTTAGTTCGCTTATCTAACGTATTATTATCTTTTTCATTGTTATCAGTCGCTACTTTTTTATTAAGTTCTGTTTTATAATTATGCAGATATTCTGCCACTTTTTGAATTAAATCTAATGAGATGAAAAATGTTGGATTAAAAATATTGAGTGAAAAAGCAAGTTTCAATTGATTGTATGAAAGACTATCATTTAAAAAATACAGAATCAAATCTGTTGTAATAAGCACATTTATAATCGGAATACGAAAAATTGACTTGTGGTTGATTGACGCATGTATCGAGTTAAAGCAAATTGATAATTCGATATCAGAAAATTTAGATTCTTTAGCTTTCTTCGGAGACTTTTCTTGACTAGTATAATTTTGTTTTCTAGACCTTAGTTCATTAGAATTCTCATTAGCATCATCATCCTCTTCTTCATTGTAATTAAAATTATAAGCACTTTCTAATAATTCGTTATATGTTGATATATCATAAATTGCTTGCATATGTATTTGGGTACTGGAAATTGAAAGTGCTAATTTCAAAGTTTCATTTCTTACTATAATATTTTCAAATTTTAAATCAATGACTTTTAGATTTTCAATTACAATTTTATATGGACAAATCATACATTTAATCATATCCTCTATTTGCTTTTCAGTCATTTTCCCATCCATAAAAATATTTTTATCTTCATTTTTGATGTCAGTTCTTTTCTGAATGTCCTCATCTGGATTAACTAAATTTGCAACGATTTTTTGAATTGTCTTGTCTGTTACTGATAAGCTGATATCACTAAATTTTGCATAATTACTCCAGTTCTCATTCAAAAGAAGTAATTTGTTAGGTTTACTCGGATGTTGATGCAATTTGTTATTAAATTGATATGTTATACTCTTTATACTGTGTAAATTATAATTTGATTCAAAGTCATATAACAATAAATCAATTTTAAGATGACGATGTGTCAATTTTGTAAATTTCAACGATATTGTATCCACATGTATCACTTGTGACTCAGATTTTTCTTTATCATGAATCTTAATTGTTAAAAGATGAATACGTATTCCCGATAATGTTATCCATCTTAAAATGTTAATAATTTTCTTGCTAATCTCTATATCATCAACAAGAAACGGTTTCTTAAATTCCTCATCATTATCCTTTCTAGTCACCTTCTTAGGCTTGTAATAATCAATAGAGATATCATTTAACAAAATATATGGTAGTAACCCAAACCGTAGGGATATTGAACCAACTCGAATTTTAAAAACATCAGTTCGTATGCTTAATCTGTTCAACGATCTTATTGTAAAATAACCAATATGGAAACCTTTAATACCTGCGACTTTATAATCCGAATTGCTCCTTATAATTGTCAGCAGTACATTAATTACCAATTGAATGACAAATAATATTACAACTGCCCATAGACAAAAGTTAAACGACCTCAATAATTGAGCCCTTAATGCACAAAAACTATTTCCAACTAACCACATCTTTCAAAAGAGTGTTTAAAGAAACGTATGCGTTTTGCGTTTGTGCTTTTCAATTACTTTATATTCTTCACTTTATAGTATTAAGTCATATAAGAATATCAAACTGAATTTTAATACTTTCAAAGTATAAAATAATATATATATATCTATATATATATTTTAACAGTGCCTGAAATTTAAGCCAAGAATTCGTATTGACAGAAATTAATACTGTCCCTTTTTCTATAAGTTAGTAAATTCTTTCTTTTAAATGGACTTCAAATTCGGTATATGAGAAATTTTAAATATTCTTTCTTCCAATATGCAATTATGTACAATTGAAAAACAGCATTGCTTATATTTCATATTTCAATAATAAAGTAATGAAAGAAACCTTTCATTAAAATTTCAACCTTAATATTGAAAAGAGAAAGACAATGTATAGAACAATAACAGAAGGGTTTTTGAGAATTATTTCGCAATAATAGCTTGTTTCTACCTGCCGTTTACTAATCGATGTGGAAAGTAACTGTAATAACTGGCTTTGTGCAATAAATGGCTTACAGGTAAAGTCAACTAAACTAGAAATAACTGCAATATCAGGAAATAATATTTGTTGTGAATGAGTGAAAACAAATGTGAATAGTGAAATCGGGAAACTTAATTTTATTTTCGATAAATAATTCCGCAACCCTAGGGTTTTGTAGGTTTGTGTGAGTTAAATTAGGGTTGATTAGGGTTTAGGGTTTGGTTAGTTTTGTGATTCTAATATTAATGTATATAAATATTTACATATTTATATACATTAATATATTTATGCATTAATATATTTATAGAACCCAGTTGTCAATAACTATATATATATTCTATATTAAAGAGCGAGTGTCTCGTTGAGTGTGAGATATTCTATTTGAGTAAGTTGCTTCTATTGCTAGGGTTCTGCTTTCGTTCATATATTGTTTGCTACATTGTACTAGTTCAGTTTATTGGGAAGAAAATTGCAATCAATCATGCAAGATGAACCTTTGATGGAGAAGAACATCCATGTCAACCAGACACCGCGTCTTAAACATAGTTCTCTTAAGAATAATGAAGGTGGATCACTAAAATTGTTACCATCACGACTAGCATGCGATGAGATTGAAACCCAGATCTCAACTTTAAATATGATTGATTTAAACTTTGAAGAATTGATTTTAAGTTATTATGATATATGTTTGAATTTTCATAGTACAAATCTAAAGGGCATACTAGTTAAAAAACATTTGAATTGTATTGTTAAATTAATAAATACTAATGCGTTTGATAAAGCTAATGTGGAGATATTAAGGTTATACAATGTAAACAATAGAAATAATCAAATACATAATATGTTGGATATTTTATTTGTTGATTTCACAGTGTTGAATGAAAATTATTTACAAGTTATCAAAATATTGATATTACAAATATTATTAAAGACTAAAAAAGCTTTTAATAGCATAGAATCAGAGAAAATTGTTAAATTGTTTTTAAATGATAAAAGGTATATGATTCACAACAAAATTTCAAGAGATAAGAATAATTCATCTGATTTAAATTCAAAACTAGCGAAGAAAAAGCTTCATCATACATTGACAAAAGTTCTTTTAAATTTTTATAATGCATTACCTAATTTTAAATTATTATTTGGTTTAAAATTTTTAGAATATTTAAAAGCATATGATCTTAAGTTTGAAGATTATATTACAAATGTATCCTCTGAAATATTCTCAAATCAATTACAACGTATGACGGTTAATGAAGATTGCATGAGTTACTTGAATTCATATTATATTCACTATTCACAATATAATAACAATGTAGATAAAATAATGATTAATGACTTATTAAATGAAACACAATTAAAAAATAACGATATAAGCATAAAAAAATGTTTATTTAATGAATTAAAATGCATATCAAATTCACAACTCTCAGATATATTTACTTATTTCAAAGCAGTTGTAATTAACAAAAATAATGATAAAACTGAAGTGGATAATATCCTTAACCAACTAGATTCAATTTGGAAAAAAATTCTATTGGAATCCTTAAGTAATAATGCGAAACTACTTATGAAATTATTTGACCAAACAATACAATTTATAAATTCTAATCTAAAAAATCTAACTTTTAATGTTATTTTAGAAGATTTACTAAATCAACTGACGGAGTATACTTTTGTTACAAAAAATTATAGAAGATTATCAAATATCATTGCTGTGGTATTCAATATTTATATGTCATCTTCAAATGAATCATTTTTACGCAGAGCAGTATCCTTAGAAATTAAAAGATACATACTTGAAAATGATATTACTTCATATACTAACCTAATTTCCAAATTTTCCAAATTTATGACAAGTACAAAAAATGATCAATTAAGACTAGAAATATACCAACAATTATTCAATATTGATAATATATTAAATAATGATACATTTCCTACAATTTTAAACTTTTGCAAGTTGGCATATGTTCATTGTTTCACTAAATTAAGACTGACTTCTTTTGTCAATTTTAAGAATTGTTCAGAAGTAATGATAGCGATATTATATGGCTATTCATCTATAAAAATAGTCTCTAATGATAATTGGTCTAATATTACTAAACTTCTTTATCATTGCATTTCAGGAATCTTAACTATACAACCAGAAATCTTAACTAAGTATATCAATATTTTAACACCAAAGCATCATGCGTTATACAAAGTTGAGTTATTGATCAAAAGTGCATATGTACTAAACGTTGAAATATCAAAAAACTCGACTACTAACTTAGGTTCTTTAACCAGGAGTTTTATTGATAAATGGATGATAAAGCATACAAAAATCATACCGAAGGAAAAAATATCAACTTTTGAATATGATTTTGTTAAACTATTATTGAATTATTTATCATATAGCAACTTTGATCCATTGACTACCGAAATTGCTGATATAATAAGAAAAACAGATTACTACTCAAGTTTAGAATTACAAGCAAATCATTCATTATTACATGCATATACTAATTTGAGAATGCTAGAAGAAATAGATGTATTAAACATTGAATTATCTTCCATTAAAATTGATTTCAAAACCAGTAACATGGACAAATTATTAAATTATTTGAATATAAAATTACAGCTTCAATCGCAATTAAATGAAACAAAAGAGTTTGAAGAACTCTTTAGGCTTAAATTACCAGCTATACGACCAGAGCTCTTTGATATTAAAAATAGTTATAATTTATCATCGCCCTCTTACATTAAAATATTGTTGTTTAATGTGAATTTATACAACACAGCATCAATATTACAAATGAATCATAATAATATAAAGGAAGCTATTATTGAGGGAAAACGGAGTTTAAAATTAGCAGTTTCTCTTATCCGGAAGTCAAAAATTTTGACTGAAAATTCCCGTCTTCAACTAATAAATTTAGTATCAAACACCTATATTAATTTAATTAGTCAATTCGTCAAAATTGGAATTTCAAGAGACTCACAATTTTATGTCATGGAATATTCAAAATTATTGACACAATTAAGCTGTCCTTCCATAGTTTACAAATCCTTAGATTTTCTTTATGAGTATTATTTATTGTCTGAACAAGACACCTTGGCCGATGCTATATTAGAAAAAGCTAGTACGGCTTTTGAATACATTGATTCCAGATATGACATTAATTCGTTAGCTGTGTTTCAGTATCACAACAAGGAGAATTCTAAAATTTTGGAATCATTAGAATTATTTTTTACAAACCCACTGTTAAATGGTAAATTTTTAATTATATACTGGAAACTAAGATTAAAAATGGCAATATCCGATTCTTCTGTTGATTTGCACTATCCTGACTTGATTGCTTTAAACTCCATAAATCAATTTCATGATACCTTTTTCAAAGTTCAAAAGCTTATGGATAGGGATCCATTTTTCAAAAGTATGTTTGACTCTGCTATATCTATGCCCTCATGCATCATTCCGAAAAAAGAAAGTTCGAAGACAGCAACACATAATATATCTTTCAATCTTCCTACCAGTTCAAGCGTCTGTAATTCTCCAAGGTCATCGAACATGACACCTAAGGGCAAAACTTTGAAGCAAAATTTTGATAGGCATGCAGCTATTGATAGTCTATCTAAATCGATTGAATTTATTGACAATCTGAACCTGGGATCATTAAATATTCATGACTTAGCCGATATACATTCATTGTATTCATTAGGTACAATGTTATTGTCTAACATACAAACGCAACGTACATTGGTTAATTATGATAAAAAATGCTTTGGATTAGCCGATCTAAGTAAAACTATGTCAATGTTGTATGAAAAACAGTTGGCTCAAATTGAGTCAAATATATACGATTCATATCAAGTCTTATCAATTAATAATAATACTGATATTATCAAAAACAAATTGAAAGAGTTGATAGAAGGTCAAAATATGGTGCAATCCTGTTCTGATACCTTTAATGTCATTTCAATAGATGTGTGTATGCTTACGAATCATTTATTATTATCCAGAATTGAGTCAACTTCAAACCGGACTATCCATCTTCGTTTACCTCTAAATAGAAATAATTCAAGGGAATTAGATGCACAATATTATTCATTCCAGGATGTATGCTCAGAGTTAAATTCAATTATCGAATCAAGCAATTATTCAACTTCTTCTGAGGTCACAAGTAACATTACAACAAAGGAGGAAAAGAAGCAATGGTGGAAAGAAAGATATGAATTGGACAAAAGAATGCAGGAATTGATTTCTAAAATCGAGATAAGTTGGTTTGGTGGATTTGCGTCCTTTTTTGACCCTAAAACGATTAATCCTATTTATTTTGAAGAGTTCGAGAATAGATTTTACGAAATACTCCATGAAAACTTACCAACCAGAAAACAATATGGAAAACCAAAGTCATTTATCCAAATAGAGAAATGGATCATAGAATTATTTATAAAATTAGATACAAATGACGAGAACTTTTTAAATATGTTGGAGGATCTTATTTACTTTATTTTAGATGTATTACTTTTTCATGGTGAAGAAAATGCATATGATGAACTGGATATGAATATGATATTTATTCAGATTGAAGAACAAATCAAAAAGTATCAAATGCAATGTTCAGGTGATAAGCATAAACAAAGTCATATTTTTTTAATTATTTCAAGTAAATGTCACAATATTCCTTTTGAAAACATGTTGTTCCTTGAAAATAAATCAGTCTCTCGTGTACCATCTTTTGATAGTTTAATGACATTGTTGAAAAATAATTCCAATAAAGTATTTGACAAAAAATCCATTAATAATCATATATCTATGATCTTAAATCCTAATGGCGATTTGACTCAAACTGAGGCTAGATTTATTACTCAATTTTCTGAGATAGAAACCAACATTCCTGACTCCAAATTTGTTTGTAATATGAAACCAAATGAGAATATGTTTATCCAAATGCTCACAAATTCTAATTTATTTGTTTATATTGGGCATGGTAATGGAGAGCAATTTGTAAGAGCTAGAGAAATAATGAAACAAGAAAAAATATCACCCAGCTTTCTGTTAGGTTGCTCATCTGCTGCTATAAAATATTTTGGTAAATTAGAACCAATTAGTACTGTTCATGCTTATTTAGTTGGCAATTGTCCAGTAGTTCTTGGAAATTTATGGGATGTGACCGACAAAGATATAGATTTGTTCAGCAGAAAATTATTTTCAAATATAAACTTTATCAATGATATGGAATTCGGAGAAACTAAAGATGGACAATGCATATCCTTAGCGATTAATGATGCAAGACAAATATGTCATCTTAGGTATCTTAATGCTGCTGCACCTGTCCTTTATGGTCTACCGGCATTTTTTAATTAAATTAACAGAAAACTAACCTGCATAGTAATAAAAATATATATTTTAATTTTTAATTATTCATAAAGGCGATATACTTATAAATTAGATGTATCAGCTTTTTATTATCAGCATACTTAATAATAAGTAATGAATTCATTGAATCGTTAAACTGTGTTATAGAAAAGTCTAGGTTCAACTGTACAATTCTCTCAGTTTTTTTATCTCTTAATTTTTCATGTAATAGAAAACTTGCTTTTGCATTGGATAACACTACAATAATGTCATTTTCAGTTAAGTCACTTGTACTTAGTTCATCCTTTTTGCGTAAAGTTGCGTTTGTTGACGGTAACAACTGTTTTATATAGTTCTGATATTTCTCTATATTGTTCTCGTTTGTGTATTCAATATTATCAACATTGAATGTTCGAATATAGTTTCTCAAAAGAGAGGCTGGGATGTATTTAGCGTAAGAAAAAGGTAATTTTGAAACAACTTCATTTGAATTCAATAAATAGGAATTTTTTCCCTGTGAGTTTTGAATTAAAGCAGATTTAAGACTAACTTGTTTATCAGCTTTTTGGTAGCCAGAATCTTGTACCTTTAAAGCTTTCAGTTGTAATAAAAATTCCTTTGGCAGTCTAGTTCTTGTATTTAATTCTGATCTAATATCCGAACTCAAGAAGTTCGCAAAAAGATTGTCCTTTAATTTCCAGTTACCTATTTTATTCTGATTAATAAAATTGTTATTGTTCAAATAAATCTTCTTCTTTTTACCTGACCATTTTTCAAAGTTTCTAAGTAAAGGTGATTTAGGAACAGTTATATCTTTTATCACTGGTTTAGTAGATTTTTCAATCTTAATCAACAAATCATTCAATTTCCATCCATGTTTAAACATTGAAAGACCATTTTATATTATGAGATGATTGATTTGAATTGATTCTATCTTATATAGTATAATATATTCTCCTTTACTCTATGGTAACCTTCACAAAGTTAAAATATAAAATTTTAAATTTACTTTGTAATTCATGTTTTTCAAATATTATATTAAGGCTTAATTTTAATGTAAATATTTAAAGGTCGTCATAGTTATTATATTTATTTATAATTGAGTCAATATATAAATCATTTAGATTGCAAAATGGTTGTTTAGGATCAACTGATATTTAAAAACTGTGTTTTTAGAGATCTACTAATACTATCATTTGAAAAGAGTTCCATAAAAGAACACTTTCTATGTGCATCAATTACTAGCAATTGAGATTATTGGTATATGGAATGATTCAAGTTTATTGGTGTTTCCAATATATTTGATTCTGTTTTCCCATCTCCTGAAGTTTGAGAAACAACGCTACTTCTCCTACTAGATATCCACTTACCAAATGAGTTTAGCTTCCCACTTTTTTGAGATCTAACTTGTGAAGATGTCGATTTATTTGATAGGGTTACATTTAATGGATAGTGTTCCAAACTCTGAATCATCTCTGCAGCTATAGATGTAATTGAGTCAGTAGAAGAGATTGAAGTGTTGTTAGAGTTAGTTCTTTTCATATCCATGCTACTATGGGACACCAATGGATCCGAAGAAGTGGTTTTCTCTGTACCAGAATGTGTAAGATAGTAAGAATCATTTGAATTTGGTGTACCTTCAGATTGTACTCTACCGTTAATGTTAAAATAATCAGTGTTCGAGACAGATTTTGGACTGGCAATTGAAATTGTTGTCGAAGCAGGCAATGATTGCTCGCCAGGTCTTCTTAGAGCTGAATGTGAATAAGCCGTATGACTCATTCTTCTATCACCAATAGATATTAAATTACCAGAATCATCCATAGCTGGGGTATTGATTTTTGACAATGGAGGTAAATTTGCAACTTCTAGATAATTTGGAGATAATTTTTCAAGTTTAGAATTGGTCTTTGAGTTATTAGAAGCTCCAGTGTTAATTCTTTTCACAGGTAGATTCATCTGATCTCTTAAACGTAATCGTTCTTCAATGAATGTCATTCTATCGATATTATTATCAAATGCAGTTAAATTTTTAAGTTCAAAGATCCATTTTTTAAATTTCTTTAATTCAAGCTCAGACCGTTCTAGAACAGTATTGCTTAACTTCCATTTTACTTTGAAATCATTATCTTCTACTTTTCTGGTTTTCAGAGCTTCTTTATAAGCTTTGATTTCATTTAATGTATATTCTAACTGAAGCGAATTACCATTTGTTGAGGATAGAGTGTTTTTCTTCTCACTAGAACCCTTTAAATATTTACCAATTCTAGCAGCTTTTGAAGTTTTAGCAGCTTTTGAAGGTTTAGCAGCTTTTGAAGCTTTGGCCGTTTTTGAAGTCTCTTGAGATTTTGAATTTTTTGATGATTTTGAAACTTTTACACCTTCCTTATTTCTAGATTGTTTGATATCAGGATATAGTACACCGTATTTCAACAAAGATTCGTTGAATAATGGTTTTCCAATAATAGTAAAACTATCGTTTGTACTCTCAATAACTTGGCAATCATTTAAAGATATACTTAGCAGCGGTTTTACATATTCTTCTATTGATAAGGGTTTTGGGTGACTACTATTGTCGATTTGAGACTTAAAAAAATCAGCACTTTCGAACTCATGCAAGTAGTTAGAAGTAAGAACAAAATAGTGTTTTGCTTGTTCTACATCTTTATTAATTTGGTTAGGATCATTATCAGAAGCCAATAAACTAGATATCTTGAATAAGGGGCCAGCTCTAATACATTTTGAGAGGGCAGATTTCATTTCAGGGAATTGAATATCAACTAATTTTCTATCCTGTGGTATAGGGTCAGCAGATGTCCAATTCATAAATGCTTTTGGGTGGTGAGTAATGAAATGATCCCATTCAAAGGTAGGTGATTTTGCATTAATACCGTTTTTTAACTCATAACACAAATTTTTTATCATTAACCGTGCTTCAGAATCAATTAAAGCTGAGTATTTTGTTAAACTACTTTGAATTGTAGTAAACACAATTTTTTCTAATTTCATGCCAGATGATTGAAGGTTAATAAAAGCAGACTTTAAATAATTTTCCTCAACTAGTTGCCTTTTCAATTGCAACTCTAGCTCAAGTTTTAGAAGGTACGGGTCGGACTCAGGTTTGCCTAAGTTTTCTTTCCTATTAATATTTTCACATGCTGTTGAGCTAGATACATTTATTGCTGAAACAAATTTATTTAATAATTTGTTTGTTACTTCCAAATGGTCAGCTAAATTCGATTTAAAGTCATTATGTAACAATTTAATTTCCTTTATTTTTAAAGCTAATTCTTTTTTTAATTTTTCTAATTTTGGAATAATACTAGACATGATCTCTTTTGAAATCTTATATTGCTGACTAGCCATGGATAGATGATACTTTTTCAATATGACCTGAAGATCTTGGATAGAACCAGAACCAAACTTTACAAAGCCAGAATTTCCAATTAACAGACTTTCAGAAGAGGCTGAACTTTCTACTTCATCAATTTCTGCAGAAAAACTGGAATTGATATCTGTGTCTTCTAAAACTGTTTTCTGCAGCAATGTTGAACGTTGCTGTAATTTCTTTGGAACTTTACTGACTAACGGATCCATGACCTTGTTTGAATTGACATCAATGTCATTTAAAGCACCGAATTTAATCGATTTATTGATAATACTGTGGTTGATTCTACCACTTTGCTCTTGGGTGAAAGCAATCTCGGTGAAATAGACAATTAATGATTTAACTATATTTCTATATTTTGTGAATCTATCGACTAAAAGGTCTGTTGGATATTCGTGTACCAATTGAGCCTCAGCATTTTCACCATCTAGTTGATCAATGGCATCGGCATGAATTGACTTGCTTTGATTATTAGCTATATTTTTTTCTACATATTGAACAGGAGCAGGTACTGAGCAATGATACATAACACTATGATCAACAACTCCCTCTACATTTTTTGGGGTAGGTAACACCTCTGTCATATCTGTGTTTTTTCAAGATTAATAGTATTGGTACATTTATTTAATTTTGTTTGACAATACAAAATCATAATGAATGGGGAAATAAAACAATAAATAATTCTAATTGTCCTTCAACTAAAGGGTATAAAATCATTATTAAGCGGTGCTTATATATTAACAATTGCATCGATATATTTTAACCTTAATTTCAACTATTTAATTAATTGATGCCTTCTTTGAATGTGAGAGAGATATTTTTGATGAAAATTATGATTAATTTGAAACTTTCTGTGGTTTTGAATTGTTATGGACATCTAAATTAACATATTGGGAGAGCGACGCAGCTTAGTGACTTGCTACCATAACAATTGAACTATAATTATTCAAAAAAATTTCCCTCCTTGTAAAACTTTAAAGTTATACACATATATGCATACCTACATCAAGTATATAGTTGTTTCTTTTTTTCCAAACCCGAGTTACAGTTTACAATCTCTACAACACATTATTCAACGGAACCAAAGTTATTATCATAGCAGGTATCAGTTGAATTGTTTCTTCATATTGAGAACTGTTTAAAATTCATCGTAACAAATTAATGTATATAAAATATGCATATAATTTTACACAGTTATCAACAGTAACAACTGCTATGTAATTACATTTCACTGACAATCTGCTAGAAATAACCCTATTCCTTTGTCCTGAAACCATAGCGTGACTCTAAAAGGGATACTTAAAAGTACAAATTGGTGTACAAACAAAACTAAATATATCTTTCAGAAAAAGACAGATACCATTTAACACTGTCGGTCATCTTTTACCTATTGCCTGACTTAAATCGCTCATTAATACACATTTCCTTATTTCGAATATAGTTAAGGCGTGAGGTGTCTAAGATAATTTTTTCTTTTCTTTTTTTAAAATTAAATCTCGATTTGACAAAAAGTCTCGAGACTCTCTGTGGTTCTGCGTCTATTTGTTAGAGTTAATATATTTTTAATACTTTCGAAATTTTTCGAGCATTGCAAATTTCAGACAATTTCTCGCACATGTAAATTGGGGAATTCTTGTATTACAGGTAATATTACACAATCCGGGGTAAATGACAAGAAAGATGATACCTTCCTAATTGACCAATCTCTGTTGGTAACTGTATTTCTCGAGAAATGGTGACTGTAATGACCAGCAACAATTCCAAGCTCAGTTAATTTGTAGTGAGTTTTGATGTGGAGTATAAATTTCCATGGTGACTCAATGGCCCATATGGTTCACTTGGAGTGGTCATGCATTCCTGTTGTTAGGTGTGGTTAGTTTGAGATGATAAGGTAAGGTTGCCTTCAATATGGTCTGTTTACCCATAATATTTTAGAAATTTTGAAAACAGGTGCATTAAATTGTTTCAGCAAAATTAAGTAAAATATGTTTAACTTTACCGAACTTTCGGGAAACAGAATTGTTAACAGTGAACAAGAGTTGGTGATGATTTTTGATATTATCTTTAGTATTGCAGGTTGCTATTATTCAGATATTTGAGTTAAAAGTGGGAAAATGGTGGTATCATACATTGCTGATATGGATGATTCAGCAACAATATCTAGATCTTTCGAATATATTGTAATTGACCTAAATTTCATTTAGAAATAAGTGGATAGAGCTTATTGTTGAATAAAGGTAATACGTCTACGTTGAATTGGCTTACATAATTGAATTACTACTGAAACAGGCAGGAGATAATATATATCATAAAAAGGTAATTTGATTATATAGTTAGGCATTCACCTATTATTGTTCAATTTTTGTTAGCCTTATTAGCGTCATCAGCATCGATGGAAGCTAAAATTAGTGCGGCTCTCTGTAATTGCAAAACATTTGTAAATTGCTTAAATAAAAATCCAGGTAAACTAATGTAAAATAAGAAGTAACCAAATTTAGCATATTGTGGGAAACCAATTAAATAAACACCACCGTAAACAATTTCATTGAAGGCACAGATCATAAATAAAACAGTTCTATTGGAATAATATAGCTTCAAAAAGTAATTAGAATTTTCATCAATGGTTTTGTGGGATTTGGTTTCGTTTTTAGTGTCAATTAAAGTAGCATACATATGGATGTAATGACTTGATAGATCCAAAGATAATAAAATTTGAAATATAATACAGTATTTTGGATATAATACAGATAGGAAACATAACAAACTAGATGTAGTTGATCTGTCTGTTATCATATCTAAAACAGCACCAAATTTGCTACATTGATTGTATTTACGAGCCATAGTTCCGTCTAAGGCATCTAGTAAACATGAAACTGTGTAAATGAAAGCAGTGTACATTGGGTGATTTGGCATAGCCATGAAGGATAAAACAGCAGTAACCACTCTAGAGTAACCGATGATGTTTGGAATGTATACAAGCACATCGCTGGCTGTTACCAGGGCTTGACTCGGTTTACCTTGTTTACTTGACATTATTATTATCTGGATTTTTTTCTAAGACCTCTTCGCTAGATGGTTCCTCTAAGGTTAAATGAAAACAACGTCTTTTTTAGTTCTATTATACTATTTAAAATAAAACCAAATATCTTATAAATTTATAAAATACTTATTTCTTTATCGTTTTGATTTCTATTCATTGACGTATTCATGTAAATACATACGAACTCGAACAAAAATTAGTATAAAATAATACCTACTTAAAGATAAATCGAACTGAAATTCAGTGCCAACTAAACGCAACAATAACATCTCAAATTAACTAAAGAAATATAAATTTAAATATAAACGCTATACAGCAAAATAGTTTCTCGAATGCCAACATTTCCCACAAAGAGAGAAACTAGCATACAATAATTGCAGAGAACCTAGTAAACAGCATCGATGCTACCATCAACAACAGAAAGCTACCGTTCAAGCGGTATTTGTTTTAAATTTGTCAGATGGCAATAATAGCATTATCGTTTCCACGAAATAACACCAAAATATTTCTCTGTACTCTACATTCTTGGCATTAATATAATTTCGATATTATTAATTTCAACCCTTTCTCCGTGTCCTTCTGCTGCTTTTTCTACCATAATTAATTTATTAATGCACGAAATTGAAATTTCGAAATATAATAATTCTTTGTAGCCGGGTAATTATTTACATAATCTAATTTTATTGAAGGTTTCATATTAAGAAGTGTCAGTAAGTTAACTAAAACTGTTAAACAAAGTGTCATGTGGGTTATTAAGTAGCGAATATATAATTATAGTTCTATGAAGACATAAATTCTGTTTGTAAAAATTTGACCCATTTGAATGACTGTTTTTTATTGGTATTATACAAGCAATGGGGAGAATAAAAAACGCCTAGGTTAAGTTTTGAGTCGTGATATAAAAAACTCGTATGCATATAAATTGATAGCTGAATTGGGGACAGTTTTGATCAAATTGATTGTCAAGCCTCTGAAGAGTGTGTGTAAGCCTTCATCTTTTATAATTTTCAAGCCCACTGCAAAAAAATTCATTTTGAAATAGGACCTGTAGACGTTTTGGTGTTCTGTCAATTGGTGCAGGTTATGTGAGGAGCTTAATTGTATCCTTCTACGTATTGTATCAAATGGATATGTCACTAGTTTTGAGGCCAATCCACTCATTGAGCCTGCACTCCCATTCAAAAATTGATAAGCGTATTTAGAATTAACAAAATTGCCAGTATTAACTTCACTTTTTTCTAAACGGTTTAACTGCTCCTCTGAGTATATTTTCAAACTTTCGTAAGTGCCAAATATAATGGCGTTTGAAAGACTGATAGTAAATATTGAAGAATTAACTCCTTTAAAGAATCCAAGAACACCATCTTTTTGGAAAATTCCTTGAATAGTGGAATATAACCTTAAGTTGTTATTGGATTGGTTTGCAACAAATCTTGTACGCAATATATCAAAAGGATAAGAAATTGTAGAGCTTGCAATCCCGGTTAATGCGCCCACTAAAGTACTATGCAATTGAGATGGGAAGTTGTTTGTGATGCTATTGCGGCTGAAAATAGAATTTATATATGCATATGATCCGAATTGAGCTCCACTATAAATTATGTACATAAGTGATCCTGGGACATTTCCTTTCCAAAATCCCCATATCCCTTCATTTTTGTATGTCTTTGCAACAACAGAATACAAGAAATTATTCTTAATTTTAATCTTCGGATCAACTCGTTTATCTCTATAAATCAACTGTAATCTTATTTTAATAGTATCTAACGGAGCAGTAACACTTCTTGCTGTTAAACCTGATAAACCACCAGCTATTATGCTTGTTGTAATATTGACATCTTCTCCTTTCCTTAAATGGTCAGTACGTTGTGCCATTCAACCAGTACTTTCAATGGGTCCAGACACGTAAACCATACAAACAAACAGAGTGCCTTACGGTGTTGCTTCCTCCATCCCATAGTCATTTAGCCAACCATTGTTTTAATTACATCGAATACAAATTTATTTAAAATAAATTAATTATGTGATGTGAAAAATTCATGGTTATTTAGATTATGTAATCATCCATTTTTGAATAAACTATTTCACTATGTCAACATGAATGAAATATCAGAATAAGTTCAATTGTTGGATGAGCAAGACTCGATTGCATTTAAATTATTGGCATTGTTGCAACTTTTAAATATTATAGATTATATTAAAATAAATGTATATATATTTATGGATAATATATTAGTTTTGTCATTTTTGTTGTGTTTTTGAAAGTAACCTCAGTTTGGTTATAACTTTAAGGATTCTAAATTCTTAATTGTAGTTTCTAGACCATCAATTTCAGCAATGGTGTTTTCTAATTTAGTATTGTTAGCTTCTTTGGCTTGTTCATTGGCCTTAGATTCATAATCTTTACTATTGATGGTTTTTTCAATGGATTGCTTACTTTTAACAGCTTTTTCTAGCTTTTTTTGCACTTTAGCGATTTCAGAATCGATATCAACATGACCCTTAACTAATAAGTGAACATTTACATCGGTATTGACTGATTTTAATACACAGCCTTCTGGGATGTCAGAAGCAGATTGCACGACAACGACTTCGTCAATAGCCTTGATTAATGATACAATGGAATCTTTTTGAGACGTGGCGGTAGAAAATGAGGATTCGTGGTTAGATTCAACAAAGACTCTACCATTCTTTAGAATATTGTATTCAGATAATAATGAACGAGCTTCTTTAGTTATGTCTAATACCAATTCGTAAGCAGCAGCACTTGCGATGTCATCATATTCGGCTTTGTATGCTGGGTAGGATGCTTTGACAATAGATTCAGCCTTCTCAGTGGAACGCTTTGGTAAACGTTGCCACATTTCTTCAGAAATAAAAGGCATGAATGGATGAATCATCTTTAGAGCGTTATCCAATAAAATATATAGAGTATCTTTAGCTGACTTTTGTTGAACAGCTGTACCTTCTTGGATTAAATATTTGGAGTTTTCTATGTAGATATCACAAATTAAGTACCAGAATTCGTAAATAGCACTGGTAGATGTTAAAAAATCACGACTTTCAATGGCATCTTGGACGACCTTAGATGTGTTTGCTAATTTACTCAAAATCCATTTTTCAACTAAAGATTCGGATCCTGATAAGCCTTCAGTAGCTGGAGGTTGGTAATCATCACCTAATCTCATTAAAGCAAACTTGGTAGCTTGGTAAATCTTGTTACAGAATTTTCTGTAACCTTCAACACGTAAAATATCCAAGTTAATATCACGACCACCGGTTGTGTAAGCACATAAGGCAAATCTCATGGCATCAGTACCACATTGTGGGATACCATTTGGATATGATTCTTTTTGACCTAATTTAGCTTTCTCAACTTCTCTTGGATCTAAGTTACCAAGTAATAGTTTACTGTGAAGATCATCTAATTTGATACCGGAAATGACATCTAGAGGGTCAACAACATTACCCAATGATTTAGACATTTTACGACCTTGAGCATCACGAACTAAAGAATGACAGAATACCTCCTTGAATGGGACAGAACCAGTTAACTTTATGCCTAATAGAATCATTCTAGAAACCCAGAAGAATAAAATATCCCAACCAGTTTCTAACATAGAAACAGGATAGAAGTTTTCCAAATCCTTTGTTTTTTCTGGCCAGCCTAAAGTGGAGAATGGCCATAAACCAGAAGAGAACCAGGTGTCTAAAACATCTTCATCTTGTTCCAAGGTGAAGGTGGCTCCTGGGAATTTAGCAGTAGCCTTTTCTTGAGCTTCTTCGACTGTTCTACCAGCAACCCAGAAGTAACCATCACTTTTATCACACTCTTGTCCTTCAATGTCAACAAAATAAACTGGACAACGGTGACCCCACCATAATTGTCTAGAAATACACCAATCTTGAATGTTCTCAAGCCAATGGAAATATTCAGATTCTGAAGACTTTGGTGTGATAGTAATTTCACCATCTCTAACAGCTTTAATGGCATCCTTTGCCATTTCACCTTGAGAAACCCACCATTGTGGTTTCAATAATGGTTCAATAATATCACCAGATCTTGAACAAGTTGGTATGGTCATTTCATTGTCCTCTTGGCCAATGTAAGCACCAGATTCCTTTAATTTCTCTAAAACTAACTTTCTAGCATCAAATCTCTTCATTCCTTGCCATTCAGGGCCACAGTTTTCGTTTAATAAACCGTCATCAGTAAAGATATTGATAAATTCTAAGTTATGACGCTTACCGGTGTTATAATCGTTTTGGTCATGAGCTGGAGTAATCTTAACAGCACCTGTACCGAACTCCATGTCGACAGCTTCAGAGTCACAAATAATTGGCATCTTTCTTGGTAAGAATGGATGTTGAACGAATTTTCCGTGTAAATGTTTGTAACGTGAATCATCAGGATGAACTGCGACTGCACTATCACCAAACAAGGTTTCAGGTCTAGTGGTTGCGACAATAATTTTTTCATTAGTTGGAGAGTCGACAACAGCGTATGAGTAAGAAGTTAATACACCAAATTCGACCTTTTCATCGTAATTTGGAACGCTCAATAATGTTCTACCTTTAACATCCTTATTTTCGACTTCTAAGTTAGAAATGGCAGTGTTTAATTTGACGGACCAGTTGACTAATCTGTTAGCACGATAAATGGTACCTTCATCATGTAATCTAACGAAAGCTTCGACAACAGCAGTACTTAATTTTGGATCTAAAGTGAAAGCTTCGCGAGTCCAATCGTAAGAGGCACCTAAGTAATGGATTTGGTTCTTAATTTTCTTATGGTAATCTTCCTTCCATTCCCAAACTTTGTCAACAAAAGCCTCTCTACCATAATCATGTCTAGTCTTCTTCTCTTTAGCCCAGATTTGTTTTTCAACAACAGATTGTGTAGCAATACCGGCATGGTCGAAACCTGGTAAATATAAAACTGTCTTACCTTTCATTCTGTAGTATCTAACTAAAGCATCTTGAATAGAAATTGTAAGAGCATGACCAATATGTAAAGCACCGGTAACATTTGGGGGTGGGGCAGGGATGCAGAATAAACCTTCTGGTTTAATCTTACCATCTTCTGTGAACTCAGGTTCAAAAAATCCTGATTTTACCCACCAGTCGTACCAAGAACTTTCGACATTAGATGGATTGTAAGCCTTTAATGATGGGTCATCCAAAGAGATTAAAATCTTTTTTTCACCAGAAACTGTCTTGTCGACGAAATCTGGAATAGCTTCAACTTCCTTCTTGGCCTTTGGTTTCTTTGGCTTTGCATCAGCGTTTGAAGCAGAAGCAGCCTTCTTTGCTTGTTTGGCAGCAAATTTTAGAAGCTTTTCAGCCTTTTTCTTCTCTTTCTCTATTTCCTTTGGAGTTTTTTCAGTACCATCTTCCTTCAATGGGTTGATGATAACTTCACCTGTCACAGGATCAACTGGAGGTAGGTTATCTAGATCACTCATTTTAAAATATCTTACTTGCTTAAAATTTGTGGATATGATATTATTCCTCCTTTTAAAATAAGTAGCACTTTGTCCTTTGTTGTTATAAGTAAGTAACGAGTAACGTCTAGCACTAGTACAACGATTGTTAAAATAAAGATCTTGGTTTATTAATTTTATACCATTTACAGGTTTACAATGCAAAACTTTTGAGAAACTTTTAGTATTAGATGTTAATAGCCTAGCGATAAAATTAACCATTAACAATTAACAATGTCTAGAAGAGTTTCTCAAAAAAAAAAAAAATCAATGATAATTTGATGTTTTTTGCAAAATGAATAGATGAATATATTAAATTGCCATATAATGATGATATTACACTATAATCAATTGATGAGGATGAGTAACTATGTACAGATAAATTATGTGCGCTTACTTGAAATTCAAAATGACAAAATAGAAGCAAAAAAAATTTTCATTCAAGTATTATTTTAGTAATGAATGAACTACGATTAAGAACAATACTCACTACCGTACACTGAAAAACCCAGGAACAGGATAAAACTCGATCTGACTCTCCAGACAGCTCTAGCGACAAAAGTCCATGTGATACAGTTATTTTAATCGACAAAATGCTTCATATATATATATGTTTATCTATGCATAAACGTATTCAAACAAATATCTTTTGCTATGATGATTCTGTGCTTTCATTATAAAACTTTCCCGAAATGGATTTTTGATACTAATACAACATTAGTGTATTACTTTCTCCGGGAGTTTCTGGCTTTCATAATTTTTTTGCGTTTTTCGAAACCGGGAAAAACTGAATAAATCGCACTTCTCTGCGATTATTCTCAACATATTTACATTTTCCTCCGTCATTTATTGCTTTTTTCTTAATATTAGCTATTTACTTTTCTAATTTCTCGTTTGCCGCCAAAGTCTCGAGAACGAGACCAAACGCACAGGCACTAGTGGGAAAACAAAAAAGGGACTGATATGTCGTATGATATGATATTGTGGAACACCAGCCGGTCATCGGTTCGTAATTTTACAGTTTATATAAACCCTAAAAACAAATAGGGTTCACATAAACCGTAAACCCTTTCGAAATTTTTCAGGCGTTCATGTCCTAAAAGGGAAACTTGAAGAGTTGTATAGTAAATTCTTAATTTGAAAAATTTTATATTACTAGCTTATCTCATCTCATCTCATCTCATTTTACTATATATTCAAAACTACAAACTTAATGATTGCTATGATGCATGTAAGCTTAATTGGACTATAACTCTATACAGTGTGCTTTTAAAGCCATATATTAAATATATTGCAAAAATTTGTTATTAGCGGTTGACATTGGAACTTCAAGAGAGACTCTGGGACATTACCGATATATTGAACAGTGGTAACGTAATTGTAGAAACTGTAACTGATCATGTCTCGTATTATTGTGAAGGGTTTACCCATTTATTTGACGGATGATAAATTAAAAGAGCATTTTTTTGGTAGATTAAAGAAGAAGCATCCAGGCTCGACTGTATTGGTTGATAGTCTGATCACAGATGTGAAAATACTAAGAGATAGGAATGGTACCAGTAGAAAATTTGCCTTCATTGGGTTTCTTACAGAAGATGACGCAAGAGATGCAATTAAATATTTTGATGGTTCATATATAGATACTGCAAGAATTCAAGTTTCTCAAGCTACTAGTTTTGCCGATCCAAACAATCCAAAGTCGATGAAGGAGAAAAGAATGGAAGCTCTAAAAAGAGTCAGAGAAAGGGAACAAAGACAGTTGGAAGAAGAAGAGGCAAATAAAAGATTTAAAGCTGATCAGAAACCAAAAAGGCATGATATAGATGCTGACATCGAGAAAGATAAGCAACTGAAAGAGTTTATGGAGACAATGAAACCAAGTTCTCAAATGTCAGCCAGTAAAAACACTGCAGTTCCTGGATCTTTGAATCCTCTTTTAGCTGTAGTTCAAAACAATGACAGTATTGATGATGGTGATAATTCAAATCCGTTATTACAACATGCATTAGCTATGAAAGGGAAAGATGTTGTTCCTGATCAAGAAAGTGATGAAGAATACGAAGATTTCAGAGGACAAAAGAGTGCATCAACAGGAGAAGAAAATGATAATATGGATGAAAAAATGGTTTCCTTAGATAACTTTACCAATACCGAAAATGAAACCCTTGAAGCCTCTCAAGTTGACGAATCTGAGGGAAATCTAGCTCAAGATGAAAAAGTTTCTGATTTAGATTGGTTCAAACAACGTCGTATAAGAATTAGGGAAGGTGAAAGTGAGGAAGCAAAGCCAAGAGATACAGTAACTCAGAATTCAGCTAATCTTGATAATAGTCAAGAAGAGAAATCTGTTGAAACTAAAGCTGTTCCAGAAAAATCACAAGAAGAATTATTTATTGAAAAAATTTCAACTACAGGACGTTTATTCTTGCGTAATATTTTATATACATCAACAGAAAAGGATTTCAGGGATTTATTCCAACCATATGGTGAATTAGAAGAAGTCCATATTGCATTAGATACAAGGACTGGTCAATCTAAGGGGTTTGCATATATTTTGTTTAAAGATCCAGCAAACGCAGTAAAAGCATATATCGATCTGGATAAACAAATTTTCCAAGGTAGATTGCTACATATTCTACCAGCTGAAGCTAAGAAGTCCCATAGATTGGATGAATTTGATATAAAAAACATGCCTCTAAAAAAGCAAAGAGAGTTAAAGAAAAAAGATAATGCATCAAGGCAAACATTTTCTTGGAACTCTTTATATATGAATCAAGATGCAGTTTTAAGTAGTGTGGCATCTAAATTAGGTATTGAGAAATCACAATTAATTGATCCAGAAAATTCCAATTCTGCTGTGAAACAGGCCTTAGCTGAAGCGCATGTTATTGGTGATGTTAGAAAGTACTTTGAAGATAAAGGTGTTGATATTGCACGTTTTTCAGAATTAAGATCAAGCAATAAAAGAGATGATACGGTTATTTTGGTGAAGAATTTCCCTTTCGGTACTACAGTAGAGGAATTAAGTGATTTATTTCTTCCTTTTGGTAAAATTGATAGATTTTTGATGCCACCAGCTGGGACAATAGCAATTATACAATATAGGGATCTAACAGCAGCTAGAGCAGCTTTCCGTAGCTTAGCTTACAAAAGATTTAAAACTGGTATTATTTACTTGGAAAAGGGGCCTATTAATTGTTTTAAAAGAGATGCAGATGAAACTGATGGAATTGAATCTTCTTCTACAAAGGTGGAAGAAGTTAAGGAAGTTAAACCTTCTATGGCAGATATGATGGAAACCAAAAAATCGGATGATACCGAACAAGCTTGGAATGATGACATTTTAGATGGACCAACTGTTTCCATTTTTATTAAAAATTTGAATTTTTCTACTACATCTCAACAGTTATCCCAACAATTTAAACAATTTGATGGTTTTATTGTAGCACAAGTTAAAACAAAGCCTGATCCAAAAAAGGAAGGAAAAGTTTTATCAATGGGATTTGGTTTCGCTGAATTTAGGAAAAAGGAACAAGCACTGGCTGCGATTTCAGTAATGGATGGTTCCGTTATTGATGGTCATAAAATTCAAATTAAACTATCTCACAGACAAGGAAGTTCCAATAAGAGTAGTACATCGAAACGTAAACCATCTGGTAAAATTATTGTTAAGAATTTACCATTCGAAGCTACAAGAAAAGATGTCTTCGAGTTGTTCAGTTCTTTTGGTCAATTAAAATCAGTTAGAGTTCCAAAGAAATTTGATAAATCAGCAAGAGGTTTTGCTTTCATTGAATTTCTGTTACCTAAAGAAGCTGAAAGTGCCATGGATCAACTTCAAGGTGTACATTTGTTAGGACGTAGATTGGTTATGCAATATGCTGAAGCTGAAGCCGTCGATGCAGAGGAAGAAATTTCTAGAATGACTAAGAAAGCAAGAAAGCAAATGGCAACTAGAGAATATGGTTCATTAAAAAGTTCAGGTGGTAGAAAGAAGCTAGATATGGATGAAGGTGATGATGAGTTACAAGGTTAGTAATTGTTGTAATATGAATTTCAGAAACATTGCCAAGTATTAGTTAACAAGATTAATTTATAAATTTCACATATTTTTATATATTTAGAAAAAGTTTTAATTAGAAATGTCATAATCTTTGTATCCGATCTGAAATTTCTTAACATCTTCAATTTCCTGCTCTTTAGTTTGTTTACAAATTGCTGAATTCCAAAGTATCCTTTTTGGTACCTTCAAAACATATGCAATAACTCTTCTTCCAAACTGCAAGTCAATTTTATCACCAGTTTTAAATGTAGAAAGATAAATTTTTGGTTTTTCATCAAATGTTTCATAAACTGTAAATTTCATATGTTCAATATTTTTATCCTTTACTAAGTTTTGATATTCTGTGCTATCTTGATCATATTCCTTGAAATCCAATTTACCATTCAAAGTATATTTTTCATTATTAAAATGTAATTGCCTATTAAGTGCAGTCATAAAATTGAGTATCAAAAATTTTGGGACAGGTACGACTTGTTTGTGAAAATGATATAATGCAGAGTTTGAAATCTCGTAAACAATGGTTGACATGTCGTACTTTCTATAATTCATTTTAACTATACTTAATTCATATGCAGTCATCTCATTATTCAGTGTTAAGAACTCTTCATTTGGTTCTAAGCTGCTAATCTTGGCGATATGTTTAATGGGAATTATCAAGGAATGACCTGAGAATGGCATCTCGCCAGTTGGTACAGATAAAGGGCCTTTTGCAGTAGTTAAATATGAGCTTTTGTGAATTGATATGATCATATCACTCTCTATATTTGGGTTCGTAAAGCAAAAATGACATTGGTTAGGAAGAATTGTTTTCGGTTTTTTATTTTCATTTTGACTTAGTAAAAGATTTTTGTCGTTATTATTAGTTACTTCTTCTCTATTTCTTTTGTTTTGTTTTGACTCTTCAAATGGATTAGTGGTTAAATCAGAAGGTACCTCGTATTCCCAATCATTATTCGCTATATCAATTACCACTGCATAAGCCCATTTTTCTTTTGATCCCATTGAAGGTATATTGAAATATCTTGTGACTCTACCAGTTTTTTTCCATTGAAATGGAGCATGTTCATAATATTTTGATTGGTCATTGTATGTAAAATGATATTTAGGTTGCACTTTGGTTATAACTGAGTCGATTAACCTTGATCCTACATGTTTACCAACTTCTTGTGAAATTTTTGCACTCCAACAATTTGATAACAACACATCAATTTTGTCATTATAAGATTCTATTTTACTCATTATCAATTCCTTATTGGCCTCTAAACCCTCTATATCATAAGATAAGTATAAAACTTTTAACCCAGTTGATACCTGGTAAATACCAAACTTGTTTAGCACTGTGATACCATTATCAAGGTCCTTTGAAGCATCACTCATATCATCATTTTCTGATAGATAAAAAGTTGAAGGCAATCCATTGCTTGATATTTCTTTAACGATATCATGATAGTTCCCAAGTAGAAATAAACTATCAAAGGGACCTTGTTTAGCCTCCAATTTTGATAATTTTGTCACTACTTCATTAATATTTTCTGCCTTAGCATGGGCAACTAAAATTTTACTTGATTCCATAATATCTACTTCTGCAAGCCTAGGTTATTCAAAAAATTATATCTAACTAGAGTGTTCAAATGGTCATTCAATTGACAGTCCTTGGTAGAAAAATGCTCAACTAGTTCATATACATCCCAACGATTAATATAATTATATGTTGATTTATATTAAAATTGATGTAAATATTTTATGTCAGTTTCGCACTATGAGCAAAAAGAGAAGTATAGCATTTTATAACAATCCATGTAAAGTGTCAGTGATAATGTTTTGGGAATAGAATATAAAGTGTAGTTAAACAACAATAAGATATGAACTTGTAATTTTTATTGAGAACTGTAACTAAAGTTGTATAAAAGGTGCATCTAATGCATTTTTTATAATTGTTATATGGGGATATGGGGTATATATATATTGATGTTTCTAATGAACATATTTTGTCTATGGATTGCAGTTAGTAAAATGTCGCAAATGGATCTGAGTTCTCAGATCCTTGGTAAAGAACACCACTCGAACCTTGTTTCCCTTTTCTGTGCCTGAATGTGAATCCTACTAATTTTGAATCAACGGCAGAATCATCAACAAGTGCTGATAATTTATTTTGTCTCTTAAATACATCTGCATATTTTGCCATATCAGCTTCATTGGTAAAATCATCGAAATAACCAGCATCAGTTTCACTGTCCAATTGAGGAGTAAATGGAGGTGGAAGAGATCTTAAAGTATTGAATTGAATTTCATTAAAGTATGCCATTCTTTTAACATGTTCAAAAGATTTTATTCTATTTATTGGATCAGCAATAAGTCTAGTTATCAGATCCCATGTTCTGTCAGAAAATGCAGCTCTTCCATTTTCTAAACGTGGTCTTCTTAATGTCTGTTTCCAATGTCTCAAATTCTCATATGTTTCATTGGTAGATGAACCACTAAATGGTGTATAACCAACTAAACCTTCAAAAAGCATACAACCTAATGACCAGTAATCTACTGTAAAATCATATTTTTTACCTTCCAGAACTTCTAGAGCCATATAATCTGGAGACCCAACCATTGAATTTGCATAATTTACTTCAGTTTCTCTTAAATGGGTATACATTTTTCTTCTGTCTTCTATTGACTTTTCTGTGAATACAGGAAATTCTAAATTTTTAACTTCCTCTAATCTGATTTTCATACTTTCTATTCTCTCGTTAGAAACTGTACCTGCAGCCAGACCAAAATCAGTTAATTTTATATGACCTTTGGCATCGATTAAAAAGTTTTCTGGTTTTAAATCTCTATGAGTGTAACCTAATTCATGTAGAGCATTGACGGCGCAAAACATTTCACTGATGTAAAATCTTGCATGAGCACTCTTCAAATATCTGGTATTAATTAATAATGTACGGAAATCACCACCTGGTACAAACTCCATTGCAAGGTATAAACTTTCTGTATCTTGGAAAGCATACAATAATTTAACTAACCATTCCGATCTTGTGGTTGTCAAAATATCTCTTTCAGTTAGAACATGGTTTGTTTCGTTTAATTTAAATAACAATTTTTTATTCAATACTTTCAAAGCACAAACTTCTTTTGTATCTCTTTTTCTTGCTAAATAAACTTGGCCATAACCACCTTGTCCAACTTGAGTTATTATCTCGAAATCTTTGTTCTTTGGTTTTAATCTTCTTTTCCTTAAGATTTCATTTTCTTTGTGTAAATATGAATTCCATTCAGTTGTTAAACTCTCGTTAGTAGCATTCGATGATGATTTTTGTTGTGTTAGATATTCTAAAACCTTCTTAGTACGTTGTCTTCTACTTATGACATAATCAAACATATCACAATAATAATCTAGGAAATACATTTGACAGACACTAACTAATCTCTGTGTGCTATTGGAAGCAGCTTTTTCATAAAATCCATGAGGTAATTTTTTTGGTGAATTAGCTATATCTATTTCATCTTTAGTTGATTCATCAATTTCCATCTTAGAATTGTCCTCCTCATTAAAAAAAATAGTAGACTTTGCAGGTGAGGCAAATGGAGTACTGGTCGAACTATTCTCCTTATTATACTTTGAAGGACCTAAATCAGGTTTCCTGTCCCTGAACGCTGTTTGGTTACCAACATCGAAACTCAAATTGCTGATATCTCCAGCAAGAACGTCCAAATCCCTGTCGATTCTGCCATGATATGCCCTATTATTCATCGCCATTCAACTATTCAACTGTTGGCTTTCCCTTTCTCCAATCAATATCACTATGAACCAAGTTAGAACAATCTCTATTGATCTCAAAAATACGCTGAGCGGTTGCTTCTTCTTGTCTCTTTCGAACCAAAACACACAGTAAACTTGCTCAAGTAATATATCACCTCGAGTAACCCACCAACAGAAGTACCGTCCAATCCATCAAACTTATATTACAATATAAGTTGTAATAAGTCTTTATAATGTACTTTGTGTTTTATCGATAATAAATTTTTGTCCTAAATTTGTGTTTACCTCATTTCCTAATTCGGAAAACATATTTGATTGAAATAACAATCTAACCCTAGGGTTCCTGTGTGCGTAAAATTAGGGTTGGAGGTTACGGTGTAGTTTAATATGTTGTTATGATATCCTCATACTCATACTCACTCAAACAGGTACATATAGATATATATATATATATTTAGGTGTCGTCATGTTTGGAAGAACTCCATTATCTGTTGTCCTTGCATGTTATGGTACAGACTATTGATTAAACTTATTATTCAACATACTTATGTATTCTTCTGTTTGGGTATTGGCGTTCTCTAAACGATTTTTCAATTTTTTGGTTAGTTTAGCAGAGTTATTGACTCTCTTTGTAATGCCTTGAGTGATTCCTGTTGCTTCCTTCATGGAGGAATTTATCATACCTAGACCTATTTCTTCACCAGTGCTATCTAGATAACTTTGTTCTGCTTTTCCGAATTCCATACGATTTTGTAATTTACGCATATTTGACAGTTGAAATTGTTCTTTGTATTTCCTAAACTTCCGTCCAGCTCTCTTTTTTTTATTATTGTCTTGTGGTATAGGTAAAGGCTTGACTAATGCTAAATTTGGTGCTTCATTCAGTTTTCGCACTTTGTCTACGATTTCTTTTCTCCAATTCAATCCCAAACTATTATCCAATTCAGTTGAACTGTTACTTGTCTTTAAGCTTGAATCAACTCTCGCTGCCAAAGCGACTTTTGCGCTTAGCATTCTTAGTAACTGTTTATGTGTGTTTATCGGCATGTTTTGTATTAATTCAGAATAATAGAGATAACCTTCTTGGCGTACGCCACTAATTGATGAAACATGGTGGTCTGAAGAAGAGTATTTCTTCTTACCAACGGATGCAAGATTACAACTAGGTATTTTACTCAACTCCAGAATACCGCCTGCATGCAAAACCAGTCGTGATGCAATCGACGTGCCTACCAATGCAGAAAGATTCGGTGCTACTGTAGTGATTTTAAAGGATAAATATTCCGTAATTTTAGTTTTAAAATGTGTTAATACATTAAGGAGTTCTAAAAGTTCACCTAATTTTTTTCCATCATCGCCTGTGAAAACAAAAGATCTATTAAAAGAATTTTTAACAGAAATAAGAAGAACCAATCTTTTTTCAGCAGTAATATGTGCCTCATTCTCCAATAATCTAGCTATATCTTCAGCAGTAGAGTGTTCCGTAGTTTCCTTCTCAAGCAGCCGTACTATGTTGCTGAATTCAATGGGATTTGATAAAAGAGTTTCCAGTTCTGAAAATTTTGGCTTATACAATAACTTAAGATATGCGAGTACATTGGAACTCTCCTCTTGTACTATGCTCAACATCCTATTAAACGTGGATGACAGGTCAACAAGACTTTCATCCTGGCTATAATTCTCCAAAACCTCCTTGATTACAGTGTACTCCTTAACAATGTTGCCAACCTCTACAGCTCTCATTGCCTCCAAATCTTTAACCAAGACGCATTTCTTCCTACTGAAAAACTCATCTAAATAAGCAACCGGATCACCTACTTCAAAACTCACCTTTCCTTCCACCTCTAAATCACCAGCACTACCTTCGACCGCCTCAGTCGTCTCCTGGGTTCCATTATCAGCGACTTGCAGATCCTGCTCTAGATCCTTAAAAAAATCAACATCCTCAGAATCACTCATTCTAGCCCTCTCGTCACGCTCTCTTCGCAATGGACCATTAATTCAAGGCCCCTAGCTGCATCAGCATCTCACCAACGACTCACTCCAGTCCTCCACCTACATAAATATACACTAACCCATTTAAGTATAATGTCACTTAACAGATGCAATCTGCAATGAGCTGTTGCTTACATAAAATAAATCACGAAATTTCAGGGCACGTGACTTGTTATTAATTTTCCAAAGTGAAAAATTTTTCATTTTTGGGTTGAAAAAAGAGATGAGCTAAAATATTTGGCTATATATTAGTAATTTACATATATTTTAAGATTGGTTTAACCTGGATAATAGTTGTCGAGTTTAGTCTTTGAGTTGAATATTGGATATAATAGATAGACAGGGTACGAGCCGTTTGGTTTTTTTTGGCTTATTTGTTTTCGTTTTGTTTTGAGGACGATATAAGGCAAAGCGGTGTTGGAAATTGATATATAAATTAAAAAAATTGAATACAATGTCAAACATTGTTGGTATTGAGTATAACCGAGTGACTAATACTACATCGACCGACTTCCCAGGTAACTATCAAAGTGAAGGTTTGGAATGGGATGCTGAGAAATTTAGGGAATCGTTTGATATTAAGATTTCTAGTTTGACTGAAAGAGAGGCCAATTTTGATTTGGTTCATATTGACACTTCAATTGCCAATGCCTTCCGTCGTATTATGATTTCAGAAGTTCCTTCTGTTGCAGCTGAATATGTTTACTTCATGAACAACACCTCTGTTATTCAAGATGAGGTTTTAGCTCATAGAGTTGGTTTGGTGCCATTAAAAGTTGATCCAGATAAGTTGTCTTGGATTGATTCCGACCTTCCAGATGAGGAAAAATTCACTGATGAAAACACTATTGTTATGACACTTGATGTTAAGTGTACTAGAAATCCAGATGCGCCAAAAGATTGTACTGATCCTAAAATTCTATATAAAAATGCACATGTCTATGCTCGTGATCTAAAGTTTGAACCACAAGGAAAGCAAGCAGAACTATTCGCTGATCAACCTGTTGCAGCCATTGATCCAGATATTTTATTAGCAAAACTAAGACCAGGTCAAGAAATTTCACTCAGAGCTCATTGTATTTTGGGTATCGGTAGCGATCATGCTAAATTTTCTCCTGTTGCAACCGCATCATATAGATTATTACCTCACATTAACATTACATCTCCAATTACTGGCGATTCTGCGAAAAGATTTCAAAAATGTTTCCCACCAGGTGTTATTGGTATAGACAAGAACGGTGAAGCTTTTGTAGAGGATGCAAGAAAAGATACCGTTTCCAGAGAGGTCTTAAGACATGAAGAATTTCAAAATAAAGTTAAATTGGGTAGAGTAAGAGATCATTTTGTCTTTAACGTTGAAAGTACAGGTGCTATGACCCCAGAGGAAATTTTCTTCAAATCTGTTAGAATTTTAAAGAACAAGGCTGAATATTTGAAAAATTGTGCCATCAGTCAAAAATAAAACCAATATACAAATAATCATTCATATATTTGTTACAATCACGAAAAGGCAAATGGAAAAAATAAAATGTCTCCCATATATTAAATATGTAAGCAATTATGTAAATTAGACTTGTCGAATGCATACTCAATTATTATAATTACTATTTAGAATATAGAATTGCATAAATAGAAAGGCTTCTTGATGTAATTTTTATTTAGTCCAACATAAGCAAACTAAACAATAAAAAAATTATTAGAAAATGAATTTTAATGAGGGAAATACCCCAACGCAATTAAAATTTATTGCTAACAAGTGTCTTAGAATAAAAAGAATACTAGTAAATCTATAGAGACAATTATTTAAAAACTTGGAAATAGATTAAAAGAATTAGTAACAAAATAAATAGTAGTTAAGTAATTTGTATTGTTTATTTATAATGAATCTTGAGTATTCGATATCGTAATGTCAGGTATAGAATCATTTCCATTGCTACGTTGTGTCAACTCTATCAAATTGTCTGAGTTCATCATGCCTAAGTGTTCTTCATCTTCTTTACCATAGATATGCGAGTTTTCTTTTCCATCTTCCGATTTTGAATCCATTTTCTTCATTTTAGACCTAGCTTCTTTTCTTAAATCATTAAATTCTTTTGCAAATAAAGTTACCCAAGCCCTTCTATCAAATGCATCTGTCTTGAATTTTAGCAGTAATGTTTTATATGACGTTTTATTATTACCAGATTTTGCAATTTGCATCAAACTTGCGATTGAATTTCCTGATGAGTTTGATGCATTTTTCTGAGAAGCTTCCCAACTTAGTAACTGCCGACGCAACTCAGTTTCTGCTACTGGATTAATTGAGTCACAAAAATTACTATTCCATAAAATTTCATAATGATTATATCTATCTATCATATTTTGCCTTGTGCCAGTTGATGGTAAATTAAGTGATGCTAATTTTTGTTTTATTTGTGAAGCTACCATGTGTGAAAAGTTAATTTTGGGTAAACGCTGATATTCTGAAGAATTTGTGGATTGTAAATATCTATTAAAATGATCAAACTTATTTTCTTTTGAATTAGATTTTGAATCCTCCACTTTAGCACGATATGTACTCGAATTATGCGTTTTCTCTTTCTCAGCTAAGCTTTCTGATTCTGTAATATTTTCAGATAAAATTATAATATTATCATTATCATTCGACCTACCATTTTCTTTTGACGTTTGTTCTTCTAAACATTTGTCGAGGTGAAGGCTTTCTAAAGTCTGTTTCGGTACCATCTTAGAGCACACTGGACATTCTACCAATTGAGAAGTTTTGGCAAATACATCATTGCTTTTTCGTTTCAGAAAGCTATGTATATCAGTATTCCTTTTTGTTACCTTATTGGATACAATTTTTGAAGCCAATCTATCCTTTTGTTTTTTCAAATGATTCGTAATATATTGTTTGCTATTATTCTCCAATTCTAAAACTCGAACACTTTCTGGATCCGATTCAACCTCAACAATAGATATGTCACTCTGATCAATATTATCTTCTTTCAAGAGTAAACCTTTCAGAAGCTCTTCTCTAATAGAAATATAGGACCCAGCAATTTCATTAACCAAAAATTCACTTCTCAACATCGACTCTCGTACTTCTTTCAAACATAATGGACACTTTGCCTCTTTACTCAAATATAATCTCATGCATACTGAACAAAATGTATGACTACATGGCGTAAGAACAGGGTTTTTTAAGAAATTCTTACAAATATGACATCGTAATAATGAATCTAATTGCGACAATTGTGGTATAGACGATTTTGTAAAATCAGTAGGGTCGGAAACTGAATTGTTCATATTTATTCTTTTGTCTGGTAAGTTCAACTAATTAAATGTTGCTCTCTCATCTGCCATTTATAATAAAATATTTAAAATAGTAACTATATATATAAAAAAATTCTAGATCATCACTTCTAAAATTGTGTCCATTATAGTTGAAATTCTTGCAAATTTCGGCAAAGGTTATTGTAAGGTAAATATTAAAAAATTTGATGTCGATAATTTTTAAGAATAATAGTATATTAATCAATTATATATATATATATATGTTGTTACAACAGTCCATTAGCCAAACGATCAAGGATGGCTCTGACACAATTAAATAAGAATCATTAAATAAACGTATTCATTAATATCTCAATTTCTTTGACGTTTGTAATTTAATTATTACATTAAAATAAAAATCAACGAACGTGTGCGATCCGTTTTTAAAATCATCTGTCAAAAATATTATACAATTACATCAGTCTTCCAATGCTGTTATTGCAACAATTGATGTTATTGTATTCTCCTAATGTTATCATTGAATATAAAACCTTATATTAAAAAAATGTCTTTAAGTTATCCGTAATCCCCAAATAGTGCACAAAAAAAATCATTAAGCAATGTTATATTATAGTTTATTTTTTATCGTCCTTCACTTCTGAGGGATCATTTAATGTACTATCAAGTGATTTAACTTCAGAAGGATTTTCTGTGGCTCTTTTCCATACAGAATATACATCGACACCAAATAAACCACTTGATGATAATTGTGACTTATTTGAATCCTTTAATATATTTTGTTGTGCTAATTTACCATTTGGTGATAAAATTCTTCCTGAGGAGCCATGTGGTGTGCTAGAAAATTTAATTGGAGTTCCCATTCCTTTGAATAAAGGGGAATAATAGAAGTCTTCAAATAAATTAGATGGAGTTTGCCATTTTTTTAGTATTGAACCCTCATCTCTTGGGGTTGTCATAAATCGTACTGGTGTTTTTTCAAACATTCCTGTTGTCTTGATTTTTGGAGTTTTCAACATGTCAGTTCCTACAGGTTGTGGTAAAGCTAATAGAATCGACGAACCAGAATAGTCTTCACTTGAGTCTACCTGTGTATTGTCGTTATTGTTTCCTTCAGAAAATGATTTTGCTCTATGCCCACTTGGCAAAGGCGAAGTGTCGAAACTGGAATTGAAAGATGAAGTATATCTTTGAATATTTTGTGGTGATTTTAGTAAAGCTGTACCTAATGGTATACCTAAAGAAGATAATGAATTACCTGCAATTGTACCATCAAAGTGAGCCATATTCTTGTCATTACTTCTCTGGAAACCTATACTTGTGTGTAATTTTTTTGCTGCTAAACTTTCATGTGTATTTGCTTCGTTACCAGTAAATTTAACTCCAAAATTAAGTGTTGGAATAGGTTGTGAAGAGGAACTGTTTGGTGACAGACCTACTGGATTAGAAAGAGAGGCTACAGTGTCATTATTAACAACATTATAACTTTGATTGATAGTTGCAAATTTCAATGGAGAAGAAATTGATTTAAAATTTGAACTATTCTTTTCACCATTAAATTCTGTATATTCGTCATTATTGCTATCTTCCTGAGTTGATTTCGAACAACTAACCATCGAACCCGGTTGGAAATATTTTTCAATACCTTGAAGTGTTTGCTTAATTTCTTCCAATGATCTGTTTTCATTCTTGAAAAATTTTGTCTCATAACCAGGTTGAACTTCCCAATAATGTCCTTTCCCGTCATCTGCTTTTGTAGTTTTGACAAATGCCTCGTTCAGCGATAGATTATGTCTGATTGAATTTTGCCAACCAGAATCCTTTTGTTTGTAATATAGGAAATGAACAGAAATCCAATTGTAGATCTGTGCTAAAGTTAATTTACCTTCTTGCGACTGTAAAATTGCTAAACTAATCAATGTAGCATAAGAAAAAGGTGGTTTCGTATCTAACTCTTCACGAGCGTTTCTCATAGCCAATAATTCAATCAATTCATCCAATGTTAAGTTACCGTTAGATCTTGTAGTACCAGTTTCTGATTTCTGTTTTTTGGCTTTGGATTGAGTAATTGGAGAAGAAAATTCAGGAGATAACGGATGCTTGTGAGACCCCAAACCCCTTTGATTTTTGCTTCTTATTGTAGAACCAGGAGGCGTAATGATATCTTTGGTATTAATGGAAGCAAATGTATCATTCTCATATATTTGATGTTCGTCACTACTGAAAGTTCTCTTCAGAGTACCGCTTGGAGACAGCGTATTTGGTGCAATGAAATCTGTAGTATAATGATGATTCATCTTTAGTGCTACAGTATGATTCTTTTTCTGATGTGTTCTTTTGGAAATAAATTTTATTCAACTAACTGAGCACGATTAAGTCGTAAGGCACAATGAAAGTAGATCTAATATGGGAAAACACGGGATGTGAACCAGATCAATGAAAATAACGTAAAATATGTAACAAATGAAACCGATACCACTCAACAATATACTATTCGAACACTCTTTCCAATTGTAACTTGTGATTAGTAGTATACTGATAACCACACAGCAGAAAATATAACGAAAAGCTACCACACGACAAAGTATATATATATATATATATGAATCAACAAACTTGGCAGATAGGCTAGCTTCACCCATAAACCAGGCAATACCAGATCTGGTTAGACATTTTAATCCCACCAGAACTCATATATATATAGAAGTTCCTCATTTTAAATAGATGATCCCACTATAATTATTTTAATTTATTACTGAAAAAAGTGACACGCGTCAAATTTGAATTTAAATTTTGGAAAAAAGACGCGAAAAATAATTTCGAGTGCACGCCAATGACGTGTTCCAGTATGTAACAGGAAACGCATGGACACGTAAGATACCATCTGTGCATCAGGATGCAGTTGGCCTGATGGTGAGCTAGTCCACACGTATAGTCCACATGGGGCCCTTTCTGTTGGTGAAAAGTGGTTCCACAGCAGTTAGAATAGCGAGTGGTTGTTGGTTAGCAATCTTCCAAGAATTTTGTAGCAAGATCTGGTTAGAAGTTGCCAAAATGTAAGCCACGAAATATTCTGCGTCCCGTAATACAGATCTTGTGGCATGAGACATATCTGACATAACGTTGTGGATCTCATGTTTGTGCTGTGTGATTGATGAGTAGTGCCAGATCTCAGTAGCTAATTCACTTTCTGTGTTTTGAAGACATTATCGGTTAGGGAAGCAGTGCATTACCTTTTAAGGATGTGTGATAAATTGTAAAAGTGTGTTCCTTAATAGTTGCCCTTATCGTTCTTTTTTTCTAAAAAAATTTGTTTTGATATTGGTTAACTGTGGTGCATTACGAATTGGTTCTATCGGTTCCTTCTACGACACTAACAGAACAGCAATATTGCTAGTTTTGTACAACCATGTGACTTTTGGATGTTTTATGATTAACAATAGACCTTCAAATGATTCTCAATCTGTGCTTGAGCAACCATGACAACCACACTGTACACATTGAGTAAATGAATCTTTACTATCACCATTTTTTTCAGCATTCCTTTCCAGTTGAACTCTTGGAACTCTACAGATACATGTTGTCCCATGTGTGGTTTCCGAAGACTGTATACAACGTAGACAACAAAGTTTCTCATACCCTTTTTTCTTCCATTTGGCTATCAAATATTTATCACCAAATTTGTTCTTCAACAACCAGTCATAAAGCTTTTTAGAGATGGCCTTTCTCTTATAAAACAAGTTATATATGTATCTGGATCGTTCGTTATGTATCCTCATGATCTCCCAGAGTGGGATATTCGCCTTTACAGCCAACTTAGACTTCTTATCAGACGATTGTATATCATCTAATTCTTCTTGGAATTCTTCTAAAGTTTCTCTAATGCCATCAAAGCCCTTTGGAGCTTTTTTGATCAATTTTTGATTTATAAGAGGCATCTTGGCATTCGATTGATTGTGTGCAATATCGTCTCTACTGTAGCATGCAACAGTGTCAAGGCTTAGATATCAATTATCTCCACTGTGCCTAAACAAAATATTAGATTTAGATGTGAACTTTTTCATTTATATCATTACTGAAAATTTTTATAACAAAAATTTATTTGCCGTTACCACTATAAAAACTCTTAATTATCAAAAAATCCGAAGGTTTAGTAAATATACGTATAAATTGTGTTGATGAAGTTATTATTATTATTATATTATATTATATTTATACATGTTATAAGAGTTTTGGGTCAATTATATATTATATTATCCTAGTAACTGTAATGTTCTTTGCATTTCTATGTTGGCGTTAATAACTGCGTCTGTCTTAGCTTCTGTTGAGAGAGGAGCTAGTGTAGTCGATTTTAATTTGTTCAAGTAAGTTTGAGCCTGGTATACAACTCTTTGGACGTTATCTTTTTCTCTTTGGTTATTAGAATTTGTTACGGCACTTGATAGTGATGTGACTGAGCTGCTGAAGAGAGTGGCTGCGTAGACGACGTTGTTAAAATCATTTTTAGAGAAGATGAAGTTATTCATATTTGTAGCTAAATCTGTTGCATATTTAGAAATAGCTTTTGATGAAGGAACTGACTGCAGACTGTTAATAGCACCTTGTAATACAAAATCCAATGTCTCTTCTGGAGTGCTGTTTTGCGCTCTTGGTAATAATCTTAAATGTTCTTGACGCAATTGTGAATATAATTTCGATAAAGCATCATACCTTTCTTGCACTGAGGTCAAATCTTTTGACTTAGATGCCAGGTCCTCTTTAACATTATTTAATTCTGTTTCATTTTTCTGTAATTGAATATCATATTGTTCTAATAACTTTTGGTTTTCTTCCAATTGGCTCAACATAGTGCCAGCAGCTCCCGTAGCTAATGTATTTATTTGCATTGGATTCTGTTGGTTAAATGGTTGTTGCGTTGGATTAACAGTAGCAGATCCTCTTTGTAAACTATTTGTGTTATTAAATCCAGAATTAAACAATCCCATATTTGGCACGACACTTCCTGTAACTTGAGAAGGAACGTTTGAATTGAAACCACTTGTAACTTGAGTTTGAATTGGGTTGTTAAAGTTGTTCACAGGTTGGGTTTGACTTGGAGTTTGAAATCCATACGACCCAGTTAATTGGGCTGGGACCATACCTCCTGTAGGTTGGGCTGGGACCATACCTCCTGTAGGTTGGGCTGGGACCATACCTCCTGTAGGTTGGGCTGGGACTATACCTCCTGTAGGTTGGGCTGGGACCATACCTCCTGTAGCTTGAGTTGGTACCATACCTCCTGTAGCTTGAATTGGCATCATACCTCCTGTAGCTTGAGTTGGCATCATACCTCCTGTAGCTCGAGTTGGCATCATACCTCCTGTAGCTTGAGTTGGCATCATACCTCCTGTCATTTGATTGAAGATCATACCTCCAGTAACCTGAGCAGGCATCATACCACCTGTCATTTGTGCAGTATTGAATGATGTACCAAAAGTAGTTGCAGGCATTTGTTGTTGAGTGGCAAAAGCACCTGTAACATTGTTCCCTCCAGTAAAAGAGTTATTCATATACATATTGTTAGCAGTATTAGCCATCGTGGATGCATCAGTAGCGTTAGTTGCAAAACCTGTGTTACCTGTAGCTTGATCATGCATGTTTAAAAACATATTTTGACCACCAGTTAATACTGGAGTTATGAAACTGCCACCAGTCATCATTGCAGCTTGTGGGAAAGCTGCAGCTGTCAACATTGGAACTAATGGAGCAATAGTAGTAGCTGGCTGTTGAGGTGGTTTTGGTTGACTAGCAGGAGCGCTTGGAGTTCCGGTTGCAGTAGCCTGTTGAGGCCTCTGTGGCTTTTGAGGAGAAAAACTGTCATTTCTTTGTACTTGTTTCTGAGGAGATGGAGCACGTTGTGCCTCCTGTGGTCTTAAGTTTTCAGAAGTTGGTTGAACAGGATTTAATTCTGGAGTCAAATTTGGAGGATCTCTTGGTAGTTTAGGTATTGTAACCAAATTGGATAGCAATTTGATTGAAGAACAATCAGCATAAAATTCAAATAATCTCATATGTTGCTGATCGACTCTGTCCTTTAATAAACCCAGAACCCCATCATCATCCAATTGTGTGTTAATTGCTCTAACCATGGAGGTAACAAACTTGTAAATACCATAAGACTCTGCAATTAGTGGGACCAATGAAAATATTTTTAATTCATTATGTCCTCCCCTACTGATAGATGCAAATACAAAATTTGAGAATTCATCAACTTTATCTTGTAAAGTCATAAGCTCCAAAATAGTCTCATAACCTTGATCCAAATCATTAATACTAATCAAAGAAATGTACTCCTTATACTCAAAAGTACCATTTCTAAAACCTTTATGATGAGCATGGAAGTTCAATTTTTCCACTAAATATTCAACATACTTTCTAATTAACCTATCGTACCCATCGCTATCGGAATGCATACCAGAACTATCACCAATCCTGGCAAGAGACTTAATCCAAGACCTATTCCTAATACCCTCAATCAAAGCGCTCGGATGCCCCTCTTGGATTACTTTATGGATCAAAGTCAACATCTTGAACAACTGCACAGGATCATTCATCAGCGCAGAATTCTTCAACAGGTGGAAAAACTCCTTACTCGAATGTGTGTCCCATGTGTACACAATACACGCCCTCACATGCTTCCTCTTTGGCGCAACATCCTCAATAGAACAGGCCTTCTTGATAGACTTAGACAAATCACCTGCACCTCTTCCCATTGAAATTTTTCACTCTAATAGATATACGTTTACTTGTACTTCTTCAGTGCTACACCGTACAATTACAAATATTTTCTGCTTGGCCTCATACACATCCACCAACACATCCACAACCCTCACATATACGACTCACACAACCACCAATAACCAATTCTAATAAACTAAAATATTAACGAAATAGCCTTTTACAATTGTGAAACTTTTACATATTTCTAAAATTCAGTACGTTGTAAAACATAGCCGGACCTTTTGTCCTGCCTGTGCGGGTGTTTCTGTGTCAAGCGCCGCCCCTATTGCCGCATGTCCTAGACACAGACGCAGAGACAACACCAGGCCCGATGGTGGCCTCGAATTTGTGGATACGTACACCCGTGCACCACGGCGGAAATTTGCAGGTGTCTGTAATGAGTTTTGAGAAATTGGCTGGTTTCTTCAGGTTTTGGGAGGCGGGAAGGTCAATGGGCATGTCAATTGTGCATGAAGTGGTTGTGTGACGCTGGGGCTTTAGATTTAGTTCCCTGGCGTTGTCCCTCGTTGAAAATAGCTTATTTCCGTCGTATTTCCGTCTGAAATTTGTACTGTCTCGATGCCCATGAAAAAAAAAAATGTGCATTACATATTTATAATTTACATATATAACTGTATTTCTAGGATGCAGTTTTATGGTTGTGAGTTCTTGCCATGGAAGTTTTGATCGTGTAGAGTTGGGTAGCGAGGAGACTAAAGAGTTGTGAGAGATGAACGTTGACGACGGGTCAGGCAGTTTCCAGAACGATAGGAAGAGTTCTCACCGGGACGGCAGTCAGGCGCATGGTGAGCCAGAACCGCATTCGAAAGATGAGATCAGGCTGAAGTTGATCTCTGTGGAATTGAAGGAGGCATCTATCGATTCTCCTGCGTTCAGGGCCTCGGTGAATTTCTTCCACACGAGGATTGAGTTATTTGAAAGCCATTTACAGATGCATTTAAACTTTACAGACTCTCAGTACAAAAAGTCGATGAAACACTTTAGATCGATGTATGAGATATTGCTTACTACATTTTTACCGCCTTCGAACTTGATGGAGTCGACTCTTACAGACAACCAATCCTATATGCCTAATCTGATTGACAATTTTAGTAAGAATTATTATTTTTTTGGTATTGAAATCTTTAAGTTGGTCTCTGGGGATTTAAATTCGTATACAGCATTAATTATGAACCTTCTTAAGACGATTATCGAACCTTATAAACAAAAGAGGACAAATTTTACATATTACCAGTCCAAATATGACAATATGATTGCAAATTTTCAAAGTATTAATGTTTTACAGAATAATTTAGAACCTGAGTCTATAATGGAGGATTCGATGCATATTTTTGATATACGTAAAAGTTATCTTGAGGCCTCATTGGATTTAATTGTCGAGATTTCTATTATGAGGGTCAAATTTGATAAACATTTGATCGATTTGGTGAGCGTTATTAAAAGTGTAACGAAATTTAATATTCTTGATACAAAAATAAAAATCAATTTATTGAACATTCACAACTCATTTTTCCCAGGTGGTCTAACAGAGAGTTCTGATTATGTAGATAATTTCATTGATGTAAATGAATTTCAAGCATGGATCAAAAAAGTTATGGATGTTATTTCCACAACATCAGAAGACATGATAGCTGTGAAAAACCAACTTTATGAACACACTTTACAAAGAATTGCTCCTTCAAAAGATTTAAATAATTATGTCATTAAAGATATCAATATGGGATTATTGGATATAGTGAGAGCTAAAAATTTTAATATAGCAGAAGCCACAGAATGTCCGAACATGTCAGGTTGGTTATACATGAAAACATATGTTGGTGAACAAAATAGATTGGTTTGGGTTCGACGCTGGTGTTTCATTCAAAATTCTATTTTTGGTATTTTTACTCTTTCTACATCGAGAGTCTATGTAGAGGAAACTGATAAGTTTGGTATTCTAAATATTGATTTGAGATATGAACCCCTATCTCAGAGGAAATTCTGTTTCCATTTGTATATTTCAAAGGAGAAAAAAGTTCCAAAAAATAACCTGCATCAGATTGCAAAGGATTCAACAGTCTCCTCAGAGCCCGATATTATTGTCACATTACAAGCTGAAAGTTTTAAAGAACTAAAAAGTTGGTTTACGGTATTTAAACAAGCAAAAGCGTATGCGTCAGGCCTATCACTCGACGATCCTGAATCAAAACTTGCTGTTGGATGGCATCCACCTAGGTATTTAGAATTTGCTTCAAAATCCATTACTGCAAAAGACAAAGAATTAACAACAGTTAATTCTGATACAATTTCAATAATGAAAGCTTTAAATTGCCATTATTCCGAGTTTGACTTTTTAAGCATTTTAAATAAGGAAACAAATGAGCAAGAACCTATATTCCGTTATCTTGTAATAAACCCACCAATTACAACAAGATTCACACCGTTGGCTATTCTTTCAAAAATGATTCAGCCATCTCCAGATTATCCAGATGCAGTTTTAGTTAATATATGGGGGACAACAGACTGGCACGAGCATTCGATTGTTAGAAAAAGTTCAGAGATGAGCAACAATACAAATAACTACAAAAAGAACTTAAGTAAGAGAACTCCTATACCAATTAAGTATCCAGAAAATTATTCAGAGAGAGATAAAATTATTACAAGCCAGTTTAAAAGCATATTTCATTCTATAAATAATCAAAGTGTGATTGATGATGATGAATTTGTTCTATTTAATTATAGAGGATATTGGTGCCCAAATAAGCATCAGGGATTTACTGTAACCTGTTTCATTACCAATAAGCATTTTTACCACTATATGGATACACTTGGGTTTATAAGTTTGGTGAGAAAGGAAATTAAAGATATAATTTCTGTTGAAGTGGATAGATCTACATCAAATCTCATTCACTTTTACTATTTAAATGGATCTTCAGTAAGTCAATACATTTATTTTGACAAAGCTTATATTGTTCAGGCAATATCTAATTTCTTGTTAGAAAATAATGTGAATCAGACACCAAAAAATATTGATGAAGTTTTTAAAACACTTAAAAATATACAAAAAAATATGAATAAAACAACAGCCACTATTTCTAAGACTCCAAAATTTAGCAGCACAGATTGTCCATATTTTACTCAGGTTTCAAAATCATTCAACCCCAATGAGATAATAAATAAATATAAAAAGCAGTATCATGTTTTACTCAGATCAAGCTTTGATATTTCTCCAAAAGGACTACTGCATTTATTACTGGGTGATCACTCAGATGTATTTAATAAATGTACTTTATTTGGTGGAAAAGGGGATAAGATTAATGGGAAATATTTCTGGAGGGAACATTGGAAGGATGACAATACTTTAGAATTGGTAAAGGAAGTAGAAGGATTTGGTGATACTTATAAAAAGAAGGCTGATAAGCTCAATGGTAGGACCAAAGTAGATATTTTTAATTCTATTGAAATGACGCAGAAATTGACTATGCTTGTTGATGATAAGTATTATGAACTAAAGCATGAACCGATTATTTTGAATTTTCCATTCTGTAGACCTTGCAAAATGACACTGAAATATACAATATCATCTAAAATAACAGATACTCATCAACCAAAAAGTTTGTTAACAAAGTTCTTTAACATTTCTTTTATTGATTCAAAAACGGGAGAATCTGTGGGTAAGTTGAGCTTGCAAGAAACATTGATGAAAAAAATGTTATATTGCACTAATGAGAACTCCTTTAACCTTATTAAAAGATTTTTGAAGTATTATCTGGACAAGTTCAGTAGTCATGATAGAACATCTAGAGCTCTGAGTTATTTTGGAATGATCGCAGTCTTGAAATCTAAGAAGGATCAAAAGGAATTAGAAAAGATGACAAAAGATGACAAAATCAAAAACTTCGACGTTAGTTTCAAAGCCATTTTTGATTTAGCTTTCAGGGTATACATTGTCCACCATTTTAAAACATTTAAAACATACTCAAAAGTTCTATGCATTACATTAGTAAAACAAATTGTCAATTTAATGTCTTTTAACATCATAATCTATATAACACTGGCTTTCTCGCTGCTTACAAGTGTATTTTATATTGGAAGGGGTATCAAGGTAAGAAGTTCAGTTAAAAATTCGCAGAACATTTTACAGAACTTCATTTCATCATCAGACTCATGGAAAATGCAACGTGTGTTAAATAGTAGTACATTAAAGGATTTAGTATACAATATAACAGAAGAAGACCCTGATCTGGCGTTTGGAATGTTTAACAAAATGAATGAAGGCAATTCGCGAATTTATGCAGAAACTAAGAAAGAGTTAAATATGAAACGAAATGAATTACTATTTGATCTAAATGCACTTGCATCATTAGAGAAAAATCTTGTTCAAGGTAGTTACAGGAAATTTTTAATACAAGAAGTTACTAATTGCAACAAAGTCAGAGATGAATTACCAAATCACTGGAGTACTGATACAACTCTGAAAGAGTACTGTTCATCATGCTCTATAGCTTTAGATGAGCTTTACTCCCTTATTTTGTAATTATTTTCAAATACTGTAGTTAATAAAAAGCATTTCTAATTCAATATTTTACATATAATATTGTTATTTAATTTAATTAATTATTATCGTTATTGTGGAAATATTCTATATTCATAAATTTACAAAGTGTTCTGGTAGCTCATCGACCTCATTAATTTCAATATTTATCAAGTTTGTCTCATCAGTTTCTCCATTTTGCAGATTCTGCATATTTTGTAATGCTAAATTTAAACGATAATTTAATTTCTTATACACAGTATCCGACTCATCTTCTATTAACGCAAGACCTTGTCGACATAAATCTGCCACCACTTCATATTTCTCCAACTTGATTAAAGCCATGGCTTTATTACTGTAACCAATTGGGTTTCTCGGTTCAGCTTCAATGCATTTCTGATAGAATTCTTCGGCAACACTGTATGCACCAGCTTTGAAATATTTATTACCTTCCTCCTTATACAACTCAAATGACATAGATAATATTCAATAACTTTTAACTCTTATAGAATTTTTTACCTTGATCAGTACTGTCGAAAACTTGGTTAAATAAGCTGCAAGCAAAGTTGGGTGATCTCAAATATAATCCAGCAACTGCCTCACATATACCTGAATACTAGAATTCATGTATATCATCAACTGTGTCTCTGAAATCTGTGATTTATAACTGAACCAAAAGTTTAATACTTGCGATGAACTTATAAATATTTTTCAAAAATTACCATACTTTAAATTCAGTACATAATCAATGTATTCAAAGCTATCTTATATAAACGATTGTATTCTTCATTATAGAATTGTATTTAGTGTGAGATAGATAGAAGAGTGCTGTTAACTGTTGACTGGTTACAGGTGTTACTGGGTGAGTTTAAGTATTTTAATTAGAGAATCTGGGACTGATATAGCTCTCTCTTTGATGCTGCATAATTTTCACAAAAATATTTAAGTAAAATGTCTGATAACCATGAAGAATTGGTACAAGAAATTGAGGCAATTGAAGCTATATATCCAGATCTGTTAACTGAAAAATTATCAGACTCTACAATGATTAGAATCAAAATTCCTCAGCATGAGTATGTCACAGTACAGATCTCATTTCCTAAAGAATATCCTTCAGAGAAGCCACCTAATGTATTGGAAGTTAGTATGAATAAAAACAATATATCTTATGATCCTAAATATATATTACATCTATTTCAAGAGGTTATGAACTCAGTTTATCATAAGGAAGTTTGTGTTTTTGACTTTTTAACTGAGTTAGACGGTGTGTTATATATAGAGGACGATGGTGATGATAATGAATATGCAATTGATACTGAAGTATTGATTCCATTAGATCCATTTGAAGGTTGGGTGTCTTCGGAACCAATTACAGACAGGAAATCAACATTTATGGGTTTTGCAACTCATGCTGACTCTGAAGAGGAAGCTTTTAGTAAATTAGAGCAATTAAAAATGGATCCAAAAATTAGAAAAGGGAATCATATAATGTCTGCTTGGAGAGTAAAACAAGGTGATCTATGCTTTCAAGATTCTGATGATGACGGAGAAACAGCAGCTGGATCTCGTATGCTACATTTAGTGACTATTATGGGTATATGGAATGTTATGGTTGTCGTAGTGCGTTGGTTTGGTGGTACCCATATTGGTCCAGATAGATTCAAACATATAAACTCTACAGCTAGAGAAGCCATACTGAAGGCTGGTTTTGAGAGAAAGGAATAGTTATTAGCAACAATCCAACATGCAATAATAAATACAAGCATTTCATAACATATTCAAAAAAATCTCCTATGTTAAATCAGTTTATAATATGTAAAAGTAATGCATTTATTTTCTTTTTGTTGATTTATTCTTCTTCTTCTTCTTTTTGTTATTTTTTTTTGAATCAGAATTATTACCAGATTTGAATATTTGATCCAAATCTGGTTCATAAAAGTCTTCGTCTTGTTCATTTTGAATTGATTTATCACCATCCTCGTTTTCATCATCTGCCTTTCGTTTCGCAGGAACAATTTCAGGTTCCCCAACAATTCTTCTACCTCTCACGACAGGTCTCATATTGCCTTTAGCGCTTTGCAAATATTGTAAGTTCGCAATTCCAACGTTAGATCGCACAATTGGACTCTTCTTTATTTTAACTATAGTTCTGTTTGGTTTGCTATTTGGTTTTCCAGAATCGCTGGTCCCTATTTTGACTCTCTCTAGCTTCCATTTACTAGCATCATTGAACTTTTGCGATTTATGACCGGTAGAGACTTCCTTATAAGATGGACTAGGAGAATTCAAATCTTTACCACTACCTTTACTTAAATCAGAAGACTCATTAGCCTCATTACTACTAAACTTCATGAACTTCATGTTCATCACTCTACTGGAAAGTTTCCCAGTAACAGGCGTTGGTTTGCTCATCACACCGGTTTAGTTGCGTTGGTTATTCTTAGAACCTACTTCAAAATAAAACAAAAAAAAATCAATTCATGCAAATAACACGAGATAGCTTAAGTAGAACCACTACACAAGATAAGCATTCTTGTATCCAGTCACAATTGACACCTTTATAAAGCTTGATCATCTATATATTCTAATGAATATTTTTATTACTGAAAATATTGAAAAATTTTTCAGTAATAAAAATTTTGCGATGAGCTTCCAAAAAACTTTCAACTTTAAAGCATACATATTAGAGATAATTAGAAGTATCTTGTTTTTGTGAGATTTGATGCTGTGGTGGGCGATCAATAGAGGTATTGCATTGCTTTTAAGTAAATATTGGTAATATTGTTGTTGTTTTTGTATCCTCGTTTTTGAACTGGTTGATTCAAGAGAAGACGAGTGGAAGTGGACTATTTGATAAATCTTCAATTTGTTAAAGGCAGTGAGATTGTACTTATTAAATCGAGACTCCAGTTTATATCTATAGTTCCAGAATGAGATCAGATTATAAATTTACTAATTTGTTGGGTACTGTTTACAGGAGAGGTGACATTTTGTTTTCATCGGATGGTACACAACTAATTTCACCTGTGGGAAACAGAGTTTCTGTTTTTGATCTAGTGAATAACAAATCATTTACTTTTGAATATGAGCATAGGAAGAACATTGCTACATTGGATATAAATAGACAAGGGACGTTGCTGTTGTCGATCGATGAGGATGGTAGGGCTATTTTGGTGAATTTCAAATCAAGGCAAGTGTTGCATCATTTTAATTTTAAGGATAAATGTCAATGTATAAAATTCAGTCCAGATGGTAAATATTTTGCTTTAGGTGTTAATAGATTCATGCAAATATGGAAAACTCCAGATATAAATGAAAATAGACAATTTGCACCATTCGTTCGTTATAGAGTACAAGCTGGTCATTTTCAAGATATTATTTCAATAACTTGGTCATACGATGCTAGATTTATAATATCTACTTCCAAAGATTTGACTGCTAGAATCTGGTCAGTAAGTTCGGAAGATAAGGATTTGGCTTCTATGACTTTTGCAGGGCATAGAGATTATGTGATGGGAGCATTCTTTAGTGCTGACCAAGAAAATATATATACTGTGAGTAAAGATGGTGCTCTATTCACTTGGGAATATTCTTCGAAAGAAGAAGATGATGAAAACGAAGAACCTGATTTGTCTAAATATAGTTGGAGGATTTCCGAAAAGAACTTCTTTTATCAAAACCATGTTACAGTTAAATGTGTTACTTTCCACGCTAAATCCAACATGTTAATAGTAGGTTTTAGCAATGGTGAATTCAGATTGTATGAGTTACCGTCGTTTACATTACTCCAACAGTTGTCAATGGGCCAAAATCCAGTAAACACAGTATCAGTTAATAGTAGTGGTGAATGGTTGGCATTCGGTTCAAGCAGTTTGGGACAATTACTAGTATACGAGTGGCAATCAGAATCATATATTTTAAAACAACAAGGGCACTTCGATTCTTTGAATGATCTTACATATTCACCTGATGGTACTCGTGTTGTTACTTCTTCAGAAGACGGTAAAATCAAAGTTTGGGATGTAGTTTCTGGGTTCTGTTTAGCTACTTTTGAAGAGCATACTTCATCTGTTACAGCTGTTCAATTTTCCAAGAGAGGACAAATATTATTTTCGGCATCTTTAGACGGTACTGTGAGAGTATGGGATTTAATAAGATATCGTAATTTCAGGACTTTTACATCTACGGATAGAGTACAATTTAACTGTTTAGCAGCTGATCCATCTGGTGAAGTCGTCTGCGCAGGTTCTTTAGATAATTTTGAAATTCATGTTTGGTCTGTCCAAACTGGACAGCTTCTAGATACCTTATCTGGCCATGAAGGTCCAGTTTCATGTCTAGCTTTTAGTCAAGAAAACGGTGTGTTAGCCTCTGCATCTTGGGACAAAACTATAAGAATATGGTCTATATTTGCTAGATCACAACAAGTTGAACCTTTAGAAGTCTTCTCAGATATTGTTGCATTAAGTATAAGACCAGATGGTAAGCATGTTGCTGTATCCACTTTAAGAGGTCAAATATCTATTTTCGATATTGAAGAAGGTAAACAGATTGGTAACATTGATTGTAGAAAAGATATCATATCAGGTAGATACCTAGAAGATCGCTTCACATCCAAGTCCTCAGAAAGATCGAAGTTTTTCACTTCAATAAACTATAGTTTTGACGGTATGGCAATAATAGCAGGTGGTAATAACAACTCATTATGTTTATATGATATTCCAAATGAAGTATTATTAAGAAGATTTATTGTGTCGCAAAACATGACTTTGAATGGTACTCAAGAATTTCTAAATAGTAGTAAAATGACAGAAGCAGGGACTTTGGATTTAATTGACGAGGATGCTGAAAACTCTGATTTGGAAGATCGTATTGATAGATCTTTACCAGGTTCAAGACGTGGTGGTGATATGTCAACAAGAAGAACTCGTGCTGAAATTAGAGTAACTTCTGTTCAGTTTTCACCAACTGCTCATGCTTTTGCAGCAGCTTCGACGGAAGGTTTATTGATTTACTCCTTAGATAATGTAGTTGCATTCGACCCATTTGATTTAGATATTGATATTACTCCTCAAAATACTATTGAAACTTTAGCTAATAAGGAATATTTGAATGCATTTGTAATGGCATTTAGATTAAATGAAGTTTATTTGATCGAAAACGTATACGAAGCAATTCCAGTAAACGAGATCCCATTGATCTGCTCCAGCATTCCTGTTGTTTACTTGTCCAGGGTATTACAATTTGTTGGTGATTTTTCTATGGAATCGCAACATATAGAGTTTAACTTGATCTGGATCAAATCTTTACTCTCTGCACATGGTAGTTACATTAATGATAAAAAACATTTATTTGGTTCATCTATGAGATCCATTCAAAGATATCTAGCTAGAATAGCCAAAGAAGTACTGGTCGTCTCAGTGGAAAATAAATATACTTATAAATTTTTATCAGGAACTGATGGAAAACTACATGACGAAGAAGAAGACGATGAAACAATGCCTGCCAGTCTTCTTTCCAGCGGTGATGACGAAGATAGTGACGACAATGAATCAATGGATGTAGACGAAGACGAAGATGAAGGGTGGGAAGGTTTTGATCAAAAGAAAAATAAATTGTCTTTGAGTCCAGATAATGAACAATCGGAAGATGATGATGATAATGATCTTATATAACCACATCAAATCAACGCATCTTTGAAATCATATATTACTAAAATAAATATATATTTATCATATAGCGCTCATAAAATTTTGACTTTAATATATACAACTTTATTGCTAGCCTTATATTTTATTACGTAATATTTTTTTTCACAAGCTCATCGCAAAAATATTTTTAATGAATTAATAAGAATGTAACAATTTTTCAACTCATTATTAATGGGATAGTATAAATATCTTTCAATTTGATATAAAAAGCAACGATCTGGTTATTTGGACACGTTAAATAAGGGAAGGTATATTCCAGATCTGCTGAGAACAACAAATTATATAGAAGTTCACTGAATAATGGATGAAATCGGAATTATAAGAGATGTTGAGTTATTGTTGGAGAAGGTACCATTAACCGAAAGAGATTTTGAGCAGAGTATAAAGACTTTGAGTCTATTGATCCAAAAAACTAGCCAGGATGAAGAGTATCGTATTCAATTGGCTGCTCGAAGGGAAGTTTGGACTTCAATCAATGTGTGTCTAAATAATTGTAGCTTAAGTCAATTACAAAATATTTCTGATTTGAGTATAAAAACATATAGTATAAGATTGATTAGAGGGCTTGTTATTTTACTAAGAAACTTATCGGTGTCGAATCAAGTTTTTGCCAATGAAATGTTATTACAAAATACGGTTATAAGGTTGTTTGCAGGATTACAAAGTTTAAAAAGTGGATTAGAAGAAATTTTGATTGCATTGTACATTTTGGTTTTAAGTTTTCTACATAATATTAGCCAAAATCATTCAATATTTGATAAGACAACCCTTGGTCTACAATTAGAATTATTAACAATTCCAAAGATTTACAACTGTTACAGCAGAGAATTATTATACCCATACTTATTATATTTCCTAAACATTATTCAAAACGATGATTTTTTATACTACTTCTTTAGACATGAAGAAGCTACAACAATCTGTTGCAAAATTTTAGTTGAAGATATAACGAAAAATCATTCAAACTTGTTTGAACATTTGAAGAAAATTAATGCTGACCAGACAGATATCACAAATGCTCCTCATCTAGAAGACTTAGATATAATACTATTGAAGATATTCAAAAGGATTGCCTCCAACGAATCATTTGCTCCATACTTTGAAAATCTAGAAAGAACAAATTATCCTATGTTTATTTTACTTCTTAAATTACTACAATTAATGGTAACGAGTATTGACGACTGGGATAAATACCAACTGACAGCAGTAATGGCATGGTGTCACAGAATATTTGATGAATCTTCAAAAGGTGTAAAAGAGTATTTTGAAGCAAAGATTGAAGATGAAACTAAATCAGATATTCTTCACGAGAAATTATTAATTTCATTAGATATAATATCAAAATTGTGTCAATTTGAACATGTTCAAAAATTTATGGTGTTTTACAAAGGATTAGAAAATCTTATTTCATTGTTTCAAGTACTACAAGATAATTTAATAAAAATAAATTTCCAGAAAGATATCAAGAGTAACATAAAAACAATAAAATCGACAAACTCTTTAGGTGATAAAATTTCAGACGAGAACTTGCTTTCAAAGAGGGTTGATATTGTAAACCATCATATTAAATCAACGAACTTCCCCGAATGTAAACTAATTATCGTAGAAATAATCACCATGATGGCTTATGATAATAAGGAAGTACAAGATAAAGTGAGAGAACTCCATGGATTACAATTAATTTTATCTAATTGTATGATTGATGATAATGATCCATTTATCAAAGAGAGAAGTATTGTTTGTGTTAGAGTACTACTGACTGAGAATAAGGAAAATCAAGATTTTGTAGCACAGTTAGAATCAAAGAAAGCTGTCCAAAATGAAACATTGGAGGAAGCCGGTTATGAAGTTAAAATTTCAGACGATGGTTCTGTCAAACTAGAAAACAAAAATGATGCATCTCCATTGAATAAAAAACCCAAAATGTAATAAAAAAATTATAGAATTATGTATTTTAAAGTTTAAATGATATATTCTTAAAATTAATCTTTTGATATCTAGTAGTTACAATTGTTATTAAAGCATCTTATTTGTTACATACGACCGTTTGCTAGTAAGACTCCAAGATTTTCAAATAATACATCTTCATTATCTTTATAAAATTTGGATCTTCTTACCATGTCCTCATTATATCCCTCATCACCAGATAATACTTTCAAAGCATTGGAACTTGATTCGATATATTCCTTTAAAGCAGGAACTGGGTTTTCTGTTATTTTTTGAAAAAATTGATATTTCTTAGCTGATTCATTTAATTGTAAGTGCAATAACCTAGAGTTATAATGTAATTCGTCTAACCTAGATTTCATCTTCGATTGTTCATTATTTATAGATGTTAAGATCGATAAGCCTTCCGCTGATAGGTCGTCATTCTGAGTTGATTTATTAGATTTATCTACAGGCTCTTGTACAGCAATATCGAAAACAACTTCTCCATATGTGGAAGCTTTATCAACTTGAACAGTATAATCAATTTTAATTGGTTTCATAGGAGAAACATGTTTGTTTATTAGAGCTAATAATTCATTTAAAGTCAAAGTTGAAGGTTTTATAGAACCATATTCGGAGTGTGATGGATCAGGTAAGATTAGTTCAGATAAAAGAGAATCTATTTGAATGATTGTAGTTTCTCCATTGGTTTGATCATTTGAGTGTGCACTGTTATTAACATTGGCAGAGTTAGAATTACTATTAGCAGTTTTCAAAGAAGGTTCTCTTGTAAGCAGATTGTTAATTAATAAATACTTGTAAACGAAATAAACAGCATCCTGTATAGAACCTTGTGTTACACCAATGATGGATGCTAGTTGTGGTGAATATTCTAAAACTGAACCTGTTATATTTTTTAATTGTAAAGTGATTGTGCAATCTAAATTTTCAAATCCTGGTCTCTTCATGTCTAAACCATCGAATTGAACTGGATTTTTTGGATCAAAATTCCATTCCACTGCATCGACAATAGTTTGTTTTTCCCCTTCGAAATTTCCAGCATCAGTCATTTCGATATCATTTGGTCCTTCCTCATGTGCTTCAGTTTTAGGCTGTTCTAAAGTATTGGTTTCATTTCTTCTTTTGAAATCAACAGCAATGCCTTGGAAATAACTACTAAACTTTTTTCTAGATTCAGAAGATATATCTTCTGAATTCAATAATCTACCTTCAATTCTTAAAGTCCACGACGCATTACTCAACTCCTGAGTTTCATCTTGCCATGGTTGATTCTCACTTGTATTATATATAAAGACACGTAAAAATTTCGTCTCAGCAGTTTTATTATCACTACTCATCGACGAAGATTTACTTCCCAAATTATCAGACCATTGCATAATATTTTGATTCAAATCAATTTTTTTTCTAGCTAAATATATGTCAATTTTTTTTTCAGCCTCCAACAAATGTTCATAGGAGTTTAATTCAGGGACTAGTTCTGATAAGTAAGATGGGATATAAGAATCAATTGGATTTTGCGTAGAAAGCGGATTCATTTGTTGTTTGACAATGTCATTACTATTGCCATTATTTCCATTACCGTTAACAACAGCAGCACCACTGTTAGTAACACCTTTATTAGCACCTTTACCAACCACTAAATTGGAAGCATCATTCTTCCTGTTAGATATTTTTGCAGTGTTTTTGGAAGACATTCTCGATGAGAAATATTCAATACGAAGCTGTGTTGTTCTTGCCGTTAACCGTTTGGTCTGCTACCAAAAACACTCAACAAAAAGCGAAAAACATTGGCAAACATAGACACACTCTCAGCACCACAATATATATTACTGGAACCACCTTTTAATAAATAATTCCTTCTTATTTGAAAACTGTATGATGTTTGTTTTCCATTAAAACCACTTTTCTTTCTTTCCAGATTTTAATTTCATTTTTTTCAAATCGTATTAACAGTCATGTGATAGAAATATTTTAATTTACATGTGACTTATATTAAAACCTCACGTGTATATCACGTGCTTTGGATATTTTTTGAACAAAAATCCAAATTGAAACATCAAATCCTTTATTTAAACATTTCAGCTCAAAATTTCAATTGTAAAATATGGAGAAACAGAACTGAGTTGCTATTAACAGTGTAGTCTGGTCAATTTTAGGTTATTCCCTTTGTAGAAAAGGAGTAACTGTACTTCTGGTTGTAATTTTTTGTCCTTTTTTGGTATCTGTTCTTGTAGTAGTCTGAGCAAAAATTTACGCTAGTACTTCTCAAATATTCTGTGGAAAGATAACAACAATGTTTAAACCAAGTCATATTATGTTGAGTGCATTGACCAAACGTACCAAAAAGGTCACTGTGCAAACGTTAAAGGATTTCCCCACGTATCAATTGCACAAAGGCCAAGTTGTGGATGTCAAACCATCACTGATGAGAAATTACTTGCACCTCAATAATGGTGCCCGTTATATATTGAAGGATTCTGATATTGATCAAAACTTATTAGAATTAAATACACAAAGAGAGGAGAAATTAAAAAAATTGATGAAAGAGAGACAGCGGGACATGGAACTGCTTACAGCATCTGGCAACCCAATAACAATGAAACAACCAGCAGAAACTAAGAATAGTGTTAAACAGGAAGAAAAGAAAGAGACACCTTATAAGAGTATTATGGAGAATGATTATTCGATTAAAAATGTTAAGATTCCAGGTCTTGATCTGTAAGGTTGTAAGTCGTTGAGAAGAGTGCAGTAGAGTGTAGTGGTTGACGAAAAATTGATATTGTAAATAGTAAATAGCACTTTGTTTAATGAAATAGTTATTTGTGCATCTTTGAATAATTTATAAATAAATTACTATGTTAAAGATTCTGACACGCTTAGGAATTATTCTTTTAATATTTTTGTATGAAATTGATCTATATATATTTAAATAATTGCATATGGGATAAAAGTTCTATACATTTCTTGAATGCACATATTTATTTTTGACGTTTATTTGAACCATTATTTTCATCATCTCTATCTACCATCATTTGATTTCTTATGATGTCTCTAATATAGTTTTCTAATTCTTGTTCGGCATTGTCACCTTGCATTATTTTTTCTAACTTTTGTCTACGTTCCAACGTTTCAGTATCGTTCTCATCGACCAGATCATTCTCCAACGAGTAACGTATGCTATCTTTAAACTGTGCTAGTTGCTCGGCATCAATTCCACGCACAGTACTATCATTCCCTGCAACAACGCCCATTTTTTCCCTCATATACATGATTAAATCAGGAAACTCGGCATCTTCTTCAAAAGTATCAAGTGCAGTCTTCCCTTCACCGTTTGTCAACGTAAAATCACCACCTAGTTCTTCAACAATAACTTTAGCAGTACCCAAATCTTCCACATGATGTAAAGGCGTATCACCATCGCTGTCTTTAATATTAATATCACCATTATATTCTCTACATAACTTGCCTAGTAACTCGACATGTCCATATGAAGCAGCAGCATGAACTGGCGTGTAACCATTCTCATCCTTACTGTTAGCAGTAACCCCACCGTTACCATTCAGAAACTTCTCAACCAAATCAATTCTACCATCACTAGCAGCAATCCAAATATTCATCTTGTCAATCGGTAAAATCTTGTCCGGAGACTTGGTTAAATCTACAAACCCACAGTAACACGTAAACATACCATAATCAAGCACAACACAATCCTCATGTCCACTGTTCCACCCATTTAAATACCAATCGCAAACCAGTGACATGAGCTCATCTCATCACTAAACTTTACCAATTTTACCATTAATAAAATTTCACTTCCCGCGGCGCTACCACCCCACACCTCTTTTCTCCGACAAAGAGAGCAAACAGATGCTTTAAAAGGCGTCAAGAACCGTCTACAAACAACCCAAACTCCATAAAGATACCTCTTGCCACTCAGAAACCCAACCCTGGGGCAAACCTGCATGGAACCGCCCCGTTGCAACAACAATTGCTTACTCTGCTCGTCGAATTGCTGACACTTGCAGAGTCTGGCTGTTCTGGATATCACTCTGTACGAAGTTTTTATTCCAATTCCTGAGATAAAATTCACATAAAAGTTTCAAATAACGTATTTATACCAGTATATAGACTTACAATTGTGGATATTTGGTTGTTTTTGGTGAGGATAGTGGTGTAGTAAGGGCACAGAGGACTGCGAGCTGTTGATGATGTTGAGAGTTAGCGGTGGTGCGTTTGCCGGTTTTGCTGGTGTTCCACAGTCGTTAAGTAGACGAGGATATCAAGTTGCTAGTGCTAAAAGAACGGTGATTCCTATTTATCCTGTTGTAGACAAGTTGGCTAATAAGAATCGAGTTATATATGATATTTCGAAGGCTGATGTGGAGAAGAACTTGGATCCCACGGGTTGGAGAAGGAAATTGCTGAAGAAGGGTACCGATGAGAATGGACAAGTTTTGAAGCATGCTGATAGGACTACATATATTGAAACGGGAGATATTGTGAGAGTGAGTTATGATAAGAGTAAATGTGATGACGAGACGTTTTTAGGGTACGTTTTAGGTGTGTACAAGAAGAATTTGATTCAAGATTCTTCTATATTGTTAAGAAATCAAGTTGGTAAGACTTTTGTCGAAGTAAGGGTCCCAATTTTCTCTCCAGTAGTGGAAAATATAGATATCTTGAAGAAATGTGAGACAGGTGAGAAAAGAAGAAAGAGAAGTAAACATTATTATATTAGAGGTACTAAATTAGACGTGGGTGAATTAGAAATGATGTTAAGGAAAAAAAAATAGAGTAAATTGAATTTCGTGGGTTTCTGTAAATAAACAATTACCAAAAATTACCAAAACTTTTAGAATATTCAATAACACACAAAACTGGATGAATTAAATTTGTAAATAATATATGATGAACGTATATGTACTTTATGTGTATGTATTTAATTATACGCATTTGTGCGTAACGTTTTATTCTTAATCTGTATATGCATTCGATAGAATGCAGAGTTTTTTCCAGATATATTGACAATCAAACACTTTACTGATTGATAATAGATTATGAATATGTGCTTATGTAGCTATATTAAATGAATATAAATAAGTATGTTGTTTTTCCCCAAAAGGAAGAGGTATTTAATCGTACTTGAAAATTTTAGCTTCCTTTCTGTCTTCATTAGAAGTAAACCCAGTAGAACCAGCTTTTGCAAATTCACGTTGTTCTTTTTCTGATTCTTCTGCTATTTTTAAAACTCTCTCCCATCTTTTCTCTTCGTTAAGCTTTTTCTGGTCAGGATGTAATTTATTATCGTACATTGATACCATCATGGTAGTCAATAACAAAATGACAGAAATGAATTGAGCGTACATTCTAGCTTGAACGGCTTTTTGTGAAACAGTCATTAATTTATCTCTATTGATAATCTCCCAGGAACCCCAAAGAGATGTAGCCCAAACACCAACAACAATTTTATATTTATTGGAGATGAACGATTCCAATGCCTTTTCTTTGAACGACAAAGAAGCCCATCTTTTAGCATCTTCTAGGGAATCGACAGACTCAGCACCGGTCCCATAAGTCATTTCATCGAACTTGTTAGAACCTTCTTCAGCTAAAATAGCCGTTAGAGCAACAGGAGGAATGACTGCGAAAGCAGTTTTAATCGACCAGGGTAGAGTGTTTAATTTAATGTGGGGAAACCTTTTTGGTAATATTTTATAACCGGCAAATGAAATAGCACCACCAAGCAAGAAACCTTTAAGACCACCCATTAAGGTGTAATACCTTTGACCTTCAATTTCCTCAGCTGTTAGAATCTTCATGATGTCTTGTTCAATCTAAATAATACCTATAACGTGCAATATTCGCTTTACCTTATGTAATATAATCCCAATAAAGACTATTTTTTTCTCAGGTTACTTACTTTCTAAAATTGCAAAGATATATACACTTGTATATATATATACCAACATAACTTATATAGGTAGAAGAATGCAACAAAATAATATTTCCTAACAATAATTCGCTTATATACGATAAATTTAAATCAAAAATAATCAATTTGAATGGGCATTCTATCAACGTGTGTTATTCCATACAAATACGAAGGGCGATTCCTAGGTTATTGGCTACAGTTAAGGCACTAAAATTCATTAGAAATACTGTTCGTGATAAAAACATCTCAAAATGAGAACAATGTTTTCCATACAGTTGAACTATGCCTCTGTGCTGTACTATAATTTTCGAAACATAAAATTAAAATAGATCACTGAGTCTATTACGAATTAAAATTTGCTCAATTGTACACAGACGGCGGTGTGGTTCTCGGGCGAACTCCTTAGAACGCCAAATCGGGAATGCTAATATTACTTCAATTCTGACAAATGCCCGTGGCAGCTCTTTTATTAATTATGTCTCAAGCCAATATTACAAAATTAGGTAAGTTCTAGGACGATTTTTGTTTTTGGCAAGTATTTTTTATTAAACAACCGAGAAACTTTCGAGTTTCGGTTGCACTTGCTGTGTTGTGCTGCACGATCGCGCAGAACAGCATGTGTGGCCATGTCACACACGGTCATCTCCGCAAATGGTTGTTTCCGTTGGAATGGGGTGCACGTTATACAGCGCAGTAGTTTTTCTCCGCAGTCGTAGGGGCTGCTGAGAATATGTGCAGTAAGTAAAACAAGCTCACCCCCGCAAGGATTATTGGTAAACGTTGAAGGGACTGTGGGTTTCTCGTGGTTTTGTGGTTTGACCATATTCTACAGTAAACTTAACGCAGCATGCATTGTTGGTGACCTTGTAAAGACAATTAGTCGCACGGGTGGGCGAACCTTCCGCAGCATGGATAAGTGGCTACAAGCTCGTCATTGGCTGTGCTCGTTCTCTTGTTCGTGCTTATTTGGAAATTGGAGGACGGGTAAGCTGTGTGGTCATGTGACCTGACATGTGTAAGTGTCACAAATTATATGTTTCTGTCTGGGAAGATGTAGTGACACAATATGTTGACTGTTACATTTACTCTGTTTGTTAAAGAGTGGTTGCATATATGTAAGAGTCCAAGTCCAAGATTGGTGTTTTGGTTTAGGCTGTTTTGGTAAGGGCAATTTATTGTTCTGTGAGTAGAGGTGTTGCTGTGACTACGCATTTCCGAAAATATGCAGTTGAAACGTTTTATTTGGTTGTGTTTCCTGCTTAACTTGGTGGTGGCTAAGGAATATATCATTAGGTTGAAGAATAATTATAGTATTTCTAGATTTCTAGAGTCTGGGGTCTTTAATCTCCCTAACAGCAAAGTGTCTGACTTCATTCATGACGATGGGCGTCAAATTAAGAAAGTAATTGAGTTTGGAAATTTTAAATGTTTTATTGTTGATGATTCGACAGAAAGGAGGATTTCTTTGGATCTAATGGAAAGACTAAGAAAGCATCCGTTTGTTCAAGATATTGTCCCCAATATCAAAGTGGAACTTTATGCTGATTCAGAAGAAGGTGATTACGGGAATGAAGATGGTGAGTATAACGATAAGTCGTCGCATAAACCCGATTGGGTAGAAGATGCGGATGACAATGAGGAGTTTGATGAATATAAAGGTGTGGATATACAGTTTGGAGCCCCTAGGCATCTAGGTAAATTATCTTCACGTTACCAACTTCCCTACAATATCAAGGATGAAAAAGAATTTAAAGATTTTATTCATTATTATTATGATAAAAATTATCAAGGTTCCAACTCAGTGGTTTATATTATCGATACTGGAGTTTATAAAGATCATAAAGAATTTGGTAATAGAGTTATCTTTGGTAAAGATTTCAATGGTGAAGGTAAAGGAGATTACAATGGTCATGGGACACATGTGGCAGGGTTGATTGGCTCCAAAACATTTGGTGTGGCAAAAAATGCTACAATGGTAGACGTAAAGGTTTTAGATAAAAAAGGTTTTGGTAATTTGACATCAGTACTAGAAGGGCTGGAGTTTGCAGTAAATAATTGTAAACTAAAACAACATATTGCTGGGAAAAATTGTATAATTAATATGTCTTTAGGTACAATGAGAAACCCTATCATTAATGAAGCGATTAAAGAAGCATATATGAATGGATTATCGGTAGTCGTTGCAGCTGGAAATAATAATTTTAGTGCATGTTGGACATCACCAGCATCTTCAAATTTTGCAATTACTGTGGGAGCAATGGATGATAGGACAGATACTATTGCTGTATTTTCAAATTGGGGTCAGTGTGTTGATATATTTGCACCTGGTGTTAGAATTAAGTCATTATCAAATCAAATGTTTGAGAATGGTGTAATTCATTCGGGGACGTCGATGGCTTCGCCAATAGTAGCTGGGCATGTAGCAATTTTAATGGAAAGGGGTTATAAAAATACAGAAATCAAACAGAAGTTAATTGATGATTCTTCAAAAAGTATATTCAGCAAATTGACTTTATTTTTCAAGTATGGTACACCTAATAGAGTTATATATAATGGAATCGAACATATAATCAATAAAAATAGAGAAAATATTAGGAAAAAAGAAGAAATTAAAGAAGATGAAAACTACGATGCCTATGAGGGGGCAATCAGCGACGGCCAAGTTACTGACCCTCCCAACAAAAAACATGATAAAGTAGATGATTACAACGATGTTGAGACAGACTTGGATAAACATTTGGATACGAATAACCAAATTCCTGACGATATTCCCATTGTGAATGACGATGAAGACAAAAATGAAGATGAGGATGAAAATGATCAATTAAATTACCTAGCACCTCACTTCCCTTCATCCACAAGAAGATTTTTTGATAAATTTCATAAAATTGGAAGATTGAAGTACCCATCAATTAAAATTCATGAATTGGTTAACTACATGAAGAACTATAAACCAGCGAAATATGTATTTGAAGATTCAGATAATCTCTATCTTGATAACTTGTGGGTATCATAATATTAGTCCCATTTTAACTATTTTTTTTTTGGACCACACTTCTATAATATATATATATATGTATATATGTATATATTAATAAGTATCTTTAGCTTTTAATTGCTACTCTTGGTTCAAATAGTTGCATTTATTTTATATAAACTTTTTATAATAAATGTTCAGCTCATCGCATTATAAATATTCAATTTCAAAATATGAAAAGTATCAACTCAATCAATGAATAATAACATTATTACATAAAGAAAGTACTTGGAGGAGGAGTATTGTCAATTGGAGAATTAGTTTAGATGAAGTTAGGAGTTATCACTGAGTAGTTATAAATGGTACAGTTTTTGATGGTCCTAGTTTGTTCAAAATAACGCATCAGGAAAGAAGAGGATTCAAGTCGCTTACAATTGAGAGAAGGTGATTGCGAATTTGTGTTGTATTTTAGATATCAATATTGAAAATTTTAATTCAATTGTCTTATTTTATTAGCAACTATGAAACAATATAGCATTCCGACTTCTCTAATAAAATTTAATTCTATTTTAATAAATAAACGGTCAAGGGAACGGTGTACATATGATGTTTACAATCAGATAAAATTATATTATAGATATGGAAACAGTTCACGGTATTCAAGATGCAATAAAAATAGAAATACCAATTGTGTTATAAATTCTAGAAGACTATTTTACACTCAAAGTTATAGGAAATTCTCAGCTACAAGAAAGAAATTAAGGAAAGCATTGCCGAAAATAAAATCAAAATCCATTAAAGATTTATCTAATCCAAAGTTTATTACTAATTATACATCACAGCATAGAAGATTGCCATCATACTTTATTGGCCAGAATACTATAAATGTAGCTAATGCATCACAATTAAAAGATTTCGTGAAAATACGAGGAGGTCATACAGTGATCTCTAAGATCCTGATAGCAAACAATGGTATTGCTGCAGTGAAAATGATTAGATCAATTAGAAAATGGGCTTATGAAACATTTGGTGAAGAAAAAACGATTAGATTTGTTGTAATGGCAACACCAGAGGATTTAGATGCAAATGCTGAATACATTAGAATGGCTGATCAATTCGTTGAGGTACCAGGTGGTACTAATAATCATAATTACGCAAATGTAGATCTAATAGTGGATATTGCTGAAAGATTTAGCGTGGATGCAGTATGGGCTGGTTGGGGTCATGCGTCAGAAAACCAACATTTACCAGAAAAATTAGCACAATCTAAAAGAAAAATATTATTTATTGGCCCACCAAGTAATGCAATAAGAAATATAGGTGATAAAGTATCCAGTTTAATTGTTGCACAACATGCAAAGGTTCCATGTTTTCCTTGGTCTGGTAGTGGTATTGATTCTGTCAAAGTTGATCCAAAAACTGATCTTGTGTCTGTGGAGAAGGATCTGTACTTCAAAGCATGTTGTTCTTCTCCTGAAGATGGATTAGAAAAGGCAAAAAAAATTGGATTTCCCGTCATGATTAAAGCATCAGAGGGTGGTGGAGGCAAAGGTATACGACAGGTAATAAAAGAGGAAGATTTTTTAAGATTATATAATCAAGCTGTAAATGAAATTCCAGGTTCCCCAATCTTTATCATGAAGTTAGCAGAAGATGTTCGACATTTGGAGGTTCAACTATTAGCAGATCAGTATGGTACTAATATAACCTTATTTGGTCGTGATTGTTCGGTTCAAAGAAGACATCAAAAAATTATTGAAGAAGCTCCTGTCGTGGTTACAAGTCAAGCCAAATTTGACATGATGTCAGATGCAGCTATTCGATTAGGTAAATTAGTTGGATATGTTTCAGCCGGTACAGTTGAATATTTGTACTCCCCAAAAGAAGATCAGGCATATTTTTTAGAACTAAATCCAAGATTACAAGTCGAACATCCAACTACTGAAATGATAACTGGTGTAAACCTTCCAGCTGCCCAATTGCAAATTACTATGGGTATTCCAATGCATAGAATTGGAGATATACGGAGTCTATATGGTTTTAGTCCTGATTCAAATACTGAGATTGATTTTGAGGCATCTTCAAGCAATAACTCGGATAATCGTTTACCGATTAAGCCAAAAGGACACTGTATATCTTGCAGGATAACTGCAGAAGATCCTGATCAAGGTTTTAAACCATCAGCTGGTCAATTAGAGGAATTAAATTTTCGCTCATCATTCAATGTTTGGGGTTATTTTTCTGTTGCAAATAAAGGCAAAATACATTCTTATTCAGATTCACAATTTGGCCATATTTTCGCTTTTGGGGAGAACAGGCAACAGGCTAGAAAAAGACTTATAGTATCTCTAAAAGAACTATCTCTTCGAGGTGAATTTAAAACAACAGTTGAATATCTAATTAAGTTATTGGAATCTGAAGACTTTGAAGATAATAAAATTTCCACAGGATGGTTAGATGATTTAATTTCTCAAAAAATTACTTCAAAGAAGCCTGATTTGATTCTGGCTGCCTTATGTGGTGCTGCCACTAAGGCTCATATTGCTTCAAAATTGAATCATGAGGAATATACTGAATCACTCAGAAGAGGTATTGTTCAACCAGCACAAACTATGCTAACAGAATTTCCAATTAACTTTTTACATAATGACTTCAAGTACAATTTTAAAGTAACAAAATCATCATTTGATACATATATTTTAGAATTAAACAATTCCAAGTGTGAAATAAGGGTACGAGAATTTTCAGATGGTGGATTGTTAATTTCACTTGGTGGTAAGTCTCATACTGTATATTGGAAAGATGAAGTTGATTCTATGCGGCTAACAATTGATTCTATGACTACGATTATTAAAGATGAATATGATCCTACAAAATTAAGAAGCCCTTCCCCAGGAAAATTAGTAAAATATTTGGTTGAAAATGATACTCATATTAATGTTGATGAACCATATGCTGAAGTAGAAATAATGAAAATGCAAATGCCATTATTGGCCCCTGCAGCTGGAAAAATTCATTTTTTAAAAAGTCCAGGTTCCACAATTTCTCAAGGTGAACTGGTTGCATCTTTAACATTAGATGATATCAAAATATCAAATCCAACATTGTTATTCAAAGGTAGACTTCCCAATTTTGGAACACCTGTTATAGAAGGTACTAAGCTTGCTCACCGATTTCAGTATGTGCTCTGTAAATTGTATAACTTATTGAACGGCTACGATACTCAGGATTCGTCCAAAATAATATTAGAAGAATTATTGGAGGTTTTAAGAAATCCTGCTTTACCATTTTCTCAATGGCAACTACAACTATCAGGGCTTCATCCAAGAATACCTAAGATGTTAGATATAAAAATGCAGCAAATTATAGACGCATATTCCAAAATGAATGATTCTTTTCCAGCAGCTGAGCTAAAAATAAGACTAGAAGAAGCGGTCAATAAAAAGGATAATGATCCTGCAATGAAGCAGATCTTAGAACCATTATTTGAAATCACTAATAATTATTTGAATGGCATTCAGGAACATGAGTATTTAGTGATTATTAAGTTTTTGGAACATTATTATAATATAGAAAAACTATTTAAAGGAGACAAAATCAAGGAAGAAAGTGTTATTATAAAATTACGTGACGACCATATGAGTGATTTAAAAATAGTTTCAAATATAGTTTTATCCCATTCAAAAGTATTACAAAAAAACGAACTGATTATGGAAATTCTAAAATATTATGATAATCAATGTCATAAGCACACTAAATTTACGAAATTAGTTGAAAATACCTTAATCAACCTTACAAAATTAAATAATGATTCTAACCAGATATCCTTATATGCGAGAAAATTATTAATTCAATGTTCCTTGCCAACATTAAAGGATAGGAAAAAATTGATAAATAGTACTATTTTTAAATCGTTAGAAACTTTGACACAGCATGATATCTATGATCAATGTCATCCAAATTTTAAAATATTGGAAGATCTTGTAGATTGTGATTATGCTATATTTGATATATTACTCCCTGTGTTAGTAAATGATAATATTCAAGTGTCAAATGCAGCAGCAAATGTTTATATTCGTAGAGCTTATATGGATTTTGAACTCTCTGATATCAAATTAGAATATATTGAAAGAAAGTATATTTGGAATTGGAACTTTAAAAAAGTATCTAAACTTACCAAATATATCCCCGATGATGAGAATGTAGATAAATTTAATGAATCTCGTCAAATGAACCAAAATGTTCTATACAGTGATATTAATACATGTACAGATGGTATTTTAACCTGTTGTAATTCATTTACAGAATTACATTCAACAATTAATTCATTATTAGTATATGCCAATTTAACTAATTCGAAAAACATTTCGAACAGTACAAATATGAAACATAACCGAATAAATTCAAGGAATTTATTGATTTATGTTAATAATTCTAGTAATGTAGAAAATGAAGAAGATATGTCAGACTATTTTGAATCAATAATACAAAAACAACAAGAAAAGTTAAAAAAATCAAATATACAACAGGTTACATTTATAGTTGGAAACGATGGAAAATCATACCCCAAATATTTTACATTTAATAGTATTACTTGTAAAGAGATGAAAGTTTTAAGAAATACAGATCCAGCAATGGTTCATGAGTTAGAGATTAAAAAATTATCAAATTTCAATATTTCTCAGGTTTCAATTGGAAACGCTAAAATAAATATATTTAAGGGTATATCAAAAACCTCTTCTTCTGATATTAGATATTTTGCCAGAGGAGTGATAAGAAATGATAAAAATATAAACAAATATGGTTCCATCAGAACTTATCTAAGGAATAAAGCTGATGCGCTTGTTCGTGAAATGATTGATGGATTGGAGGTTACATATTCTGAAGATTCCGATCTAAATCACATATTCCTTAACTTTTCGCATGTAGTTGAATTAAGCTTGAATGATCTGACTGACTTATTTGATTTTCTTTTTAAAAAATATATTCATCGGTTTAAGAAATTAAAAATGGACAGTATAGAGATAAAAATATCAATAAAAGAAACAAAAGAAACAAACCCTATTAATATTTTAATAACTGTTGAGAATCCCTCTGGTTTCGTTGTCAACTCTTTTATTTATCAAGAGGTTGTAAATTCGAGGAACAAGCTTATTTTTAAATCTATTGGAAGGCCTGGTCCACTTAATTTACAATCTATCGATGTTCCATATCCTCCAATAAACCTTATTCAACAAAATAGACAGAAGATACAAAAATTAAGAACATCATATGTGTACGATTTTCCTGCATTATTTGAAAAGGTTGTTACTAATAATTGGATAAAGTTCTTTCAAACAAAAAATACTCCAAATGATATTTTTAAATCATTGGAGTTAATTGAGGATGACAATGGCCATTTGATAGAAACAAAGAGAAGTCCTGGACAGAATCAGTTGGGTATGGTAGCTTTCAAAATTTTTATGAAAACTCCAGAGTATCCTAGTGGTAGAAATATTGTTATTGTGGCAAATGATATATCTTATCAAATGGGCTCCTTTGGTCCTCTCGAAGATGAGTTTTTTAATAAAGTTACAGAATATTGCGTAAAGCATGGATTGCCAAGGATATATATTTCAGCAAATTCTGGTGCAAGAATTGGCGCTACTGAAGAATTGTTACCTTTATTGGACATTGATTGGAAAGATGTAGAAGATGTAACTAGAGGTTTTAATTATTTGTATTTATCAGAAACAAATTTTAATAACCTAAAGAGAGCAGGAAAAGAATATACTGTTGAAGTTGAGAAGATTATGAAGAATGGTGAAGTCAGATATATTATTAAAGCAATAATTGGCACATCGGATGATTTCGGAGTAGAATCTTTAAAAGGTTCAGGTTTGATAGCTGGTGCTACATCGAAGGCATACAAGGATATATTTACTATTACCCTAGTTACTGGCCGGTCAGTTGGTATTGGTGCATATTTAGTTAGGTTAGGACAGAGAACTATACAAGTAGAAAATATGCCAATTATACTGACAGGTGTCCCTGCTATAAATAAAGTTTTAGGGAAAGAAGTATATAGTTCAAACCTTCAGATAGGTGGAACTCAAATAATGTATAAAAATGGTATTTCTCATTTAGTTGCCTCTGATGATTTAGCAGGTGTGGAGAAGATTATTAAATGGCTCTCATATGTGCCTGCGAAACGTAACAAAATTGTACCAGAGTTAGATTCAGGTGATGGCTGGGATAGAGATGTTGAATACCGTCCCTGTTCAAATGATACCTATGATGTTAGATGGCTGATAAGAGGAAGAACACTAGAAGGAAACTTTCAGCATGGTCTTTTTGACAAAGATTCATTTTTTGAAACATTATCAGGTTGGGCTAAAGGAGTAGTGGTTGGTAGAGCTCGATTAGGAGGAATCCCCGTTGGAGTAATTGGAGTGGATGTAAGAACTTTTGATAGAATTGTGCCAGCTGATCCAGCAAATCCAAACTCTTCCGAATCAATAGTTCATGAAGCTGGTCAGGTTTGGTATCCAAATTCGGCATTTAAAACGGCTCAATCTATAAGCGACTTTAATTGTGGTGAACAACTTCCATTAATTATTTTAGCAAATTGGAGAGGTTTTTCTGGAGGTCAACAGGATATGTATAGAGAAATTTTAAAATACGGTTCCTTTATCGTAGATGCTTTAATTGATTATAAACAGCCAGTAATGATATATATACCACCAAATGGTGAACTTCGTGGAGGTTCCTGGGTAGTAATGGAGCCATCCATTAATCCAGACCACATGGAACTGTATGCAGATGTAGACTCAAGAGCTGGTGTGTTAGAACCAGAAGGAATGGTTGGTATCAAATTTAGAAGGAAAAAATTACTGAAAACTATGTCAAGATTAGATGACCAATATAGAAGTTTACAGAATGAATTATTAACTGGAACACTTTCGACTGAAAGGTATCGTGTCTTAGCTAGTAGACTTCAGGCAAGAGAAAATGAAATTATGCCTGTTTATAAACATATAGCAGCTCAATTTTTTGATCTACACGACAGAACAAACAGGATGGTAGCGAAAAAGGTCATCGATAAAGAGTTAGTTTGGGCTGACTCTCGTCGTTTTCTTTTTTGGCGACTTAAGAGAAAACTTTCAGAGGAATACATTTTAAGAAATATGGAAAGGGTTTCACCTGAATTAACTAGGAAGGAAGTAAACAAGCAATTATATTCGTTGTTTCCATCAGAATTAAATATTCAGGACAATAAGTTGGTTGTAGCATGGCTTGAGGCAAATAAGGATAAAATTGAACAGAAGATAAACTCATTAAAAACCTTTGCTGTGAGTAAACTTTTAACTAAATTACTTCAAAAAAATGATGATGAGAGTTTATCTAGTGTTTTACATGTATTAGAAAAGCTATCAGATGAAGATAAAAATAGCCTAATTCAGAAATTAACTAAAGGAACTAAAAGCTAAAATATTATAGTTAATAAAAATTCAATTAAATTATATAATTAATTATCTGTAAATATATATATACTACTTATAAAACAAAAACCATTCGAACTTCATGCTTGGTTTTATTTACAATTTTATTTTCTTCTCTCTATGTTCATTATTTGAAGTTGTGATCGATTGACGTTTCGAATTTTCAACTTGTGCTGGTGCTTTTTTATTTTGCTTACTCTTGGAGAGCTTTTCTGATTCTCTGCATTCATTAAGATATGGTATTGGATCTTCGATGACTAAACCGTCTTTCCCCATTCTTTCTAAAACATAATTTATTTCACTTAAAGTCTTGCACTTTGTGAAGTACTGAAAGAATTTAGATTTCCCAGGTATTATCCTTGTCAACATATATTTTGTATTTCCTATATGATTTTCAAAATCATTAGTGATTTTAATATATTCCTTACAGACATCATACCATTCTAAGGGTTCATCTCTAAATACACTCGGGTTAGATTCTGCACATTCTGCAATCATACCTCCAATATCTTTTGGCAAGTTTGACTCTTCAAGTAAATCATTAAAATGTTTTCTATTTGAAATTGCACCATTCATAATCAGCGATATTTTATGAGAGGCACATATCTTGTAAATTTCTGGAATATAATTTCTAATTGGAGCCTCTCTGTTTCTCATTGGTGTTGTTCTGCAATGAACTGTTAAATTAGATATTCCTGTTTTGCAAAGTTTTTCAACAAGGTCCAAAGTAGATGCTTCATCATCTAGAATTCTAATTTTAACACTTATCGGCTTATTGTATGGTTTCCCAACTTTATCAACTAATTCCGTAAGAATTGAACATAATTTATCAGGTGTTTTTAATAAAGCAGCACCCATTCCCGAATGAATAGAAAAATGTTTTGGACAACCTGCATTCAGATCAATACCATCGACGTCTTCAATCACTTTTAAAGCAGCCTCGACAGCCAAGTTTGGAGATGACGTGCCCATTTGAAATATCAACTTGCCTTGTTCCAATTTAGGATAGGTTCTAAAAACCAACACCGGTGGTTTGTTCGCATTGTGTGCACTCTTCATATTAGATGGTATAATAAAATCAATAGTGCCTAGTTTTTCATTGATACTCCTCTGGCACTGTATCAATTTTTTATCAATAATCTCTGGAGACCATACTAGATCAGCTCCATGTTGTAGTGACAGTAATCTCGTTGGAAGCTCACCAGCCCTGACCATAGGAGCTAAAACCAATTTCCCAGCATACTGCACCATGACGATATCACTTTTGCCGATTGATCAGTCCCAAATACAGATTAGCACCTTGTTTGATAATATATACCTTCCTACAACTCCAGCAACATAAATATTCACACTTTTATAGATACTTTTTTAACTTCTTGAGCTCATCGAAAAAAGTTTCAAAAATTTCATTCAAGATGATGGGATCATAAAAATATCCTATTGTTTAACCATTACTCTTTGTTTTTATTACAAGAGCACTGCGATTGATTGCTTCAAGAAGCATTGTTATTATTTGCAAGTTTTCTAGGGACCTTTGCTGCCAAAATATTGGATTTTATTTGCAGCAGAGCTGATATTGCTGCAGTTTACTTTTTATATTGATGATTTTATATTGAATGCTTGATTACATAGTAGTAAATAATTATTTAGGTCTGAAGCTAAGGAAATACTGTGGAGCTGGTTATTATGTTAATCTCTGTTTTGATTGTGCTTTTCCTTTTCTTTGGATCAGTTACAACCAAAATATTTGGTGTCAATAAATTTGGTCAATGCCCAATTGTGACCACCATTTTTGATTTTTTCATTTGAAATAATGAAATCGACATATATTTGAAGACTTGAACCAAAAGCATTTATTATACGTCTTATACCAACTTCTGTTGCCATGTAAATAACTAGCTTGATTTTCTTTATAGAAATGTTGTTATCTAATAGAACTTGGATGGCCATAATAGCATTAGCTCCTGTTATGACATGAGCCTCCATTAAAAGGACAGAGTTGTATTTATTTATTTTAGGAGGAAGGAACTCTGCATGCAATTGAGGTTCACCAGTTTGTGAATCAGACTGGATTAAAAGCTTACCAATTGCGATGTTTGGGATGGTATTTTTCAATGACCTCATGAAACAATCACCTGAACGAATGATATTAACTGCAATTACAGAGTCAAAATCACATTTGATCATATTTGTTTCTTTATGACCCTGTGGAGTTTCTATAACAACGTTTGATTCAATATGGATATCGTTTAATGCATTTGATAATAGAATAGTGGCAACACGATCAAAATAAAAAACAAAATCATCTCTAGTCAAATTCTTATCTAGTAACATAGTTCTTAAAGCTTTAACTTGATTCGTAGCTGGGATTTGGAAAATATTTTTGTAATGTGATAAAGGTCTTACATCCTTAGATTCAAGTCCACCTAATTTTACTAATTTTTCAATATGTTCTTCTGATTTTAGTTTTAACTTAGATTTTATATGATTGACTAATAATTTTATAGCTACTTGGTTGTCTGCCATCGAAGGTACAATTGCATCAGCATTCTTCATTGTTGGTTTAACATATTTATCAGCATCTGGTTTAACAAATCTCTCCCATTGTTGAATACAGCCTGTTAAATCTCTTCCTCTATCAACAATATCTCTTGATAATCTTCTTGCTAAACAAATATCTAAATCAGCATCAACGTAAATTTTTAAATCCATCAAATCTAATAATCTTTGATCATACAAAGCATATATACCTTCAATGACAATAACACTTGCACCATAAATTGTAATATTTTTATCCGGAACACGATTATGATGAACGAAGCTGTAAACTGGTATCTCAGTTTTTTTACCTTCTTTTAAAGCAAGGATACATCTATAAGCCAAATTCAAATCTACAGCTTGCGGTTCGTCGAAATCGTAATTGTTGTCAAAAGCCATTTTCCTTTGTGCCTCATCTAAGGGCTTATAAAAATTATCCAAAGAAATCAACACGGTCCATGGAACATCGATCTCAGCCACTAGTTTACTGGCAACACTGGTCTTACCAGACCCAGAAGTACCACCAATACCAATGATATATGGAGTAGTCCAAGGTGGCATATACTTCGTTTTACCAGACTCCATCGACACAACAGATGATCTTCTCCTCTGTGAAGCACTATTACTCAGCCTTAGAAGATCAGCTTCTTCATTGGAAATATAATCAACAAAAGACATTTGACAAAGAGCACCGTTTAAATAAAAAGTATACTAACCTTCAAAATTCGTCGATATACTGACTCTTGTCCTCCAGAAAGAAAAAGTAACCCCGGAAACTTCGAAGTTAAACCTCACTATACTCAACTCATTCACAAAGAATAAGCCAGACACCGAACCAATTCCCCAATTGCTGTAACACATCCTTTTATCCCATCTAATCTAAGTTTATCTAATCTTATCTCATCTCATCTCATAACCTAGATCTCTTGCAACAAATTTTTCATTTCTGATGTCATCAGCAGAGTTCGTGGCGCTACCATTGCTGAATATTTTTCAAATATCAAATTTGAATACAAAATGAAATGAGATGAGATGAGATGAGATGAGTTTAGAAGTTATTTCTGGAGACATTCTGGGGGTTCAGGGGGGTGTGTAGGAGTCCTAGGTTGCGTCAGATAACACCAGCATCTTAAGAGGACTTGTTGGTTTTCAGGTGGTTATTTTCTGGTTGGATTTCGTCAAGATTCAGTCTTGGAGGTCGATGGTTGCTGTGCGGAAGATGGACAATGAGTCCACAGTTGTGAAAGGTGTGGGGAAGAGGAGGGTCAAAGTCAGTTATGAGAGGGTGGATGATGGTGATGGTGGTTCTGATGTGGGTGCAGAGAACATTGGTGGCGCGGCAGCGTTGGAGGAGCAGGAGCAGGAGCAGGAGCAGGAGCAAGAGCAGGAGCAGGAGCAGGATCAGGATCAGGGGATTCCAAGTCATAGGTCCGGATTAGTTAGTGGTGATGATGGTTCTGTTCGAAGCAAAATTAGTCAGGATATGGATGAATTGAGGATATTTTCGAGGCATAGTTACTTGAGTAGGAGAGAAAAGGAGAAGTTTGTCGTTCTTACTAAGGAACTGGAGTTATTAGAAGAGGATGTGAAGCGATACGGATGGGAACATCTATCGGAGAAGGAAAGGTCTGAAATTACATTGAAAAGAGAGTTAGTTGATCTGATTGATAGTAAACGTATAGTAGAGGATGCAACGTATTATACGATAGATGATGGGTTTGCTTCTAATAGCGATCCCAATGAGAGGAAAAGAAAATTATTAAATAATAAAGATCATGAAATTTTTAAACGTCAACGTAACCCTGGTGAAGTGTGGGAAGAAACTCAGATTAAAAATGCAGTGAAAGCAGATGAAGCTAATGATCTGGATGGTATTCATGTAAAGGGTTCTGAAAAATATGAGTATGTCTTCGATGACGAAGCAATGATAGAATTTACGAGTGATCAAGAAGATGTATTAACTGACGGAAGTGATGAGGAAGAATCAAGTGATGAAGCAGATATAGCATTAAAAAATTTACAAGCAAAACTTGAGAAAGAGGAGAATAAAATAGCAGTCATACAGGAATCTCGTAAGCTGTTACCTGTCTATAAATATCGAGAAGAGCTACTTAGTGCGATCAAAGAAAATCAAGTTTTAATTGTAGTCGGTGAAACAGGGTCAGGTAAAACCACACAACTGCCTCAATATTTGATAGAAGAAAATTATACACAAAATGGAAAATTTCAAGTGGCAGTTACGCAACCAAGAAGAGTTGCTGCTACCTCAGTGGCTTCGAGAGTTGCAGACGAAATGAACATTATCCTTGGACAAGAAGTTGGGTATTCGATTCGTTTTGAGGATAAAACAACACCTAACAAAACTGTGTTGAAGTACCTTACTGATGGTATGTTATTAAGAGAATTTTTAAACGATCCTTTGTTGTCAAAGTATGCTTGTATTATGATTGATGAAGCACATGAACGTACCTTAGCAACAGATGTACTGTTAGGCCTGTTAAAAAATATATTGTTGCATAGAAAAGATTTGAAACTCATTATATCATCAGCTACAATGAACTCAACAAAATTTTCAAACTTTTTCAATAAATGCCCAATCTTTAATGTTCCTGGTAGACGTTATCCTGTCGATATACACTATACTATTCAACCTGAAGCAAATTATATCAATGCTGCTATCACAACTATATTTCAAATTCATATGTCACAAGCCTTGCCAGGTGATATATTGGTATTTTTAACTGGTCAGGAAGAAATTGAAAATATGAGAGAAAACTTGGAAGAAATAGCTGCTAAATTAGGTTCAAACATTCCACAATTGTTTATTACACCAATATATGCTAATTTACCTCAGGAGCAACAAGCAAGGATATTTCAAGAAACTCCAAAAGGATGTCGTAAGATTGTATTAGCAACAAATATCGCCGAAACATCGTTAACTATCGATGGAATTAAGTTTGTAATTGATCCTGGATACGTAAAGGAAAATTCTTACATTCCTTCAACAGGGATGACACAATTACTAACAGTCCCTTGTTCTAAAGCATCTGTTGATCAGAGAGCCGGTAGAGCAGGTCGTGTTGGTCCTGGTAAGTGCTTTAGATTATTTACTAAATGGTCATATTATAATGAATTAGAAATGATGCCAAAACCTGAAATTCTAAGAAATAATATAGCTAATACGGTTTTGATGTTATTATCTTTAGGTATCAATGATTTAATTGGTTTTCCTCTTTTAGACAAACCTGGTATTCCGGCTTTATCAAAATCTTTAGAGGTGTTATATTTATTAGGAGCGCTAAACAGTAAAGGTTCTATAACAAGACTTGGTAGAATAATGTGTGAATTTCCTTGTGAACCAGAATTTGCCAAAGTTTTGTATACTTCAGCTACTAACGAAAAAGTAAATGGTGTTTTGGAAGAATGTATTACTATTGTTGCTATGCTTCAAGAAGTGTCGTCCATCTTCATTGGATCATCAAAGGATGTTATGAATAGAATCATGGGAGACTCTAATAGTGATCACTTGCTTTATCTTAAAATTTACGACCAATGGGGTGAATCTGGTTATTCCAAGTTTTGGTGCAAAGATCACAGGGTGCAATATAAGACACTTTGCAAAGTCAGGAATATTAGAGACCAGTTATGGAAGTGTAGCGAAAGGCTTGGTTTAGTTTCCCTAAATGAAAGTGCCCGTCAACAAACTGCTGACATAACAAATATGAATATATATTCCAAAATTTCTAAATGTTTCATCAGTGGGTTTCCCATGAACATTGCTAAACTTGGTACAACTGGGTATCGAACAATTGGCTTAGGGAAGAACAATAATGGTCTGGAAATTTTCTTGCATCCATCTAGTGTTGTATTTCAAAAATTACATCTCGAGGGGGGTAAAAGACCAACAAAGCATATCTTATTTCAGCAACTGATGCTAACCACTAAAGAATATGCTAGAGTTATACTCCCCATTACAAACGAAAACTGGTTGCATGAGATGGTTCCCCAACTATTCAAAAAAGAAGGTTTATAGACTGCCACGCACTTTCTATCTATAATATACATAATATTTGTATCTCTAATGCATTCATGTATGTATAAGCATTTTAGTAATCCATGTTTTCGGAACATACTCAATTAAGCCAAGCTTCATATGGTTGTATTCCAATTTGCATACATCGACCGTTGGATAATGAAGAAACCTTTCAAGAGAAAACAAATATTAAAAATAGAATAATAAATAATACATAATTATTAATTAAATAGTATTAATTAAAAATAAAAAAAAGAAACAAAAAGAAATTATGCTTACCTAAGAATATCCGATTATATAATCTCAAAATTCCGTATATAGTTGTGTATTTCCCTTTTAGGAAGCTACTTTGCCATTTGTAGCAATGTTCTGCAATGTAGCGTTACTACCAATTGTTACTAATTGATATATATCACCAACACATATGGATTATTAAGTATTGAAAAGAGAATAAGCCTATGACTTGGGTATCCACACTCACGGCTGTTTGCTGTAGCCATTGCACATTTGCTCTTAGTGTATAATGTTCTGTTCTTTACGGTCAATGACATGGGGTTTCCAACAGAGTATTAATCATTTTTCGGTTCGTAATTTTATTTCACAGCACATAAATTGAATTGAAGAATGTGAAAAATTGCAACTTAAATAAATTAATATATAAAGGGACCATGTATTTTAATTTGAAGGGAGCAACTGGTTTTGGGTTTATCGTTTATGTTTGATGTTGAATAGTGGTATCCAATATAACCAGCCAAACAAAATTACTTTGCAATAATGAGTGCTTATACTACAAAAATCGAGTCTGCTCAAAACAATCCTTCATTGGTCATGAACCATACTTGCTACAGGGTTAAGGATCCTGTTAGAAGTGTTGAATTCTATGAGAAGAAGTTGAACATGAAGTTGTACATGAAGAAAGATTTCCCAGAAATGAAATTCAGTTTATACTTTTTGAAGTTTCCTGGTGAGCTGGAAAATTCTACCTCTGAGGGAAACATTTTTGGTGTCAGTGGTGTTTTGGAATTAACTCACAATTGGGGTACTGAGAATGATACAGAATATCAAATTAACAATGGTAACGTTGAACCACACCGTGGTTTTGGTCACATTTGTATTGCTGTCGATGATGTCAACAAATATTGTGCTGAATTAGAAGTTAAAGGTGTTGATTTCAAAAAAAGATTATCTGACGGTAGACAACATGACATTGCCTTCATTTTAGACCCAGATGGATACTGGATTGAAGTTATGGGAAACCATGCTCCAAAGGATGTTGGTCCAAAGTTCAACCATACTATGTACCGTATCAAGGATCCAAAACAATCAATTGATTTCTACAGTAATGTTTTAGGTATGAAACTAATCAAGACATTTGATGTTCCAGCTGCTAAATTCACAAACTATTTCTTCAGTTACAATGAGACTGTTGATGAAGAATGGAGGGCCACTGAAGGTGTCGTTGAATTATGTCACAACTATGGTACTGAAAATGATCCAGAGTTCCACTACCACACTGGTAATGCCCAACCACAAGGTTATGGTCATATTTGTGTAGTTTTGGATAAACCAGAAGAATTCTGTCAAGAAATTGAAGACAAGTACGGTGATAAAATACAATGGGCTCCAAAGTTCAACCAAGGTAAAATGAAGAACATTGCTTTCTTAAAAGATCCAGATGGATACTCTATTGAAGTTGTTTTAAAAAATATTGAATTATAAGGTATTTTATTTGTTAACCTGTTTCTATAAGCTATATATATTATTATTTAAATTAACATTAAATAATAAATGGAATTATAAGTATCAATTTCGTAAATTAAAATGTTGTAATAATTATATGTCACTATTAAATATAAAGACTATACACAAGGATATATTCAAGGTTTATTCACAATTGAAAAAAAATGTATAAAGTTACATTAGACAATTGAATGATTTAACGAATGATGTTAAATTTATTGTGGTGGAGCTTGTAATGGGTTACCATCAGCATCTAAACCTTGTTGCATCATCAACAATTCTTGGTTACCAGCTGTTTCAAATTGTAAACCGCAACCCAATTTACTTTCTTGTTTAAAATGGTCAATTTCACCAGAGAATAATATTGATAGAGTTGGTAAAACTTTTTTCTCCAAGAAACAAGCAACTTTACCATTGGAATCCACGGTACCACGGTAAACTGATTGTCTGTATTCATATTTTGCACCGATGGTAGTTGAACCTTCGATAGTTGGTTGAACACCGATTGGTGTTCCGACAACAGGGTCAGTAATAGGAATCATGCCTGCTTGTAAAGTGGTTTCGATACCAGCTTCAACATTTGGAGAAACTTTTCTCCAGAATGAGGCAATAAGAGCACCATTAGCTTGAAGTTGACCAGAGAAGATCCAATTTTTGTTAGTAGAAACGTAACGAGTCAAATAAGAGACACCTGAATCAGCAGGAGTACCAATTTGAGTTCTTGAGTATAAAACTTCTAAACCCAATGCTAAATTTTGAGTAATATTTTGTAACAAAGAACCTACAGCCACACCTGTGAAAACTTCAGAACTATTTAAAATTTGGAAAGTTGGATTTAAAGTCTTAAAATTAATGGAAAAATCAGAACCTTTGATATCTTGTTCTAATTGACACATCGTTGGTTGACCATGAGCAATTTGTAAATTTACTTTTGAAACATTATGTTTATTCCAACCATAATTCAATCTACCAGATAAAGAAAAATCAGCATCCACATTACCTTGAACAAACAAATCATCATTAGCAAACAAAGCAGAAAAGGCATAACTTGGTAAATTCGTAGAACCGATAGAGAAAGTATGAGAAGTTTGGAAAGCAGGATTCAAAGAGAACGCTTTGTTTAAATCGGCTCTTAAACCCGTAAAAGCATATTGGTTCAAGAAAACATCTCTGGCAACTTCCTTATTCAAATCTTCAACACTACCAGGATTGGACAACGCTAGAGATTCCCTATGTTGATGCACGTTTCTATAAGTATCAATGAAAAAACTCGAAATCGGATTCGACGACCAAAACGATTCACTCGATTGATCAGCAGTCATAGGAGAAACACCCGCCTGGGTAGGAATCTTCGTGTAATCGTTAATGTTAACAGGAGTATTCATCTTCACAATAAAAGAACCACAAAATAATCACACAATCACTATAGCCACACTGAACGTACTATGCAAAAATCTCAGCCTCTAATAATATACCACTCTCTGAAACTCTCAAACCCACATAAAAAACCCCAAATAAAAAACAGAATACCAAATTAAACATAAACGCAAACCCTCAAACACAACACACACCTCTTATAACAACCAATATAACATTTAATCAACCAACTTTAGTCAAGTAACGACATTGAACAACTTAATAATTAGTGGAAAGGTTTATTTCTCTTGGAGATTTAAATTTCAACAACGAAATCTCACGGTAATTATGTCACGTTGGACGGCGTAGCCTCGTCGACAGTGATGTGTCCAGACAGGTGACATAAATAGCCGGCGTCACATAATATTTGAAGGTGCACAGTGTACAAGAATGGATATGTGTTGGGTTGGAACCGGTCTATTGGGGGCCTGTTGGGGACCAGTTGGGGCTAGTTGGGTCTAGTGTGGTTGCTGTTGTATTTCTGAGAAGTTTAGTGCAAAATTGGGGTGCCGGGAGTGGAATTTTGGTGGGCAACTGGGTGCAATGGGTCGGTTTTGGTTGAGTTAGAACAGTGATATTTTATTATTTAGGGACTGTTACGTAGTGATATAGCTAGTATATATGTGTGTGTGACCTTTGTGGCTGTGGCTGTGGTGCTTAGAATTTACGGTTTTGCACCAAGTTCTTGATCATGTCTCTGCCGGTCAAGTAGACGGTTCTGTACAGTGTGTAGACGTCTAGAGTACTGGAGAAGGTGTCTAGGAAACCGAATGGAAGCATGCATGGAATCCAGCCTTGAGCTAGCTCTAGGGCGAAGGAACCGCTTGGCATGGAATACTGCTTGGCGTAGCCTTTCTTCAAATGATGAGTTTGGCCTGGCTTATAGATCTCAGGGACTAGATTGTTTGGTAAACTAGCCAATTGTTCACCGTGGATGATGGTGAAGTAGTCGTCAGCGAAATGGACACCGGTGTGGCCTTCCGTACCAACAGCAGAACCAAAAAAGATCAAATATTCGGAAATGGAAGCATGTAAGATGATCATTTGGCCCATGGCACCACCGGCATTGTTGAAAACCCACTCTTCTTCGATATACTTGTTGATGTATTCGTCCCCGTAATGGGCAGCCAATTCGTTTCTTAGATCCTTTAACATAACTTTGACGTCGAACTTGGAATCGGTAGTGTTATATTGAGAAATCACATTGTTGGTGATTTCATTCAATGTCTTAGGATCAAAAATGTAGTTGGTTGGCAACCAAGTGCTGTAAAGGGTATTCATGTAATACCCAATCAGAGTCACCAGAACAATACTGAAAATGCACTTCATCCTTAACGATTCTATGATGTTTCGCTATACTTGACTCTTTGACAACAAACAATAGTTACCAATACTCGACAGACAAACGCTATAACCATCAAATATACACTGAACCTACTTATCTATACATATACAGACACATATGCACACATATATATACGTGTGCATCGCAACTGCAAGTACATGAAACAAAGATATCAGTCCTATAAAACTTTTCAACAACCATATACAAAATAAGAGTTTCGTTAAAAAAATATCAATTCCTTACAAAACCATATATGCTCATGGAAAAAGGCATGCACATTATGCCTCGTAAGAGGATAAAGACTACATGCAATGCACCAGAGACCTCTGAGATCCCACATCTCAACCTCAACCTCAGAGCAACTGATCAGTTCTTGCACAGAAGCTACTTGCGCACTCTGCTGGTGTCCTAGACACTTCTCAGTGACCACGATATACCGACATTCCCGTCTGCAAGCCCTGGGTTTATCGTTTATATCTAAAATCTGACTACTGCACAGTTGCAGAATCCAGTTTAATGGCTCATGCTTCTCTGAGGTACCTCATGGTCACTCCGGGCTCTGTTCAAGCAGTGATAGCTACAATTAAAGCACTGCAACCCACTCCAAGTACACTGCTATAGTCGTAGTGATCAAGAAGTAATGCAGAACAGCAACGTAAAATTTTTCATTGAACTCAGGAAATGTACTGATTGAGTTCATCGTTTAGGTGTCCATTTGGTTTGTAACATCAAGAAAAAACTTTCACAGGTTTTGCAGAGGAATTCTTGAGGCTCTGCTGTTCAATATGTTTTGTGAACGAATTGAGTTTACTTCAAGCTACTTTAATCGTCAAGTTCCACTCGTTCTGCTCTTGCATGCTTGTTCTGTTTGATGTTTGGCTCTGCTGAGATGATGCATATGCCTCCAGAGGTGTTACTCTTTGTATCTGTTATTGAGATTAGTGGATGGTGCTGACGTGAAATATGTTTCAGAGGATGAACAATGAGTGGACATTCATTGTGCTGTGTATATGATCTAGTACTGTTTTTAGTTTATATGGTTTATTAGGCTCTTGAGTTTGGTGCATTGCAGAGGTGTGCTGTTATATCTGAAAGAGGTTGCAAGTGTGATGCAGAATTAATTTGATGTATGTGCAGTGGGTACGATGAACACAAGGGTTTGATTTTATTGTCGTTAAGAAAATAGCATATGTATATAAATATGTAATTATTATAGTATTTAAAGAAACAGGATGTTATTATTCTAGAACGTATAGTGTCAATAAATGTGTTTCTTTTCTATGTGTGGTAAGTGATAGTTATCTTACATAGGGAATTGTATCATGTCGGTCCAGTCTTTGAGGGGACTTATAAGTTTATTGGAAATTGTAGAACCTAGTCCACTGGCTATTTTCAGAACGTATTCGTTCAACTCTGAGCTCCCTAAAATATCTACGTGTTCAGCAGATTTTGGCCCACCTCTGATATCGAATCGGTCTGGCTGGTGCTGAATTTCTATAATTGTAACTGAGATATTAGCAGGGTTGTAAGGTGACTCCCCCTGTGCCCACTTGTGACAGATTGAATGGGTCATCAAGGGAACGGTACCATCGCCATTTGTAAATAAGACAGGAGTGGCGTTTGCATAGTCGATAGTCATGTTTAATGAAGTCCCATCGCCACCTTCTTTGTATATGTAAGCTCTTTCTGTAGGGTTGTTTATACCGTAAATACAATATATTTTCATATCCGTAGCATTTGGAAGTGGTACTTGAAGTGGGTTTGTCCAATATTTGTGTTGTTTTTCGTTTTCCAATAATTCTTCAGCAGTCTTTGCATAATCATAATCATTCTGTTTATTGATTCTTTTTTGTAACCATGGAGGAGAAATTTCTTGTACTAAATTTATAGAGTCTTTCATTGAAAGGTTTGTAACATTTACTTCTTCGATTTTACTATCTGAGTCTTTTTTGGTTCTGTTTGTTTTTTTGGAAAGGTGCTTACCTTTTTCTAATTGAATAAACGAACCAAAAGATGATGTTACAATGGACGTTGAGTTTTTAGCTGCTAAATCCTCATAAGAAAATGTATGATTACCCCAGATTAAATCTCCACCTTTGGGTAGCATCGATGGTATACTACCCCACGTTCTTAGTAGGTTCAATCTTTCCTTTCTGCTAAAAAATTTCTCTAAACCATACATTGCAATAGTGTTTAACTGAATAGTATCTTTCATTTCACCACTAATTAATGCTGGGACAGCTTTAGGAGCACCTAATAATGTTCCAGATATGTTTATAAAAGAATCAATGTATTTATTGACCCAACCAGGACCTCCATTACCGTATTGAGGACCTTCTGCTTCGACCCATTTTAGAAAATAAAAGACAATTTGAGAACCCATAGAGTGGCCTATTAGCACAGATTTTGAAGAATTCAAATCATAGGTAAGTTCAATTTGTTGTTTTAACTTAGAAAAATACTTATCACGTTTTTCTAAATCTTGATATGATAATCTCCAGTCATATGAAGCTGTTGTCATCTTGTCTGGGTCATATCCTATGACACCTAAATTTTGAATGATTTTATTCCAGATCCAATAACCTGCTACAAAAAAATCACTAGCTTCAAATCCTTGAGCTGCTCTCATTCTAAAATTTTCAGGATCTAATCCTGTTTCCGGATCTAGCATTACATGTTTTAACCAACACACTTTATCTAGCACCATTACACGCAGCATATAAAAGGACCCCCATAATCTTTTTCTGAAATGGGGAGAACTGTCACATTCTTCATCTCCTTCAGTCCCCCAATTCTCTAAACCAGTAGATGTAACACCAGGCACCATGACCACAGGATGGTAGGCTCCTAGATTTAATTCTTTCTTTAGCTGTTTCCCTACAGCGAAATCCCCAGCAAGGTTTGATTGAAATGATCCTTCAGAATCTAGATTAAATGGCAAATCAGCGATAAACGATTGGAATCCCTGTGGCAATACATCTTTCCAATCATCAATATAATCATTCAAAAATTCAAAATTGACCACATTGGTAAATAACTCTTTATTACTATTGTGAACATGACTAGCACCAAAATAAAACGCCACTAAAACGCCTAAAAATGCACCTAAAGTAAATATAAATCTTTTGGAATCTCTCAAATGCTTCCCAAAATTATCCGGCGGAAGCCTCCTCTTGGCTCTTCGTTTCCCCATCGATCTCTCCTTACCGTCACTCACATCATCGTCACTCAACAGGCCATCAAACTCCTCTAAATAATGCTTCTGTACCAACCTATGTTTAGAAGAATTCACATCATAATTAGCCCCACTCGCAACCCTGTTGACACTCCCACTCCGACTCCTATTCTTCATCGATCCAACAGATCCTCTCCTCATCTTTACAGCCATTCTTACACAAAAAGTCTCTCAATCTCTAATCAACAATATTGGCAATTAATAACAATCTCAAAATAATCAATGCAAACTTAGTTCCATAATCCTAATCCCACACAGCAAGCCGCTCTCCCACAAACAAAAATACCAACAGCAAACCACAACAGCTCAACAAAGCACTGCTCAACCAACTACACAACCCTTTATAACACTCTCAAACATCCTGGCTGCTCATTAGAGAGTTTCGATGAAGAAAGATGTTCAAATATTCTGTTAATCTCGGGAGTAACAAAAATGCATAAATAAAGGTCTATATATAAGATATTTATTTAAGGTATTTGTGAAGTTGTATGTAAGTTACTGGATGTGTTTCTATGGGCTGTGTCAGGTTGTAGTGTGTGTTTGAGACTGCAGAGACCAGGACAAGGTGTTACGTGAGTTGCATGCTATTGCAGAGTGGATATATTGGTTCAGAACGGATAGATCTTTTGCAGGTAGTTGGACACAAATACCAATACAGATACAAAACAGATATATATAATAGAGTAGAGAATAGAGAGGATGCTGAGATCGACGATTAGGAATTGGAGAGAGTATTTGACGCCAATTTCCCATAAGTCGACGTTTTTGAGTACAGGGGAGATTACTCCGGAGGAGTTTGTGCAGGCAGGTGATTATTTATGCCATATGTTCCCCATTTGGAGATGGAACCAAGTTTCCAAGGATGTTAGTAACAGAGGGTTTCTTCCTGAAGATAAACAGTTTTTAGTTGTGAGAAAGGTCCCCAGTGCGCAGAGGGCGCAGAGTTATACTGATTTTGGTTCTGATGGCGATAATGGGACTTCAGACGCCTATTTTGAAGACGGTCTGGTGAGTGAAGAAGGTGATACTGAAGCTGAAGGTTGGTTAGTGAGTAATGAAATTAGTACTTCTAACAGGAATCTCGAGCATAATACAGAAGGCAAGAAAAATCGGAAGACGGAAACCGTAGTTTCTGATGATATCGATGATATTGATGACATCGACGATATCATGGAAAGTATGGGATTAGATGATGTGGTTGATGAGGATGATCTGATAGATAATGGTGTAGACAGGTCGGACATGAGGTATTATGACTTGTATATAACGTATTCATCGTCATATAAAGTACCGAAGATGTATTTAGTTGGTTTCCATAGTGATGGAGCCCCTTTGACACCAAACGAAATGTTTGAAGATATAACTCCTGACTATAGAGCTAAAACCGCTACTATTGAAAAATTACCATTTTATAAGAACTCTATTGCATCAGTTTCCATCCATCCTTGTAAACATGCCAATGTTATGAGAGTATTATTAGAGAAGGTTGCATCCGTTAAGCAAGCCAGGCTAGAAGAAGAAGCAAAGGAAGAAAAAATGCATAATAAAGATTCCAGTATCGACAATGCTCGAGATAATAAAATAGAAACTGGTCAAGATGAATGGGAAGAGCTTCAACTTGATACAAACGATACTATAAGAGTAGACATGTATCTAGTTGTTTTCTTAAAATTTATTACAAGTGTGACGCCAGGTATTGAACATGATTATACTATGGAAGGTTGGTGATCTTACGTAATCTTAATTATTGTTATATAAATAAAATATACTTTTTTATATAATTAGAACAAATAAAATTCCAAAATTTACTTAATAAATCAAATACTTGTAGTAAAGTAACATATAATTATATTAATTTACTAAGAAACTTCAATACGATTCTGAAAAACTTTTATATCTCAATTTAATTAAATTCATATAAGACAGTTTGATAGACATGATAATTAAAAATTAAATTATATAGACTATTTAGTTTGATCTACTTGTTTGATTTAATTATATGTTCATTTCTATACCATTCCAGTGGTGTTTAATAGAGTTAGAGACATTAATGACGACTTGTTGCTTAAGGTTTCTTTGGTCTTGCTTGGAGAAAAGAAAGTATTTGTGCTATTATTATTTGAGTTTAGATTGTTTTTCATTTGTATTTGTCTAAATGGGTCAACATTTTCCTTATCTTCTTCACCATCTATTTGAACTCTATTAATATTTGCATTGCTATTATTAGTATTTTTTAGATTTGAAATACTATTTACACTTATGGTACTTGCACAGTCACTATCTGTTTTAAATTGACTGAACATGTGCATTTGTGGAGTAATTGGAGATGACTGGTCCATGGATGTTGTACTGAATAATGAGTTTTCTGATAGTGCACTAGTATTTCTTAATGGAGTATATGATTGTGAGGAATAAACAGAAGATGGAGAAACATTACGGTCAAAATATGTACCGTTTCCATTTGAAAATGTAGCAGATATTTTTCTTGATAAATCCATAGAAGAAGCCATTTGTAATTTCTTTTTTAAATCCAAATGGTAGTCCTTAACACGAGAAATAAATTCCATAACTCCAGTTTGTTTTCTATAAACTTCTATCAAAGGTTCTGGAGCGTTAATAACAGCATTGATGTAAATATTTAATAATTGTGCTTGGTATGAGGTCGAGATTGGAGGAGACATTAAAAATGGACCTTGGTCATGATTAGTAAATTTATCTATTATAGAAAAAATACCATTTGTTAGTTCGAACATTTCATATTTTAATAAAGAATATTGCCATGTTGACAAATCAATTAAAAAACGTTTTACATTTATCAACTGAATTTTAGAATCAAGATCACCGTCTTCATCAGATGCTTCGTTACTATTTTCAATTTCTTGATCATTTATAGTTGAATCACTATCTTGTGTTGATTGTGATTGGCGTTTGGCTTTGTATTCTTTGTTATATTCTAATTGTCTTTTATATAATTCGTACTGTATCAAACAATTTTCATCAACATTTAAAATATAGTCATTAATAGTTGGTTCACAAATATCCCAATTTAAAGTGTCTAATATATGTCTTTCCATTTGTATAAACATGGATTCATCAAAGATATGGGATCCTCCACAGTGATGAACTAATTCTGATAGACGTGGTATTCTTGCTCTTGGGTTTGGACCATAAAATCTACCACCTGTTGGTACACAAACGTTATTGATAATATGATTGCATCCTCCCCAAGTTTTAGCTGATAACCATAAACAAGTAGCAACAACCAATTGTGCTTGATCTTTTAAAACTATCCTTTTTGAACAATAACGATCATATAATCTAACAGCATGGAAAAAAATACCGTCAGTAACTCTTGTTACTACGGATAGCTCAAATAAGAAAGAAACAATTGTTGAACGAGTAGCAGAAGGTTCCATTTCTGGTTGTTGATCAATTAATTTTGGATCTGGTTTGTATTTAGAAGATTGTTCAATGATATTGGAGGCGATATCTTGGTGATACTCTTGGATTGTCTCATAATGAGCCAGTAATTCAGAATTTGATAATTCAATTGGGTAGTAAGTTTGTTTTGCCGTTACGACTAGTCCTAATTTTGATTCTTGCATAATTATTGAACTGGATATATATATTTTTAATGAACAGGTAGGTATTTGTTTTAATGAATAATTTATGAAATAAGTAATAATTTTAATAATAAAATGAATATTGGAGACTATTGGAATGAAGGAAGAAACAATTTTTTTAATTTGTTTTAAATGAGTGTATTATAATGCAAAAAGTATGAAGGATGAAACTAATTTATAACGATAGTAACTTTACTAGCAACTGGGAGGGAATCTTAGAGTAAGCAAACCTAACCTTCTTTAATCTGATCTATTGATGATGATTTCTATTAAATCAAATAAGATAATTGAAAGTAACAAGGAATAAAATAGTATATAAATTACTATAATTAAAACAATCTTGACAGTTAGATAATATCATCAAATAGGACCTTGTATATATATGACAAGAAACATTTTTGAGAATCATACAATACCTGTCTGATTTCTTTGAGTCCAAGGTAATACAGATCAAATTACTCGATGCAAGATTGCGAAAACTCGAAATCATAATTCATTTTAATGTACCTAGTAGACCTCAAGATTAGTATCTGAATTATAACAACAACAAAAAAGTAAACTAACATCATCAGAGAATTGCAGCATAGAAATTCAGAAATAAAGGTTCTAACACAGATTCCCTTTATGTTTTTTTTCAATCCAAAAGAGGTTACAATAACAAAAAAGTTTCAGAAACAAGAAAATATTCGAAATCACCAAAAGTCAACTTTTCATGAAATCGTAACTCCATACCAATTTAAGAAAATAATAATAGCATAAGGAACATAGCGACAAGAAAAAACTCAGTTGCAATTTCCAGCAAAAGCTTCAATCCTGAACGCCATTACAGAGAGCAATTGCATTGTATTGTATCGTATTGCAACTTAGATCACATAGACGCCAAAATCTTAAGAGCTTTAAAATAACACATAGATACCAATTGGCAGGATCAAGAGCAGCAAAACAGTCGTTGTTGACAGACGAGGGCAAGTGACCTGACGTTAGCAAAAGGCTAACTTACTGAAAGACTGTTATCTTACTCTTAATAGGTATGGATATATCTATACATCCATACACTGAATAACAATCTTGTGGTTTTTCCCGTTCTTCGCGTTAGATCAGGTAATGAGAATGTATGAAAAGGAAGTTACGAAATCCAAAATCTAAAACACACAAAGGAAAACAGCTGATTTTCCAGTGAGATTCCCGTACTGACAAAAAAAAGCCAATTGTGTCTTCTCGAGGCTCTGGTGTTTCAACTCAATTAAGCAAAAACCATATTTGTTATTAGGTTAACGCATCTCTGCGTGAGTGTGAGAGGGAAAACCGCAAGATATGCGGAAGGGCAAAAGGGTCTTTTCGAGTATATGGAGGTGTGTTGTACGTATCTTCTTGGTTGATTTTTGGAGATTATAGTGAATCTTCGCACTGATGTTGGTGGTGGCGGGAGAGACGGGAGCGAAATTTTAATTTTTGCTTCGTACTTCAGTCCAGTGTTAATTTTAGAAACGGTTTTTTTTTTGGTGTTAAGTTACCGAATGCGGCAACAGTTCTACTATCGAGGCGACGCACGGACTGAAATGGGTGAGAATCGCATGCGGTAATTGTAATGCGAGTGTGTAAGTGAGTGTTTTTGCAAAATATGCGAAAATTTTGGCGAATTTATCCTGTGCGTGTATTGGGAATGTGCCTTCGTTTTTTTTTCGCATTTATGCCGTTTTTAGTAAAGATTTAGAGGTTGCTAGGGTTTGGTGGATTTTTAGGGGTTGGGCAGTCTATTGGCAGATAGTTTAGAGACTTTAATGTACCAATTATCAGTGAACTTATTTTATGTTTTCATATTACCGTATTGGGCGTATGGGGGGAAGGGATGGATGAATGAAAAATACAGGCTTGTTACGTTCAAAGTGATCAAGAGGATGGGGACTCGATGGTAACGGGAAAAATTATTTATTGGAGATCACAAGACTATTCTATGTGTCATGTGATTTTTAGATGATACTAGTTAATAATGTATGTCTAAATACAATGTGTGTGATTTATTCACATTGTGGGCTTTAGTTTCTAACTTGACTCAGATGTATATTATCTTATATGTATATGAAAATGCCTATGACCATAATTATGTATATTTCTGTATATATACCTATATATGGAGATGCAGAATGCATGTAAAGTGGCGTCACCATAATCAGTAGTAAGCAGTAGCTTACCTAGTTGATATCGAAATGTATAAAAAGCCATTTTCTGTAGTTTAACTGTGTAGCGTTAGTAAAATCTTGAGGCACAGCGGTTTGTGGTGCGACGTTGGAGTTTTCTGGTGTCTGTTCTGCTGTTGGAGTATCGTTCAATGAAAGCGATGGTCCGGACTCAATTCTTCATCGTCGATTTCAAATATGCTGTCGACATTCTATTCTATGCTGGCAGTAGCGCCAGTTGTCGTCCGTATTCAATTGCGATATATCTGCCATGCTAGTTTGGTGCGTACACTGTAGTTATCTCTTATTGCTTGTAACCATAGGTTGTAGATTTTGGCATTTTTTAAAACGTTCATCTGTCTTCAAGAAAATAGCTGAAATATATATATATACATTAGTTTTTATGTCGACAAGATAATCCATCTGCTATCAGCAATTAAGCGGCATCGACGTTTAATAAAGAAATAGAGCATTGTGAGAAAAAATCTATGCATGAAATTACCGCCATTTCTTGTGAGATAACATTGCTAGTGAGAATATTTTTTTGCCTTGGAACTGACAATAAAGTAATTCTTTGAGGACGTTTTTTCCGAAGAATTGTATAAAATTTTTCCCTATCACAGAAACATAAGTGACACCGGAAGCCACGATACATTTTTAAAAACTCATATCCTTCCTACTCACTCTCATATATCAAATTGGTAATCTAAATCTGAATCGCACAGTGAAATCTTTGCGGAAATAAAAGTATTAAAAAGTGGATAAAAAATGAAGAAGAGAAATGACCGAAAATTAAAGTTTTCGCAAGTATTACGGGATGCCTTTCTTGGTGAAATATAGAAGAAAGTTTTTTCCAAGGTCCCTGGTATATTAATATTCTGTATACGTGTGTTTACTCGCATTTACATGACCTCTGCAATTTTATTTAGAAAACAGAGAAGTTATTTCATTCGTCTCCTCTTTCAATTCTTCCATTCTTTATCAGACGCTAATTTGGCAAGTCTTTGAAATATTACTTCATGGTCCGAAATCTGTGCAGAATCCGTGCATACGTCTCTTAGCTCCTCTCAGTTGGCATCGCATACAGAACATGGAGGAGGTTTCTCCGCATCAGAAGCAACCATGACAGAATAAAATAGGAAGGAAATGACAAAAACGGAAATGGTTCCCAATGGGTTTATAAACAATAGCGGAAAAAAAAAATTTAATTTGTTTATCACTGGAAGGAAACTGCACCTACAGAGAGGGACATGTATGAATTTTGCATAGAGAACAAGCGTAATTCGTACGGTAATCTCTTCAAATAAAAATTGTTAGTACAAATTCAGGGTTCATTTATAATTCTCTCAAGCTCTGGTGCCCGATTTCTCTGCATAAGTTTTTTTTATTCATAATTTCTGGATTCTAAGTTCTATGTACTGAAGTTTCACCTATGCCTCAGTGTTTTTCGTTACTTGCCTCGTTGACAACGTGGTAAACAATAACAGTAGAATAAATGTTATGAAGCAGTTCTAAAGCGTTTCTCTGTAATTATTTTAAAAAAAACGTAAAAACATCAGTGGTATAAAATGTAACTAACAATCGAATGATATCAGTTTCACTTCCGATTGCCGTCCGGATGCAGATGTGCTTTCTTCCTCTCAAACGTTTCGTTTAGGGTTCAAGCACTTTCATTGCACGTGCTTTCTCTCTAAACCACTTAGAAAGAAAACAGGCCAAACACAAGACATGCACGTTTACGACTACATACAATAAATATAACAAACTTAAAAAAGTAAAAAATGTTTGAAGAAAATACCGAATAAAGAGTCCAATCGATTAGAACTCCCAGCATTGATAGATTCTTCCTTGCCCAACCACGTTGGATTAAAACGGCAACAACTTGCTCTAAGATCAACCGCGAGCACGACAATATATACAAGATATACTTGCATAACCGTACACTTATACAACAAAATAAATTCTGAGGTACTTATGTATATGTCCACTGGATCGCTCCTGAACATTTCGTGACTCTGGGTGTCTATTAATAAAAGACATTGTTACCCTCTTGAACCGAAATCAAAGAAGAAAAAATAAAGAAGAACTAAATCACTAACACAAACTAAAACTAAATTAATTTTACATTAACAGAATGTACGTTCTTTTTATATGTTCAGAATTTTTTGAAAAAAAATTTTTTAAATTGCAAGAAAAAAAAATATTTTTTTTCAATGCCAAATTTATAATACGGGTAATTTATTTTTTAAGCAAGAATCAATCAGGGCTTACAGTGAAGGTCTAATAATTAAGTTGGCTATAAGTTAAGATCGGAACGAATAAGAACAATTGTTCCAAGATAAAAATACAATGCAATACTCTTTTCAATCCCAGTATAGATAAGGTATGATGTGCAAATTGTCATACTTTGAAGAAGAGTATGTGATTCACAATAAATATTACGTTATTAATTTATCTTTTAAATTATATGATTTTTAGATTCAAATATATTATCTTAATGACGACGGGAAGCGGCGATAATGTTAGTCATTTCTTCAACCTTGGCCTTAGCTCTCCTGAAAGAACCTAATCTCTTCTTGGCTACCTTTCTGGCTCTTTTTTCACCGACGTTTCTGATGACATCTAATAATCTTCTTTCGTATGGAGCTAAACCAGCGAATTCTCTGACAATAGAACGAACGAAAGTAGTTCTGTTAGAAGCAGCACCCTTTCTGTAAGAAATCTTTGGGGCTGGGGTCATAGAAGTGACCTTCTTACCTTTGTTTAGACCAACAGCAATACCTGAAAATAAATATTAATAAATCGCAAGCAAAAGAATTATTAAAAAAATTGTTAGTCTTTTAGAACATTATACTGTAGATTAGGAATAAAACTTAACTTAAAAGGGAACTGCTATTATACAGCATTTGTCAATAGTACTATCAAAACGGTGGTTGTTCCTTTCTGAGGGGTTGTCAAATTGTTCAGTTAATATTGGTATCTTGTATAACCATAGATAAAATCAAGATCAAATACCCTTGTGTGCTTGGCTTAATGTTCATCAAATCCATAAGTTAACATTTAAAATATGCCGTCTTTCCCCTGGTTCTCACTATTAAGTTGAAATTGGTTCCATATCACAATCGAATTCCAATTCATAACATACCAGTTTTAGTAGCCATTTTTTATGTGTATGCGTATATGTATTTTCAAGTCTTCCACTAATCAATAAAAAAGCACTTTAAATATTTACATCAAGAACGTATTCAAAACAAACATACATTATATGTAACCTCTGAGATATAGCACTCTTAATCATTACCCTTGTATACAAAGGGTAAGCTCATCACATATGTTTAACACATAAAAGTGTATAATAAAATTTCAATCTGTTACTATTGAGTTTTCTGCAATTAGTTACCTACATACCATACTATAAAGAATGAAAAATTATATGTTACTTGCAAAAACTTTAAATGCGTACTATGGAAGTGACAAAATATCATGCAGGGTAATAAACTGTTCACGTTTCTATTTCTTCCAAAGAACGGTTTAGTGGATCACGTGCTAGTTTCATTTTCTTGTAAATGGGGAGTACGGTTAACTTTGATTCGAGCCACTAAGTTCTGCTGGGGTTTGTTAGCTGGTTTCTATTTTACCGTCGTGAATTTTTGAAAATTTACTTTCTGAAAACGTACAGAAAGATAAAAAATAAAAAAAGAAATAATGAAAAATGGAATTTAGGGCATATTTATTTTACATGGTGTCTGGGTTCTTGGTAGTCACTGAAAGGTCATTATTTATGAAATTCATTTAAATAGGAATTGGACATCTTGTAGGTTGTTTAATTTGATGATTTATATCTTGTTTACGATCACAATTATAATATATAGGCTTTATTTACATGTAATATATATATGTTGTTTATATATATGTCGAAGTAAGATATCTTGATGGAAAAAGAAGCACACTCTTTCTGGGATAACGGAAACAGTCGTATGAATATCTGAAAAGTTTTGTTGGCTTTTTATAATGATACTGTAGACAAATCGTAACCGTAGTTGTCCAACTTAGTTATAATATCATTTATTGATGAAGATTTTGTGTCTTCTATAAAGTTTTTGTGAGTGTAAACTATACCGTCGCATTTTTTAGTTAATCTTTCTTGTATGTACAATAATTTTAGTAAATGTCTTCTTCCAACTGTTATTTTTAGTGGGTTTCCATTAACTTCGATAGTATAATATATTTTTTTAACTTCACCAGATGGAGTAGTGACCAGTTCGGCATCTTTATGTGGCGGGTTTAATTTTTTATGCTGTGCGGTTAGAATGTTGTAACGTAATTTCCATCCGGTTGGACCTAATTCTTTAACTCTTGCAGCTTTATCTTTTAATAGATAGTTATCAATACCACCTTCTTTTGTGATAGTTTTTAAAACTTTAGCAGTCATTCTCAATGATATAGTCTTATTTAAGGTTTCACTCCACAAACTTTTTTTAACGATGTTTGGTAACCATGACCTTCTTGTTTTTATCTTACTTTCGGATATATTGTTTCCAAATTGTATGAATGACCCCCCAAATAAACCTCTGTTACTCTGTTTAAACACCTTCGCTTCTCCATATTTATAATCAGGAAATTGTTGCTTTTTTTTTGGCACATATAAGGGTCTAGCATCGCCTACTTTATAGTCAGGTTTCTTAGCAATTCGTCTTGTCTCGATTAATTTCCACTCTCTTAAAAGATTAGCACTTGAAGAAAATTGTCTCTTCGCTGACTGCAACAAACGGTTGACATTCATAATGGAGAATATATAAATAGGCTCTAGTTTTTGATTGTTTCCTCAGTATTAGAGTTATCTATTTGCTTGACTTGTATCTCGGCAATTATGTCAATATAGAACCCAAAGAAAAATTGTCTGTCCTTGAAAAGTTAATTAGATCTAGCAATAAGCAAAGTGTACACGGTATATGCTCCTCTTTATTGTTCTATAATCTTTTATCTCTAAACTATATACTTGCCAAGTATACTTATTTATTAAGGTTTAATATCAAATATAAAAATCTATAATTCGAAAAACTGAGATCTGGAAATTTTTGCACGTGACACATATTTAGAAACGACAGTAAAGTGAAACATGGCCACACATCAGTATTCTGAATAAAATAACAATCATGTCAACCAATCATGGCAGGATCTATTTGCATTGATATAATACGGTTGTAATATTATTAATAGCAACTTATGATGAACTGGTTCATAGAATAAAATCACGTCACTTAAAGAGCCAGGGATAACGAAAAAGAAAAATATGAGTGTGCAAGGTTACAACGTATCAGAAACATTCCTTTATCGCAACAAGAAAACTATAAGGATCTTAAATTAGTAACGTTTTTATCTTGTTTTTATGCTAAAATTCAATATATAGACTATTATATTTCCTGCAACTTAAAGCAAAAGATTTGGTAATTCATTGCAATATATGAAAAATAGAAACTACAAAACCAATGATTCTTAATGCAATACTTGATATATATAGGTATTTGTAGTATAGTTTGGGGGGACTTTTACAATTTATTTTATGTAAAGTTCATTTCTGTAGAACTTGGAGGGTTAATTCCAGTTACCGTAGGAATTTTGAACTATTAGAACCAAATATTAAATTTGCATAACACTTTTTTTATCTCTCCATTTTAATAAAAAGAAGTATACCTATGATAACATTCCAAATCTTATTTTATAGGACAATTCAAGTCTACATGTACCCATAAGACACTCTTCACATACCCAGATCCTTTAAGATCCATATAATATTCCAGCTCATTTTCAAAATTGGCCCTTTCTACGGCCCTTTATTACTGTAAAATTAATTGCACTTTTTTTGGAAACCTCATTTCTGTATAAAAATCAAATAGTAAATTTATTTACACAACAATAATATAAATAAGAATAATTTAATCAGCGGTTAAGTTAAACTTAATTTATTTTATCAATTTATGCTTTGTTTGAAGGAAGTTGATTTTTAAAGGTATTCTGCAATTATATTAATCGTGTATTCATTTGGTAAAAGAGAAAAAGTCTGAATCACACCTTGGCAATATCCATTGATCTCTACTAACAAAAAGAAAAAACAAGACTAAAAAAGCCAAAAAGATGACCCAATAATGCTTGATAAACCCCAAAATACTCTACAGGATGAGTGTTTTTGGTTGAAAAAAAATGGAGATTCAGTATTTGAAACTCAAACAACTTATAATATAATAGCAGGTATTCAGAACTTTAAGGAATTAGACACAAAGAGACATGAGAAACCGATACCAGAAGACTTGAATCATGCTAATTTGAAGGAAATACTTAACATTCAAAATATAATAATTGACTTATTTATGAAACAGGAAAAAGTATGGAATTTAAAATGTAGCATTCTTGAATCTTCATTATCACGGGAAACAAAAGAATCTAAGATTCTTACTGAAGTACGGCCCAAATTATTGAAGATAAAAAACGAGATAGCAGAATATCAAAAGATTATTTCTAGTTTAAAGTCTTCTGGGGTTGAAGATAGAAATACACATCTAACCACTGACCCAATTTTTCATAAACCTACTGACATTGTTGTAAAAAAAGATCCTAACCTAAGTGAAAATTATTCTGAAGCATTATCTCTTGAAAAATTTGAAGATAGAAAGGAAAATGGCGAAACTAATAATGAACCAGCAACTGAAAATATTACGAACTTAAAAGGAGATGATTCTCAGTATTCTGATGATACAACTACAATATATGAGGATAATGAAGAAATGTGTATGAATGGAATAAACTTGGCATCTAATATGGTTAAAATGCAGCATATATCTGAAAATTTCCATGGAAATGACAATTTGAATGACAAGGAAAAATCTAACTCAAGTAAAGAAATGGAACACAAAGAAAGTAATCATATAAATGTTAATTTAAAAAGATCTCTACGGTCCAAAAATAATATTAACTATAAAATTCCAGAAGCGGATGATCCATTTGATTATGTGATGGCAGCCCCTAAACATCTAGATGCACCTTATAGAATCCATGACACTATTGAACAAGATGAGCCGGATGATTATGAAAAAAATTATTTAACAACCCAAAATGCAAATGATTTACAGGATTCAGTACATGAAAGTGATCTTGAATTTGTTGATGGAAGTTACTTTAATACCTCGCATGACTATGAATACAAGGAAAGTGAGCAAACATTTGAGAACGATGATGATGAAATTATTGAAGCATCTGATGCCGATATCAGTATTCAAAATAATACAACTTTACCTGTGAGAAAGAGTATTGCTCATTCATCTCCAACAAAAATTGATTGTACGGTAAAATCTTTTGATGATAACATACCAATCATAGATGTGTCAGATGAAGAGTTACATCATGATTTGATAATTGAAGATAGTAATCCATCTGCATTTTCTTATAATTTGATAGATCAATTTTCTGATGTAGAAGTTTTAGAAAGTGAAATAGAGAATGTCAATAATATTGATGCAAACGATAATTACCATCAAGAAGAAAGGTTAGCTATAACTTCAAAGGAACTTGAAAGAGAAGTTTTTGATTTAGAGAGGGAAACTTTTTCTCAGAGAAGTAATATACAAGACATAGAAAATGAATTACAATTGATTTCAGAATCCCATGTAAACAAAAAGAATGATATCACTGTTACCAATAAAGAAATGATTAATATTGAAAAACAAAATTTCGTTGATAAATCAAACACTGAATTACTCTTTCCATGGAGCTCAGAGGTATTATTCCGTTTGAAACATAGCTTCAATCTAAATAGTTTTAGACCTCATCAATTAGATGCAATTAATGGTACACTAAGTGGTAGAGATGTATTTGTACTAATGCCAACAGGTGGTGGGAAATCTTTATGTTATCAATTACCTGCAATCGTAAAATCAGGGAAAACGTCTGGAACTACAATAGTAATATCCCCGTTAATATCGCTGATGCATGACCAAGTAGAACATCTATTGAATAAAAACATTAAAGCTTCCATGATAAGTTCAAAAAGTCCCGCAGCACAAAGAAAAAAAACTTTTAATCTTTTCATCAATGGTTTACTAGATTTAGTTTATATTTCTCCCGAAATGATGAGTGCTTCTCAACAGTGTAAGAGAGCCATAAAAAAATTATATGAAACAAACAATCTTGCTCGTATTGTTGTTGATGAAGCTCATTGTGTCTCGAATTGGGGTCATGATTTTAGACCAGATTACAAAGAATTGAAATTTTTTAAAAGAGAATATCCAACAATTCCACTTATTGCTTTGACAGCTACAGCAAATGAACAAGTTCAACTCGATATTATTAATAATTTGGGAGTAAAAAATCCGTTGTTCCTGAAACAAAGTTTCAATAGGACAAATCTGGATTATATTGTTCGAATTAAATCAAAAGATACTATCAATGAGATATGTTCAGGTTTAAAATCACAGTTTAAAAATCAATCTGGTATAATATATTGCAACTCAAAAATATCGTGCGAACAAGTAGCTCAACAGATAGCGAACCAAAAAATAAGAACGGCTTTCTATCATGCGGGAATGACATCGTCAGAAAGATTAAAAATACAAAAAGCTTGGCAAAGTAATCAAATTCAAGTCATATGTGCAACCGTGGCTTTCGGAATGGGTATAGACAAAGCTGACGTTAGGTATGTATATCATTTTACTGTTCCTCGTACACTTGAAGGATACTACCAAGAAACTGGTAGAGCTGGGAGAGATGGACTCCCTGGCCAATGTATAACTTATTTTTCATATAAGGATGTTAGAAGTATACAAACTATGATTCAAAGGGATAAATCACTAAACAAAGAGAATAAATTAAAACATTTAGAAAAATTACAACAAGTCGTTTCATACTGTGATAATGTAACAACATGTCGACGTCAGCAAGTTTTAAAATACTTCAACGAAGAATTTGATGAATCAAAATGCCTTAAAAGATGTGACAATTGCAGAAATTCTGGGAATTCTTCGATTGAAGTAAGAGATGTTACTGCAGAGACCAAGTCAATTATTGAACTAGTGACAAGCCTAAATGATGAACGTGTAACAAGAATTTATTGCCAAGATATTTTTAAGGGTTCACGTTCAGCTAAAATACTTCAATCTGGTCATAATTTAATAAGTGGTCATGCAGCAGGCAAACATTTATCAAAAACAGAGATTGAACGACTATTTTCCCAATTAGTTACATTGAGGTTGTTGGAAGAATATCCAGTGGTTAATGCTAGTGGGTTTGCTTCACACTACATAAAAATAGGTACAGCAGCTAAAAAGTTTTTAAGAGATAATTCCTCGCTCAAAATGGACTTTGTTGTAAGCAGATCCTCTTCAAGATCCTCTTCAAGTAGATTACCATTAAGAAACCAATCGCCATCTAATTTGAATACTGCTGGAATGAGCAATAGACAGAGCAATGAGAAGGAGAATATTTTTACAAATGAGGTAAGAACGAACGAATTACCTAGAAACATTCACGATAACTCGCACTTTCTGTTGTCATATAAAAAATTAAAAGACCTTTCGCTATCATTAGGTCAACATGCTAATCCTCCTACCGCTAATTTTCTTTCAGATGATGTTATAAAAAGTTTAGCTCGAGAACTACCCAAGGATGAAAGCTCTTTTAGAGATCTAGTGAATAATCATCCGTATGATGATCAGAAGTACAAATATTTTAAAGATACAATTATGGTATTAAGATCAAACCATGCATTTATCAACAAAACGAATAAAGTAAAGAAATCGGACACAATTTCCGAATCTAACCATGAGTCCTCAAGTTTAATTATTCCAGAATCACATCGTTTTCAATTAGAGTTCTCTGAATCTTCATTGAATTCCGAAATAATCCGTCAAATAAGGGACACACAAGATCTTGATTCAATAGCGAATGAAGATTCTCTGTTGAATACTAAGAGTAAAAAAAAAAGGAAGCCAACATCAGGTAGAGGCTTTAGGAAATACAGATCTTACAAAAGAACCAGAAGAAAATAATTTTGCATGAAATAGTTTAATTGAATTTCAATTGAATAGCTAATAAAAACTCTATAATATTTTTTTATAAAACCTTATATACTTTTGCATCTTAAACACAAATTTACAAGATACGTTTATCTATAAAAATTAAACGTTTAACCTTACATTTTGAAACTTTTTCCCAGACACACATCCAAACCAATCACCACCTTTGGGTCTCCATATAATGTTATTTACTTCTTTTCTCTCATTTGAATAACACATATTGGGCATATTTAGAACTTTTACGCCATTTTGCATTTTCCATTCAGAATTACTTTGTGAAATATTTTGTTCATCCCTATTATATGAAGAAAATATATTTCCATTATTTGCTTGATCATCATCATTTGTGTCAACATTATAGTTATCATCATTTTTAAAAGAATCCATATGATTCCTTGTCAAATGACTTCCTTTATTCAACTCATTATTCAAATCCCAATATAAGACTTGACAGTCATCACCACATGATAGCAAAACATATGGCTTAGTTGGGTGCCATTTTATTTGATTAACAGATGGAGAATGTCCATTCAAAACCAAAACAGGAATACCAGGATTTCTCATATCTAATATTAATATCGATTTTTTGTCTAAACCGAATGTGGCAATTAAGTTTGGATCAGTTGGAGAAGGTTCTAACCTTAACAATGCATGAGAGAGACTGTTCATAGAACCATTATCAATTTTTGTTGTTCCATCATTGTTAAAAGTAGAATTTCCTTGTAAGTCATTAATAGTCTCATATATGATAGTACTATGTTGCAAAGCCCTTAAATCAAATACTCTAACGCTACCATCACCCCCACAAGAAGCAAACAATTGCGTTGATTGAGTTAAAAATTTAACATCATATACTTCACTATCATGAGCAATCAACTGAGTTTTTACATAAGTTAAACTTTGCAAGTCCCAAACAATACATGTAGTATCAATAGAACTAGAAATTAACAAGTTAGTATCGATAGAATTCCAATGAAATGAGGTCACAGGTGGAAGTTGACCTAACAATTTTGCATTTGCTTTATTACTAACGGAATTAGCACTGTTATTAACAATCTTATGCTGTTCATTATATTTACAAAGTGATAGGTTTATTTGTTCTGTCAATGATTTTTTATAGCTATTGTTGTTTCTTGAATTGTAGGATATATTATTGTTGAATATAGATGGATTATCCGAAACATTATCATCAAGAGACCATATTCTGAGACATTCTGATGAGGTTGCAAGTTTTCTTGGGTTTGGAACAGAAGGTAACCATTGAATATTACTCACCGGATAAGTAACGTTACATTCTGCAACTTTTTCCCAATTCAACAAATCATCTGAATGTATAACTTCTATCTTGTTTAGACTGTCTTCTTTATATGATCCTACTGTAATATAATCATCTGCACTCCAATCTAGTGCGAATAGTTGCCTACTACTATTATATTCGCAGACGACATTGGTATTATTATATGTTACATTCTCTTTGTAACCATTATAGGCAGATTGATTTCCTCCATTGAAGGATAAGGCATCCATTCCGTTAGCAGAACTAATATCAGCGTTGTTATTCCCAACAAAGCCTCTATATTGATTCAATTGACCTGCTGCATTATTTTGCAAAGCATCTGATTTGGATACTAAGCCCGACTTGGAATTTATATTTTGAGTAGATTGTGATGGATTCAATGGAGAGTACATAGGAGAGTTTCCACTCATAGAGAAATCCCCTCCAGAGGATCCCATTAAGCCATTCGATGTGCCATTGTCATTGTAATTAATATTTTTATTGAAAATAGGATGCATATCATGGTTCATCATATAACCATCACAATCGCCAACATGTTGGCGATGAAAACTACCAAAGGAAATAGAACTACGTTTCTGAGACCTAAAATTATCCATACTTCCCACAATACCAAACTTCCAGTATAAATTTCAAATGCAAACTCACTTTCTCGTAGTGGAATTTTCTTATATCAAATCGTTCTTGCTAACGAATAAACCAAAAAGAACACTATAAAGAAAATTAAAAATACCAATTGATGTTCACACACACACACTCACCTTCAATCTTAACAATTTGTACACCATTCATCCACTCTTTATAACATATTCATAACCATCTTACATTAAATAGTAAAAATTTCTTATGGATATTTTTCACCTTTGAAACTTTGACATTTTTCATGAAATTTTCACTCATATAAAGGGTATTCTATTCAACCAACAGTGAACAAATGAACATTCTTTTTAAATAAACCATTGAAGCTAGATCAGATGGTGAATGACGACGAGTATTGCCATGGGGAGCTTTGGCTGCCACGTAAATTATATATTACTAAACGTATTTATAGTTATTTATATGGGAGGAGGAAACTTTTTTAGGTTATACTTAATTGAGTACCAGTTTCTAGCGTTGATGGATTGGTAATTCCATTGGTTCACTTAATTCTGTGTAGGTATCATTAAGCAATTTTCTTATCATGTCAATTTCTCTGTAGTATTGGACAAATGATGGGATGAGGTTGATTAGCTTATCTAGAAAATTTTCTATGGCGATAATTATATTTGATGGTGGTGTTAATTTGACAAAATAGGTCTCCTTAGAGGCAATCAAACAGCCTAGGGCAAGACATACCGTATAGTATATTATTAGAAGATATGCCATATTTTGGTACATTATGAATTGGAGAGAATTGTACAGCACAAGCAAAGTAATTGATGGCATTATAATTGGGATATGAATATTTACTGAACCCAAACGTGTGAAAAAAAATCTTGAATCTTCTCTTACCATCCTTCTTATTGTGAAAAAACCAAATAGAACAAAAATCCAACCACCCATTCCTCCCACTGGAAGGTATCTTTCTTCAGAGTCAATTATTCCCATCCTGGTCAACCAATACCCAATTAAACATGTAAATATACTGGAGAATACTGATATCAAATTCAAAAAAACTCCAGTGAAAACAGTACCATGTTCCCTTTCATATATGTTCAAAGGAATAGTAATCAACAGAAGACATATCACCATCTCCTCAGTAGTGGAAAAGAACAGGGCATGCATCGATAATGCATTCAACTTGAAATCAAACAAGGAAGTGAAATGCAAATAATAATCTTCGATCACAGACTTGAAACCTTCTTCAGTGATCACATATTGAGTAACCCAATAAAATATAACAGAGAATATAGGCAATCCAATAGTTAAAGCACTGGGCTTATAATTCTGGTATACAGTGTGATACAGAGTTCTCAACACCTGCATTACGGATTCAAACGCCTGTTTAACTTCTTATAACCTCTAGCACCGTGACCTAGAGCATATACTGCTTCAAGCAACACCCCCAGACCCAAAACAGATCAAAAAACTCATCCTTCTTTTAAATATCTTTTGACACCAAATTGTAAACAGATCAAATTTATTTTGTCAATTATAATTCGCAACTGAAAAATTTCGAAGAGACTTTTAAAACCGCAAACTTGACCTTAAATCTGGTTGTCATAAACACCATTATTACAATTGCGACCATATATAACAATGTGCTTACTGGCTCATCTGTACATCTGTGTGTATGTGTATTGAGAATTGATCCCAAGCTTTTAATGGCAGTATAAGGTTTTGTCATTAGAGATCCATATCGATTGAGCGTGGGTATATTTAAGAAGTGTCGCTATCGTTACTGGAGAGAGTTGACGGTGAATGATTTCAAGGACAATTACTAGAACTATGACACAATCTTTGAGAGCTGCTAAGAGAACAAAGAAGAGTAATTACCATCGTGGTAATAAAAGCGAGGACACTTCGTTTTCGATTTCTATGAATAAATTATCGAATGTAACTTTATCTGACGAGCAATTGAAGCTGAAAAAGGATGTTATGCAGTTCATTAGGACTCATTTAAAAGACTATGATGAGCAAGCTAAAGACCCTAGATGTTCTATGTTTGTTATTGAAGGTGATGCAGGAACAGGTAAGTCGGTAATATTGAATGCACTTTTCAATGAGATTCAAAAAATAGCTAATGAACCAGAATTCCAAAATGATCCATTGCATGGTACTAATAATTATTTAATTGTTAACCATCCTGAGATGTTAAAGTTATATATTAGGATAAGTAAATCTTTCAAGTATATTACGAAAAAATCCTTAGAAAGACCTACTTCTTTAGTAAACACATTGACGAAGAATAATTCAATTGCTGATGTTGTCATTATCGATGAGGCACATTTATTAGCAACTTCAAAAGATGCTTTTAAAAGATTTTATGGAGAGAACCATTTGAAAGAATTAATGTCTTTGAGTAAAGTTTTGATTCTTGTTTATGATGATAAGCAAGCTTTAAGAATGGGCTCATATTGGGATGAAAACACTAATGATGGGGCAAGTTTAAAGAATTATTATGATACTATCCAAAGTGGAAAGAAAGATTGGTATAGACTTAAAGAACAATTTAGAGTATCTGCTCCAGATGATGTTTTGCAATGGATCAATGATTTAAGTGTAAATGGTCGGATACCAAAATTTCCACCTTCTGCAAATAATTCTTCAAAATCCTCATTTGATTTTAAAATTTGGGATGATTGTGGTGCAATGTACGAGGCATTAAAGGATAAGGACAATGAACTAGGACAATGTAGAATGTTAGCTACCTATGATTTCCCTTATAGATTAGATGGAAAAGATTATTATGTTACATGCGGTGATAACTTTAAAGTTCGTTGGGATCGTTATACACCTCGTGAAGTGACTCCATGGAGTGAAAGAAAAGATACTATTGATGAAGTTGGTTCTGTGTATACAATACAGGGATTTGATTTAAATTATGCTGGTGTTATACTGGGTAGATCTGTGAAATATGACAAAATTAATGATGCAATTGCATTAGATCCTAAGCTTTATGATGACCATGCTGGTTTTACTAAAAAACAAAATATTCATAATGTAAATGATGTTAAGCAAAAAATTATTATGAATAGTATTAACGTTCTTTTAACGAGAGGTGTCCGTGGGTTATATGTATATGCGTGGGATCCTGAACTTAGAGAACGTTTAAAAAGATCACAATTTGAATAAGTTCAGAAATTAGGAGAATCTATCATTTTATAAAGTTACATAATCGTATTTGTAAATAGTAATATAAAATAAAAAATAACCATCAAGTACACTAGTTTGTTTTCTTAGCATTATCGTCTATCATTGCCTTATGGCCTTTACTCTTACTCTTATGCACTGCTTCCCATATTATACCACCAAAAACAATAGAGATACCTGCCCATTGTATTAAATTTACTGTTTTTTTGTAAACGATAATGCTTAACAACATAGACATCATTTTTCTGGTTACTGTAATCATAACTAGAACAATAGAACCAAAATATTCTAATGTATAGAAAATAAAAATTTGTCCTATAGCACCACAAACTGAGTAAGTCGTTAAATATTTTATAATAATGGGATCATGTTCAATCAAGGTCAATGCAATTTGAAATTGCTTCCTATCTAGTACAATTAAATATAAGGCATTCCAAATTATTATAAAAAAGTTCAATGAGAACATCAAATGAGCTCCAGTAATCAATTCATTTTTTCCTGAACTCTTATGAATTTTATTCAATTTTAACATTTTATCTTGAGTAGCATTGGTCAACCCATCTAAAAATAGACTGAATAGTAACATAGAATAACCATAAATATGGGTCAATAACATGTCATTTCCTGACTCTTCTACTACTTTAACCGCCGAGGCTGGTTTTCTGGAACCTAATGTGAAGACTGTAACACCTACAGTAACCAATACAGCTACGAATTTTTTTTCATTGGCAATGGTAGTCCTGTAAAGTAAAAGATGAACCATTAAAATAGGGATGATTTTACATGATTTGGCTAACATATAGGTCAAATAATCAACATGATGTAAACTGTATGAAGCAATTGGAGCAGATAAAGCTTGTGTTATTGAAATAAGTATAAAATATTTTCTATTACTCCAAACCAAATTGTACAACTGCGATAACGTCGTATTCACTTTATATGACAAATATATGAACCCAATGACCATTGCAACAAAAGCTTGCGAGATGGCAACAATGTTTGGAGAACCAAACCGTTGATTCGATTCAGGCCAATGGATCGTATTCAATGGTTCCTGCACTAAAGCCCACGTTAAAAAGCTACAATATATACCCCCTGCACAGAACAAGAACTTCCCCACATCGAAAGATTCACTACCACTCTCTTTAACCGGCACCGATTTGCCCTCAACGTTCATCACCGTTCCAGATCCAGCTCCAGATTCAGAAGCAGCTTTCTCCCATACCTGGCATTTACTCATATCACCTTGCATCCGACTCGACCCACTTGTGCAACTTTCACAGTCCTACAGGCACTTCACACACCTATGATAGCAGCAATTCAGTTCCTTAATATAGCTTCACTGCCCAACCTAAACCTGCTCGATAGACACTCTCATCTACAATTAGTGTTTTATAGTTAAAAGTTGTTCACTTGTTGCTTTTTCCAATCAAGTTTTTCGATGAGCCCCAAGAAACGGCCGCACAAACTGTGAAAAAAGTTCCGATGAGATGAGATGAAACCAAGATGACAGCAAATATACATGTCTGCAATAGACGGTGATGAGAACTTCACATGTCTCTGGGGGTTCTTACTGGAGCTGGGTCGCCTAGGAGTTGTGGGTGACTGGAGTTGGGTCTGCTATACAGACCGGTCAGTCTGTGGAAGAGTCTTTATAATGGCAGTTAGAGCAAGAGAGAGTGGAAGAGTGAAACTAGAAGAGGCTATATTTTTTTTGCGGTTCTAGAGACCTGCAACGAAACTGGCATCTTGTTGCATCCACTCAACGGCTCACTGACACTTTCCCCATCTGCCATGACACTGGCATTGGCACTGGCGCTGGCGCCGGAATTGGCATCGTCATCTACGACGCTGTTTTTTTCGTAAAACTTGCCACAAAAACTTTCAAAAAATTTTTGAACACAACAACTAAAATTAAATATTAAAGGATTAGCCATTCAAACTATATCTTTATTTATTTAAATACAATTATACATTTGAATGTACATACACATGCATCTATCGCCATTTTTAGTGCCTGAAATAGTGTAGGAGGCTGAGCCAGCGTGAATTGATTTTTTGGATTTAACAATGGGTGTCTATTCTCCGATCGATGCGACCTTTGGGGTGCGTTTCAATCAAATTTTAGAGACTGAGACTGATTTTATTAGGTATCATTTGAAATTGAATAAGAAACTTGTGAAATTGAGACATGTTCTGGGTATTGTGAATAGAGATACCAAGCACTATCAAAAGGGGTTGAATAAGATAAACAGTGGTACGACTGCTACATCTAGTTTTTATGAGAAAAAGAGTAAATTAGTTGGTGTTTATTATTTATTATCAATTGAAAGGGATTTTTCTTATATTGAATTGTTAAAGTTAAGAGCTAGAAATAGAGGTAAATTTTTTAAGAATGAATTGAAAATTGTTAGAACAAGATTAAGAAAAATTATGAAATTAAGTAATATTTTGATAGATAAAATTACTATAAATGAGAAAAATTGGATTACTCGTTTACAATATTTGATTTATGCTAAATTAGCTAACGTTGAATACTTATTATTAGGTAAGAAAACTAAAAAAAAAAATAGTGAATTAATAGCGAAAGAATTATCATGTGTTTTTGAAGGATTAGATTTATTGAAGAAAAAAAATTTTTTGGAGACCACTGTTGTTGAAGAGATTCAATCAAAATATAATTATCATTTAAAACAATATGCTGGAAATATTTTTTCAACTGTTGATTTAAATAATTTTATGATTAATACAATTACAAAATTACATAAATCAGATCAAATTGAAAAAAATGAATTTACATCAATCTTGTTTAGTCATGGATATAATCCAGTTTTACAAGAAGAAATTACTAATTTACAAAATAATTCAGAAGAAAATGAAATTCATTGGATTGATTTTATAACAAAAGTTAATGATAAAGAATTATTTCAACTAATTACTGATGTAAATAATGTTAAGATTAAATCAATTGATGACTTCGATAATAAGTTATTAAAATGGAATGATATATTAAATAAACAAGAAACAAACCTAGCTTTCAAACAACATGATGAAGATAATATGGATACTGATGTTTTAGAAAATGAACAAATTTTGTTAGCCTATATTAAATACAATGTTTTATTGAATTCGGTTTTACGTGATAATATGGTATTTGAAACTTTATTAAAACAATGGACTACTATTAATTCTAACAGTTCGGTGGCTACTTCTAAAAAATTAAACAAGTACAAAGAAATTGAAAGAATTGTTAAAAATTTAACTAAATTCATAGTGGATTTGATGGAACTACCAGGTGTTTTCTCTTCAGAAAAGTTAATGAATCAACTTGAATTATTGAAAACTTATTACAAAATTTCATTAACTTCTACATGTTTAAGTGACTTATATCAATCGAAATACCAATATCTACAAGCATTATCTTTGAATGTAAATGCCTTAACGGAATTAGAAAATAATCTATTAGAAATGAATGATACAGATTTAGACAATTTATTAATTCCTTCTCAATTGTTAAATAGTAACAAAGTATTTGGTTTAAAAAATTCCATCATATCGTCATGGAAAAGTATTATTGCATTAGCTGAATATGATAAGAATATGAACAAGAATATTAAAAAATGGGAGGCAGCAAATGATAAAAATAATTTATCATTAATTGAAAGAATGGATAATGATCTAACAAGTGTTCATCCAAAAGATATCAAGTTGAACAATCTATTTCCATTAAGACCAATAATCAGACCAGCTCCTAGCAAACCAACTCTATTTGACTTGGCATTCAATTATATAGAATATGAACAAACTTCAAATAACAATACTATTGAAGAAACATCCAGTTCAAATGTCCAAGAAGAAATAACAACAGAGAAGAAAGAGGATTCAGATAAGAAATCTGGTTTCTTCGGTCTGTTTAGACGTTAAAAAAATATTATTCATAGATAAATAATATGCAAAAACCAAATAAATACACCGATTTCCCCTTAGTAACTTAGATTTACAGTAATAAAATATTTGTCATGAATCTTTTCTATGTATCGAAATCGAAGCAACCAAAAACTAACTATAACTTCTCCATAATCCCCTTAATTAATCTTCTTTATAAATAATGATAGAACAAATATATACTGTTGAACCCAAGTGTCCATATCACAAACAACACATGCCACACTAGAATCCAAAAACTCACTTTCTTTCATCAAAGGTCTTCTTATTTAAATATTTGATTTCTCCACTATAATTTTTTTTAAAAAAATTATGTATATCTAAAAAATATTAAGGATACCAAGTAACTATAAAACACTTTTATTAATGTAAAGTTAATGAAGCATTTATTTCAGTATATAGATTTGTATGATAAAAGATCCTGAGATAGATATATTGAATAGTAGTATGCTAATAATATAAAATGATTGGGCTAATAGTGAAAAAATGTCATTGTTGGGTATGCTTAGATGATTCTGATTTTGATTCAACATGGATCATTCATCGTTGTGGTTGTCAATTACAGATTCATAAACGATGTTATTTTAGATGGCTTTATAATTTAAATAAGGAACATATTTCTCGACAGTGGCAGGATAGAGGAGGTACTCCTATTTCAGAAAAAACGTTATATAAACGACTTTGTTATTTGTTTGATGGTCATAGGGATTTCTATAGAAACATTTCGTTCATTGAAAATATTGTTGGGATTCCTGTGATTGGTATACCATGTTTTACATTTGTTTGTATTCCAATGATTTTTTGTATTGAAACTTTAGGAGTGAATTGCTTCTCAAAAATTATATCAGAGTATCCATTACCACCACCAATCACCAATGTTTCTTGTCCTCAATGTAAACAATATATTAAGAAAAATGATTTAACTATTACATCCAGTTCACCTATACTTAAAATTGCTTATATCACTAAAAAATTAATTAGATGGGGAGTGTCTTTGATAGGTATTTCACTTCCAATAGCAAATTTAGGTAAGCTATGGTTTCAATTTGGATTATGGCAATTAAGGCAAATATTCCCAGAAGAAATATTAACTAAATTATGTAATATCAGTACAACAAAAGCTTTAGATGTTTATGGAGGTACTGTTAGAGGAATTTTGAGCGTCCCAAGCTCCTCAAAAATTATTATATTTGGATTTCCATTATATTTACAAGGACTAGCTGGAGGATCTGACCTTTTTAATAGATTAAGATGGCTAGCACCATTACTTGCATTTAAATTACCATATTATGATGATAAAAATTTGAAAATAGCTAAAGCATGTATTAATGTCTCTTACGGTATTATATTGTGTAATATGTATATTATACAACCATTACTAAATCGTTATTTCCATAAGGTGGTTAAAGATGCAAATCCATATTACTGGTCTGAAAATGATGACTTAGATGGTGATTTAGAAATTGATATTTTTGGTAATAATAATTACAGAAATGTTCTAATATCAACAAGAATATTTGATATATTTATTGAAGCAGCCCTATGGCCGCTATTGGGAAAAATTGTTGGGGAGCAAATTTTTTCTGGGTTTAGATGGCTTCAAAATAATTCTTATATGACGTTTCAACCTGACTGTTCACCCAATTCACTTAGTATGATATTTAATTTTGCAGGAATGACTGTCGTTTCATTTGCTAATCAGATTTCCAAAACATACCTCACCAAATTAAGAGTTGAAGAACTCCAAGAATTACAAAGAAACACTATGCATTTCGAGGACTAAGTTTATAAACAGGTAATTATTGTATCATTTTTGTATTTTTCTTTTATATTCACTTATAATTCAGCATGGTATCACATATTTCTATTTCTGTTAAAAAAACTGCTTGAGATTAACCTTAGAAGTTCACTGGTACTAAAAGTTATCTTTGAATCAAATAACTTCCATTTTGAAGTTTTTCTACCTACTTGCGAATTTAATAAATCAAAGAAGCTAAATGACTCTACCATGTGATGGTAGCTTCTGGTTGGTCCTTTCCGTTTATCACTTATCTTAATAGTGAAATTTTTACCATTAAGTGTTGATATTTTAAAATTTATGTCAGGGAATTTTGGACCGCTAGACCCAAAAACTTTTATTGTAAGTTCACCTAATTTCTCACCTTCTATATTTTTAACCACGCCGGCTTCATAAAGTTGTCTAGTACTCCATTTTAATTTTAATCCATTGTGATTATTTTGATCTTTTGTGTGTGTCTTCTTATAAACGTCTTTGATAGAATCAAAAGTCCCTTTGTTTGAAGCAGAAAATGTTTTGGAAGCATAAAATCTGTCAAGACTTTGTTGAATAGCTGTCTTTAATAATTGAACGTCTTTATTATTTTGAACATTAAATTCATTTAATTGAGTTAATGTCACTCTAGTAACTTCAATTTCTCTTTTAATATAATCAATATCATGATTTGGATCTTTAATTATAGCTGCGATATCATTTAACAAATCTTGAAGATAATTTTCAGTTGAATTTACTATTCCATGATTCTCTAATTCATTTATCAACGTCAGAGCCAAATTTTTTAGGTTAAAGTATTTAGGAGACTCTAGACCTTGGACAATGTCATCAGCGTAAACTTCTGGGTGAGAAACTATGAAGTCATGAAAGACTGGTTCGTCACGAGGTAATACTGTACTCACAACCAAATCATAAAGATTTGTATCTACCTCTTCCACTTGCATCATGTATATAAACACTCTTTTGACTTGCTCGTAGATTCCCGTCATCTTGTCATCGTTTGATAAAAATTTGTAGGATAAAGTATTCAATTCTAATAATACTCTACCTGCTGTCAACTGAGATGCATCCTCCCTACATTGTTTTAAAATATTTAAAATAATATCATCGCTGTCGAAAAATTTAGAATAATCTTGAAACATTTTAGTAATGTTAAATATTTTATCAGTTAAAATCTCTAATTTTGGTCTTGGTGATAACATATCCTCATATAATAGGTGATCATATTCAAGAGCATACTCTTTTTCGAGCAATAAACTTCTTAATAAATCCTGTAAAAATGGCTTGATTTCATCAGCATATTGGTTAAGTGGCTCATAAAATCCTGTGAATGATTCTGTATAAAACACAGTTGAAAGTGATTTTAATAATATTTCAATTTTATTATCAAGGGAACCTGGCGACCTAGTTTCAAAACCAAAGTTAGATCTATTTTTAAGAAATACAGAGCAGAACGTATCAATTAAAATCTTGGAAATTATTTTTAATACATCTCTGCTATCAGCGTTTGTGCCTGAAGCTATGGTATAGAGCTTCGAACATATGTATTTGACCTCATGAGGAATATCTTCACTTTGAGATGAAAATATTTCAGCGGTCAATTCAATTGCATGCCATATATTTTTCAAGTTTGAGATGAATCTGTTAGATGTTTCTGGGTCTTCAATAGCAAAAGCAGCGCTTGGAGCTTCAGTTAAATGAATGCTCTTGTAGATTTCTGTCGGATCGTTGGTAAAATTAATGTTTTCATCTCTTATAAAATTGAGAATAGGAACAAAGAGTCTGATCAATTCAGGATATTCCTTAGTTAAAAAGTCAGATAAAATATTCTGCCAAAATAGATTTTCAGATTTTAAAAATTCCATCAAAGAGGAACATTGCGTTAAATCTTGTTGAGCAATTGCAACGACCAATTTCATAAAATAAACTTTTTCTCTTTGGCCCATTCTTTGATTAATAGTACTATAAGATACGTACATGTTTGCCTTTGCAAATTCAGGTTCCCAAATATACATTCTTTTCCAATAACTAGGTTCGACTTGAAGCAAATAAAAAAGCTTCTCAAATGATTCATATCTCAAAGCAGGGACATGAATATCTGATACTTTACTTACAAGAGACTGATCAATATCAAACTTACTCATAATTTCAACAAAGTCCACTTGTTGTCTCATTTCCTTTTCTAATTTCTCCCTTTTCATATTTGCAGAATCTAATGCTGCTTGATTACCTTCAAGTTTATTTTGAAGAGCTTCAATATTAGGCATGTCATTTAACAAGTAAACAAACTTTTTTACACTCCATAAAGAAGGGTTTGGGGAATGCATCAGATCATTATAGGCTGTCTTTAAATTAAACATACGAATCCAGCTTTGTACTTTAATTACTGAGTTCACATGTTTTTTCATGTATAAGGATCTATTTTCTAATGAACCTCTAATCATTGCACCTCTTATATGACTTTGTAATTGATCTATGTTTTTTGTTTCAACAATATCGTCGACCAAATCCAATGCATATCTGACTAAAACACCTCTAATATAACCTTGTAAAGTGACTGTGAAAACAGATGAAATATTTGATTCATTGATATCTCTTTGTATATACGACCTTACTTTCTTTGCTTTAATAACTCCAATAAAGGAGTTCATTACAATTTTAAATGATCGTATTCCATTTAGAGTGTTGGATTGTTTCCTTCTTATATAAGAACCCTTAATTGACGATTGAAGTTTTATTAAAGAGTTTCCGTAGTTTTTGGCTAGTATTTTTGCATCATTATAAAACTTTTCACGCAATAAAAATGACCTGATAACAGATTGAAATTGAACCACCGTTTTTCTATTATCATTTAAGATAGCTTTAGTAGTAATAACATCTTTTCTTATCTTATTTCCCACTATCTTAGCTTGTAATATGCTTAATGGGGTCTTTGTACTAGTGATAAGTTGTAATTGAGTTTTAGCATAGTTTCTGTAACATAATCCTTTACTAAAACGCTGAAGTAAATTGATAGAGTATTCGTTTCTATAACATTTAATTCTAATATTATCTAACCTTTTTCTGATTTTCTCACCTGTGAGGCATGCCTGCAAATGAATAATATCATTTGTGTGATGCAAAGATACCCTAACATCTCTATGAACTTCAAATTCTTTCCTAGATAAATAACCTCTAATTTTAGCCTGTGCTTTTAATATTTCATCCTCATATAACCTAACTAATTTGATTCGCATTTCTAAATTGAACCTTACATTTACACCTCTGGAGATACTCTGCATATTTATAAGCGTATCTAAGAATTTACTTTCAGACATAGCTGATTTCTTACGAGGGGAATATCGAGATGGACTGAAGGCATACATTTGATAATATTCTAAATTTTGTGTACGTTGTTGACTTCTTCTTAAGAAGAATTCAGATCCCAAATTATTGTACCTTGAAACACTAGGTGAATGATATGATAAACTAGACAATTTCAATTCATTATATTTTAAGTGTGGATTTTCAATTGGTGTACTATCAGTTTGTGAGTAGTATTGGTTTTTATAGTCTGAATATGTTACACCTACCTCTCTATTTTGAGGTGATGAGAATTGATCTATATCATATTTTTTTTCGATTGGGGTTTTGTAACCATAACTCCCGTTTACAATATTTTTTACTGGTGTTCTTACTGGATCTTTAACATGCTTCTTAGGAGAACTATAAATATCAAAGTTTTTAATTAGACTCTGTTTTGGTAGTTCTTCTGTATTTCTTTTTGGTGAAGATATTGGGCTGGTAGCTAGAGAGCTGAAATTACGTATTTTCGGCCACATTCTTTGGCACTTTTTTATATCATCTTTAGAAAAATTGACTTGATTAGTTAAATTTTGCAACATTGGAGTATCCGAGGGCCACTTCTTATTTATTAAATTGATCGTTATATTAAGTGTTTCAAATACTTGCGGAAAATCTTTTTTATTGTACAAATCTTGTAACTCAAATCTAAAAGAATCTGGTACGCCAACATGATCAATTAATGTAAAGAAAGCATTGATATTTTGGGTGTGTTTAAATTGTAACCTTTTTGATGCAGGGACTATGTCATCTACTAGGTTTGGGTTTATTTTTTGTGCTACTGTAGCCAGAGTGACACCATCTCTTAAAAAATCTCCTGTTGCTAATTCAATTGCGGATGGTATCTCTTCTGCAATTACTGCTTCAACCCATAACTTAATTTCTTGTACTCTACATAAGAAATCATAATACTTCATTTCTTCAGAATTCAATGACTTATTTTCAACTCCATCAGATGGATATGATTTTGTAACAATTGGTTCCTTAATACTTAATAAAGGCTCATTGATCTTAAATGGGGATATATTTTCTTTTGATTCTATATTATTTACCACTGAAGTTTTGTTAAACTTTGAGATGGTATCTTTAAAACTAGTGACTTTATTAGGAGTATTGAGATTATTCGATGAATTGATCTTAGTAGGTGATAAAGGTTTTAAAATAATATCCTCTTTAACATCAAGGTTATTAACATATCTTGATATAAATGAATTTTGAGAGGACTTTATCGGTGAGTTGAACGACATGGTTAAGTTACTCTACCTCTTTTAATTTGGTTTCACAATAGATGACTTTAATATTGCTGCACCTGTCTTTAAATTATAACAATTGATAAAGTATATTGCTATAAGTAAATAGATCAGTACATAAGTTAATTGATATAACTTAGAAGTTGTCAAACATAGTTGTGATAATGAAAAGTTTTGATAATATTGCTATTGAATAAATATTCATTCATATGTTATTATATCTTAGACCAATTATACAATTTCCAAATTAGGAAATAATATAAACAATTAAATAAAATGGTAGCGACGCGATATATATTTTCAACATCTCATTAATTAAAAATAGTGTTATCTGAACACAGAAAACTGTATATATTACTAAATAGCCACTATTATGAAGACTATATACTTAACGGTTCCATTAAAACATTCATTTATAAACATGTATTTGAGATTAATTCATTATAATTCACTGCTTGATAAAATTTTCCTTTAATTTTTCTAAATCATTATTAAAAGTATCAAAACTTTGGAATTTGTAAGCAAGAGTTCCATCACTATTTAGATGACAATTGCTATCGATATTTGATCCTAAGGCATCACTGAGTACCCCTAGATTACTAAAATTTTCTATTGTTATTTGATCTTTAGAATTTATATGAAATATGCAGTCTTTGAAATTTTCTAGTATCACCTTTTGAGAGTTCATGTTATCCAAAGAATCGGATTCATTTTGGATATATATCCTGCATCGTAATAAGTTATGGAATCTTAGCTGTAATGAGTTATCCATCTTATGCAATCTTATTATTATTATTGTGTCAATACAATCATTGATAAAAATGTCACCTTGTTTAAAATATAATTTCTTCAATAATATTACTGAATTTTGAATTTTTTCAAACAATAATGAACTTTGACCTGATATTTCATCATCAGAAGAAGTAAGAGAAATTGTACATTTTTGTAAATTGGTATATTCATTTTTATTTTTAATCACTGTAATATCTTTATTGTATTCACTTATTGTCATTGGTTTTTCTGTAATTTTCAAGTCCATATCATCTTTAATAAATTGTGAATTATTTTCAAATTTAAAATCATCAATATCAAATTCTAAATCTAAAGATTCATCATTTGCAAGTAAAAAAGTATCCATTTGCGTCTTCAACGAACTTATTTCTTTTTTAAAGAGCTCGACTTCATAATTTGACAATTTATTCGTTGAATTTAATAATTCATTATCTAAATCTGTGATATCTTTATCAAATCTCTGTAGGTCTTCCAAACTAGATGTACTCTGATCAATGTTTGATATTTTTAGTTTAAGTTTTTTCAAATTATTTCTTAGATCAACCATGGTGATGAATTCAATTGTAAAATAGCAAAGTTATTAGAGATAGAGGAAATACCTTATGTTGTCAAATGTATATAGAAAATACACTTATAAACATATAAGATAATATGACATCGTGCTATGAATAAGAAGAGATAAATTTAAATGAAAAAAAAAAGATGATTTCAAAATTTAAAATTTAATTTTTTTAAAGGTTAAATATATATATATATAAAAAAAAAAAAAAAAAAAAAAAAAATAAAGGATTTAAAACATTTGAATTCCAGAATTCATAAATGCAAAAAAAAATAAAAATCTATAATTACACAAAACTTGGTTTTGGTAAACGATTAGAATCTGGCAAACCTGTTGCAAATGAAGCGCCTGCAAAATTTGAATTTGGAGGTGTAACTGAAGATGAATTAACGGTATATTTTGAATTTGATTTTCTCGTTAAATGAGAATTCGAATATGAAAATAAATTTGAATTTGAATGTTGTTTTATATGAGGATGCGGATGTATATTTTTCTCTTGATAATAATTTTGTGAAGGGACATGCAAAAAATTTTTACTCATATTCTTATTGTTATTTTTGCTTTTATTTTTGCTTTTATTCCTATTTTTACCCAATGGCTTATTCTCATTTACAGTAATTGGTGTTCTAATTTTTGAATTTGATGTTATATAATTCCCAAAGATATCATTTGTTTCTGTCAAAGATGAAGATGCAGAAATAGGCGGAGTAATAGGAGGAGTAGCGGGCCAACCCATACTATTATTCCCGTACGGATAAGATTTCATAAAAAGATTGGCTTCACCGTGTGCTTCTCCAGCACCCTGGAAAGAAGAAGACTTGACTAGCAAACTGCTCTCTCTCTCTTGCTTAACTCCATCGTTGCAATATCGGGCATCCATGACCCTCCTATATGAGCCACCGGCTAGAGCCAAACGATGCTGCTCCTGACCTTGTACGCCCCGTCTTTCTGTAATGTCAACGCCGCTCTTGGACATCTTTCCATGTATATATAATTGTTAAAGTTGTATGTGTACTTCTATGTATATGTATATGTTTCACTCAACTGTGAATCACACCAAAAAGAATAAAAAACATATAAATAACACGCATACATATTTTACCGCCCAAGGGAAAATATAAATAATTTCTTCTGGCACTACCCTTTATATATAAAGGCGAAACCGCAAATCCCTTTTCTCCTCCAACAGTGCGTCATCTCACACTTTGCATGGTATCTCTATGGCAGCGCCACAAAACACTCCTACAAAAACACAAAAACTAAGAGAGACACAAAACGGGGAGAAACGCCCTGATTGGGTCACTGCGCGCTTTATCGGGACATCCTTATCCGTATTTGCAGCACTCCGTCTGCATCACACCACGCTTTCTCCGGTGCGCCCTCTTTGTGGCCGTCAGTAATTCCGTCACTCGCAGATCAAATGCGAAGAAATCTTCCGGAAGCAACAGCCGATGGTCGGGTAAACTGTGTGTATTTTTACATACATGTAATAGACCTTATATATATATTTATATATTTATATTGCATACACCTTACCATCACACACTTTGAACTACATTGCATTACACTGCTACACAGCCTGTTTATATAGTCTTTAATGGATCTTCATCGGTCTCACTCAGCATGTATTCGATATCCATGCTGGCTGGTGTGGTTTCTCTTAATGCCTCCAGCATCCTTCCCTTGACGTAGCCACGCTCGGTGTTTGTATGGTTACAAACAATGACCGTCTTGCCCATCTCTTTGTACTTCAAGATCTCGTGGTGGGACAGTTCTCCAGTGAAGAAAAGGTCGACCGCTTGTAAGTCCTTCAAGCTTCTGAAGACGCCCGAGCCACTGCCAGCACATAGTGCAATCGTGGATATCTCCACGGAACTGTAATCGGTGTGCACAGAGGCCAGTTGGAAGTTTTCGATCTTCAGATGTCTCTTGATGCGTTCAATAATCTTAGTCAATGGCACAGACTCGGTCAATTTGACGAGTCTGCCGTACCCGACGGTCTTGTCGTCCTCTGGGTTCGACACCTGCTCGATGGCAACATTGTCACGGACGGCGGTCTTGACATTATCCACAAGAGATTCCACTAGCCAGTCGTTGACCCCACCGGCAACCGCATCAACCGCAGTGTGTGGACAGTACACCGAGATACCGTTCTGGATCAGCTTGATCGCATTTCTGTGCTGCGTGTTGCTGTATGGAGCAAGTTTTTTCCAACTAGGGAAAATAAATGGGTGGTACGCCAAGATCAAGTTGCACTTCTTCTTAACGGCCTCATCCGCAACCGAACTGGTTAGGTCAACAGTAAGCAACACCCTGCATGACTCGTTCTCACTCTCGTCGTTCGAACAGTCAATATGCAACCCAGTATTGTCCCAAGCACTGTCCGCATACTGTGGGGGGAACAGTTTAGTGATCACAGAGGTCACTTCCTTCAATTGAGTTCTCGTCAACGACCTGTTCATCATCTTCCTTCCTAGCAAACTGTATCGTGTCCAGGGTCCTTATCAGAGACTAGCTGCAAACCCGGTAAACAATTGGCTCCCTCACAGTTATCAAGCTTCTGTATTCGAAATCGTCCCCCACATTATATATACATGCACATACACATACATCTCCACTGCAATTGGCAAAGCCGTTAGTCAGTTACAGTTTAGTTCCTCAGGTGTAAATTTTCCAACGTATACATACATGTTACAAAACTCATGGGTTACACTTTTCATCTGAATTTGTACGGTCGTTTCTCCGCTATTTTCCACTCTTTCACTATTTTCAAGTTTTTTTATCTGACCTTTGCCATTATTACTAGCAAATTTACTATTATTCAGCTTATTTGCTTCTTATGAATTTAAATTGCAAATAAAAGCACTGAGGTGTTCTTAAGAGTTCTGTTTCCTGTTTCAATTGAATGACATTTTGCTTTCTCCAGAGGCAAAGTAGCCAGATAGCTAATATCGTGAAGAGTCACAAAGGAGAGAAAGGAGAAAGACATGTCAGCTCTCACAGTCGAACTTTTGAAAGAAAAACTTAGTAGTAGCATTCCTGATGTGTATAATGTAATAGTCATTGATACTTCTGCAGGGTGTGGCCAGTCGTTTGAAGTGGTCATCATAAGCAATACGTTTGAAGGGAAGAACAATTTGGCAAGAAGCAGGATGGTCAACAAGGCCTTGAGCGAAGAGATTGCACAAATCCATGCTTTCAGTTGTAAATGCTATACAGAACCAGAATGGTCCAAAATAGTCCTTTAGCTTCAAGGGAAACAAGCGAGTCACCTTTGGTGGCCTCACTCATTTCATTCATTGATGGTATCAGTACATAGTTTTCATTACTTTATTTTAATGTGATTGCATGCTATTTCTGTTACAGGGCATGCAGAGGTCGTCAGAAAATTCAATATTATATATCTTTCTAATCATCTCTAGCCACAGAAAGAGCAATCTATAAATTAACGGTTTCAAGTATATTTACTGAAATTTACATAAAATATATCAATAAAATATATACTGTCATTTAATGTCATTTTTCAATCACCGCATTATAACTTTTTTTCCCTACATTAGTAAATAAATAAATATAATAAACAAAAAATTAAAAGATGAGCTATAAGTTTTTATTCTTATATAAGTGAAGATTTCTTAAGATCTTGTATTGTTGTGTGGGAAAAGAGCTCTGTTGTTGAACAAGTTGTGGTTCAGAAGCTGTTAGCAAGATTTTTGAGTGGGGAAGTAGTTCTTTTCTGGCAAAGTGGGGAGCTGAGTGGAAACAATTTGGTTCTTGAATATTTTAACCGCCAATTGTATGAAGTTCATAATTGAGTAAAAAAACAAGGAATTATTAATACGTTTTGAATTATAGTATACCAAAGACAACAAATGAACGTATCACAGAGTCGTCAGTCGTCTATTATGGTGGCGGTAAGAGTCAGGCCATTTACGGTAGATGAATCGTTACGTTTGGTAAAAGACGAAAATGCTGACAAAGATTTCCCATCTTTAAATGATTCTTTATTGACGTTACCAAATAACAATAGTAATGACTCTTCCATGAAAAAAAATGAAAGCTCAACTAAAAGAAATTTATTAAGGCCAAATTCATTAAGAAAAATTGTTGATTGTGTTGATGATAAAATGCTTATTTTTGACCCAGCAGAGACTAATCCATTGAATAAACTTAGTGACAATGTATTGAATTCTATGTATTCAAAGAGGCAGACAAGCAGGAGGCATTTAAGGCGTGATGGGGGGGAGTTGAAATTTGTCTTTGATAGATTATTCGATGAGAATGCCGATCAACATACCGTGTACAATTCAACTACTAGTAATTTACTAGATTCAGTTTTAGATGGGTTTAATAGTACTGTATTTGCCTACGGTGCTACAGGTTGTGGAAAAACATTCACAATCAGTGGTACACCAGAGCAACCGGGTATCATATTTTTAACAATGGATGAACTATTCCAAAGAATAGATAATCTGAGGGATGTTAAAAATGTCGAACTAACTCTATCATATCTTGAAATATATAACGAGACAATAAGAGATCTTCTGAATCCAAATATATCATCAAAAAAATTGGTAATTAGAGAAGATTCCGATGAGAAAATAACAGTGGCAAACTTATCTCATCATAAACCACAAAATGTTCAAGAAGTAATGGATTTTGTAATAAGGGGAAATATGAATAGAACAACGTCACCAACAGATGCAAATGAAACATCGTCAAGATCACATGCAGTTTTACAAATTCACATAGCACAAACTGACCGTACCCCAGACTTGATATCTAATACAACGTTCGCAACTCTATCAATCATAGATTTAGCAGGCAGTGAACGTGCTGCATCTACAAAAAACAGAGGTGAAAGACTAATTGAAGGTGCTAATATCAATAAGTCATTATTGGCATTGGGTAATTGTATTAATGCGTTATGTATAAGTGACGGAACACGCAGGACGTGTCATGTTCCATACAGAGATTCAAAATTAACAAGATTATTAAAATTTTCACTAGGTGGTAACTGTAAAACTGTCATGATAGTCTGTATTTCTCCAAGTAGTGCACATTATGATGAAACTTTGAATACACTTACTTATGCGAATAGAGCCAAAGATATAAAAACAAAAATTATACGAAATCAACAAACATTAAATAGACATGTGGGATCTTATTTGAAAATGATAACGGAGCAGAAAAAGGAAATTCAGGAATTAAGGGAAAGAGAAACTAATATGATTGATCTACAACTCAAAAAATATAAATTGGGAAGAGAGAAAGTCGATTTAGCAATTGAAGATTGTATAGAAAAAGTTAAGAATTCATTTTTACAAACAACAAAATTGCAAAATTTGAGAACTGTTAAATCTTTAATTTTGTGTAAAAGGCGATTATTACAGTTAGTAAATTTAGAGATTGCTGAAGTATTGCAAGCAGTAGATGATTGGACAGACGTATCAGTGGTTGAAAATTGCTATATTATACAAGAGCAATTGAATAATAAAACAAAGGAATTAGAAGAACAGTTTGATACTCCTGGAGAATTAGAACTAATAATTGAAAATGCAAGAAAAATTGAAAAACAGAGACTTTCTGAAATGGAATATTGGGATCCAGTCAATGATAGTTATAATCTTGAAATAAGGTTAAATTATATATCTGAGCTATTGAGAAATGATATTTTAGTAAAAGCTTCAATGTTTACTGAGAATTTATTTGAAAACAAGAAACTAATATCAAAGTATAAATTTCTAAGTAAATGTCTTGCATCCAAACAGAATATTCATCAAAGTTTGAACGATTTATTAGATATTGATAAAGAATTTGATGTGTTTGGGAAAGAATTAATGTCACAAGGCAATTACAATTTTGATGGCCTAACAAATATGGAAGAGAGAGGCACTAAAACAACCAAAGATACCAATATTGAAGATTCTACAAGCATAAACAACGATTATTCAAGTAATATTAGCTTGAAGGCTAATTCAAATATTGAAAATCAAACTTTAGCTTATAATAATTCTAAAACGCCACCTAACCTTACCAAACTACCTAATAAACTTAAATATAACAAATATTCATCACCATTATCTGAGAAAAAGAAAGTAACCACTAATAATAGAATTAGAAAAAATGAAAATAATGGAAATAGTAATAGTAATTCAGCATCACCCAAAAATATAAATAAAATAAAGAACCCAATATTATCATTTAAAGAAACGGCCAGTACTCTATCTGTTAATAACGCCAAGAATAATCTTTCATCTACAAATAATAACACTACACCAAAATCTTTTATTTTGAAATCTAGAATGTCTTTAGATCCACAAGATAGTACAGTCGGTGAAATTGATATAAGCATGCATGATGTCTATCCCACTAACAAAGCTACAAATTTCCACACTCGTGAAGATGAGTACAAAGAGGGCATTCATAATAAAGACCAAGTAAATGAACAAAACAACAATGTCGATAAACCCTAAACTCACCGATATATTGAAACAGAAATGCTCTCCTAAAGATATCTTACATAACCTTATTTACATGACATAGAGTACAAAATTATTTAATAATTATAAATTTAAGTATATCATACAACCAACAATTACTGACACCTCAACAATTTTTTGTCATCTTATAACAGCAAAACAATAAATTTTCCAAATTCCATAAAATTGCCACAAGTATACCCATAAAATACCTTATGGAGAATTCATTTGTTTAATAAAATTGTCTCTTGAAGCACAACTAACCTGAAAAATTGACAATTATACTTATTAAATAATTCCTCCTTTTGTGTAAATGATTCAGTCATCTAATTATCGTCTGTTTGTTATTACAGAAACCTCCATTAAATCATAAAATTTCTTTTGTGTTTTGAGGTCCTCTCTACGCTGTTTTCTTCAGTTTGTCATCCATTTTTTTTCCAATTTTTTTTTGACGCACGCTTGTCACACACTGAAGGTGAAAATTAATTGAAAAAAAAAACATTCATAATCTCAGCATCAAAAAAAATAATTCACGTTCTTTATAATCTTATTCATTATATTTCTAATTTATAATTATGATTATTTTTTATGTATATGATATATAAGTATGATTATAAATGATTAAGTTGCATGCTGTTTTGAACTTTTTCTAAAGTTTTTTATTTTATTACTTCTTTTCTTGTTTTTTTGTCCAAATGAACCAATCCCACGTATAAAAAAATCCTTATAGGAAATAAAAAATATTAATCAAAGGAAAAAAAAAAGACTTCAATTTACTTAACGATAATCAATACCTTTCTAATACAGCTTTGGTACAACATTATCGATAGTGATCTCTTTTTTACTTTTTTTAATAATTTTATATACCTATAAACCCCACCCTCTCACCTTTTTAATAAATAATATTGTATTCAACAATATACCGATATATTGATATTGTAGAAATCATTCATTTGAGTTCAATTAAACATATCAATACCAAAGTGTCGTAATAATATTTTGAATATACATAAATATTATTTATTTTATTATTTTTTAAACGAAGGTTCCATTAGTAAGGAAACAAATACTATTGTTAAGTTTTTAATAACTTACTTTAATTTTCTTTCTGTTATCTGCAAAACGATTGTGTCGTTTACTTTAAGACAGACACCAACTTTTTACCAGAAAACTAATTCCAAGATAGTTATTAATTTAATCTGTCTTGATATATTCATTCATTATTGATATAAAGAATATATTTTATTAATTTGCTAAAATAGATTTAAACTCTAAAAAAAAAAAAATATAAAAGAATACAGAAAATTGAAGGCTAACATAATATTTCCTTCCTTTCAAGACAAATACAAAAGAAATTTTATCTATATATTCAAAAATTAAGTTCCTATACTATTAAATTTAGTCATAGAAACTTTATTATTAGATATCTTTTAAATTTTGTCACAAATTAAAGTTTTTTGGTTACGTCTAATTATTTACTAGTACTTTCAAAATTAGCATTTTAATTAAGATGTCTGGATTTATTTATCCTAACCAACAGCAATTCCCTGTCCAATACAACGAAACAATGATGCATAATAACTTCAATCATTCGTTAAATTCTAATAGTGTTGGTAATATCATTCCTTGCATGATTCCAGTTCCAATGGCTCATCCAATGGCTCATATCTCAAATATTTATACTCAATATGATCATCAACGTTCCCAAAGCTTTAATCAGCAAGCAATGAATTTACCACCACCACCAGGCTTCAACTATTCTAATAAATTTGTTAAAAACAATCCAGCTAACAACATGAGTCAATATAAACAATCACAAACGATGTTACTGACTCCAGTTCAAGACATACTACATTTACAAAACTCTAACTCCCAAGTTTTATCAAATAATAACAATTTTTCTGGTATGCCAAGAGAATATCCAGCTTCTCAGCCTGTTGAACAAACTGCGAATGGTGGTGTTAATCCTGTCTTAGATTATAATTTGGAAATAATGACCAACTACATCGTTGAATTTAGTATTTTAGCTTTCGATGCTAAGGGAAAATTCAAAGATAACCTTGGTGATGATGGTCAAGATTCCGTTTTAACTTTATTTAACAAAGGTATTAGTTCCGTTTTAAATGCTACTAGACTACCTTCTGTTACTATTTTCCAAGGTTTACACTTTTTATCCAAATATTTAACTAGATTACCTGACCGTCACAATTCAATTGGTGGTAATACCATTAATATTATTTACCAACATTCTATGATTGCTTTAATTTTAGCAAACAAATTTAATGACGATAAAACTTTTACAAATAAGTCATGGTCAGAAGCTACTGGTATGCAAGTAAATATTATCAATGAATATGAAAGAGACTGGTTAAAAGTATTCGATTGGAAATTATTTGAAGATAGATTTGCTTTATATGACGATTATGTCGAAGCTTACAAAACTTTTGTTAATGAAAATTTATCAACCTATGAACCAGTTAAAGTACAATATCAATCACCAAGTCCAATTTCTGCTACTCCTATTTCTACTTCAATAGATGCTTATCCTAGCTCATCTAATGAATCAAGAACCCCAAATTTTGAATGCTCTGAAAATTTATTTTCTTCTCCCTACTTTTATAATAGCGATGATAAATATTATAGTAATCCAGGAAATTTAACGTACTCTGGTCAAGCACAACTACAACCATCACATATCCCAGCATCTATGTCTCATCCAATGCACATTCAACCATCAATTCAACTTCCATCAAACTACGAAATGAGTGTTAATTCCAATTTTAACTTATCAAGTAGTCCTGACATAAGTAGTCCAATTAGACAGGGACAATTTAGTACTTTTCATAATAATTACAACAACCAAGCGGTAGAAAGTCATCAAAATTATAAGTATTATAATAATGTATCGACACAACCAATTCCTAACAATATCTACCCACCACAAACCCAAGTTCCAGGCATACGACCATGCCAACCAAACTTTTACAATAATTGGAATATACAATATCAAGCAAATAGTATTAATTCTAATTTAAACAATGGATTTATTAATAAATCTTTTAAAAATCCAATAATATGTTAAGGAAGCAATTTTCGAAAAAGTTTCTTTGATAAATATTAATACAAATTAAAATTATACTAAATACTCACACTACCTATATTTCACTAATACGTCATTATTGATATAATTTGCAATCAATGATATCCAATCTTTAAACTCCAAGCTATTAAAATAAAATAATAAGAAAACAAAAAAAATTATAAAATGTTAAAGAATAAAAAATTGAAAAATCATTTAAAAACCTTTAAAAAATTATTATTACAATGGAAAGAAACTTTAAAACTAAAAGAAAAATGTTGCTAAATTCTTAATAAAATTGACCAAATATAAACATTATACAGTTATTTTTTTATCATTAAAAGTAACTCAAGCAAAGATAATTAGACTATCAAGATTTTAATGTTGGATTCATATCTTATTAGAAGACGGATTTCTTAATTGAACAGTCCTGATATTTGATTTGATCTAAACATTAATATAGAAAAAATATGGATTATAGATCGACTAAAAAGACTAGCATATAATTTATATATCTAATTTCAATAGTAAATAAATACTTTTACTTTATTGAACTTTACTCAATATATCTATTTTAGATTGAACTTTTACACGAACTACTTCAATTGTTTACTTAATTGACACAGTTCTGTTCTTAAACATCATTCTCATATTACTTACTTTATTATTCTGCTTCCAAATTTTTAAGTCCGGAAAATATATATGTATAATAATTCAGATCATTAAATATGAATATAATTATAAAAGATTAAATCAAATATATATATATATATATATATATATATGCTTGTTCAAGCTCTTGTTAAATATTCCATTTGTCGATGAACACTCTATTATATCAGGAATATCTCATTCAATCCGGCCAGTAAATTGTAGCCTTGAAGGAGCTGCAGACATCAATTACCATGAGATCTTTTATTAAGGCACATCGAACCTCTAATTCCTTAGATGGAGGTACGGGGATATTTGGTAATTCTAATAACCAGTATAGTCCAAAAAGAAAAAGCAATGAAATAGTTGGTACACCGACGAAATCAACAGATATTACAGAAAATAATACGCCTTTGAAACAGCAATCTGCTACTACACCAAGAGAGGTCGAACAAAATTTAAGACATGCTCCCAGTTTTGAATCATTCCATCGGTTGACTGCTAATAAGATGTTTTCTGGAATATTATTCAAGAAAAATAACACTAGTGGTGTAAACATAAACAATAATACTTATATAAATACATCTCATGAGAAGTCAACAGTCATCGATGATAATACAATAGTTGGTAATAATAAGAATGAACATAATAATACATTAAACCAAAGAAAATCCAATACCTTTATATCAAACAACGATAATGATAGAAAATTTGTTTCAAATAGAGGAAAGCGTCACAATAGTTCTAAATCTGATGATTTATTGGCAATTAAAGGTACAATTACTCATTCATGGGGTATAAAATCTGATGTTGGGCATTCAGTGATAAAGTTAAATGATCCAACAACTAATGATGCATATTTAACTGAAAATAAAGATAAAAATAGGGAATCGTCACAGTTAACAGATCATATTTCAATAGGTAATAAAAATTATAGTGCAGAAAATATAATTAGGCCTATTGATAACTCTAAACTTAAAGTGCTTAAAACACGGAATAGAGGGGTAAGAATACATGGTGAATATGGTTTTAATGAAATAGATAAATCTTCCGTTCTTGAGAATGAAAACCATTCATTTACAGGAAATAATACAAGTACCGTTAATGAGCCCACACGAGTTAATGGATCGAAAAAGGAAAGTGAATCATATTTATTCGATTCAGAAGAGAAATATGATACAGATGATTTAGAATCTGAAACTGGTTCTGAATTTTCTTTTGAATATGGAGCAGTCAATGGGAGGACTGCTTCCATGAAATATTATTCTGAAAAAGACCCTCCAAAAACAGTATATATTAATGATATGTATGAAGATGAAAATTTTGACGAAAATATGAATTATTACGAGGATAGCCATGAGGAAGATTTAGAATTTCTATCAAGCAATCACAATTTCTACAATGAAAATGATATTTACTCTGAGGACGAAAATGATAAAATTAGCGGTACTGGTGATAATGAGAATAAACTAAAAAATAACGATACATTCAATGAAGCTGATAATAAAAAAGCTCTGCGAGCCAAAAAACTAAATAACTATAATGACCTATTTGAACTATCTGATGAGGATATAATAAATTCAGATGATGAAATATATAATGATGACCAACATTTATCAAGTACTCATGAAGAAAAATTATTTAAAATTAATACAACTGAACAACAACAAAATGAAAATTTCAAATTAGAAGCTGTAACTTTGTCTCTTAACAATAAAAATACAGATAAAAACTTGCTTACCTCAATGGCCGATATATTTAAAATTGGAGATGAAGAGTCGGACTTAGAGGATGAGTTCGCTAAGTTTGACTTTCAAGATGACTATGATTATAATGATAATCATGACAGCAATAATTTAGATTCATTTTACAATACAAATACTAAACAGAGGAACAGTAATAACACCGTATTTCAAGGTGACAACATTTCATCTACTGTGCAGGTAGAAGATAATATTGAATCAAATAGTAGAAATTCATCAAAGTTGGTTAATAACAAACCACAACTTTCATATAAATCATCAGCTACTTATGGATCTAATATTTCTAACAAAAACACCCTTTCTGTACCAATGAGGTCACATTCGCTAAAAATACATGACATTAGTAGTAACCTGGATTCCGACATTCCTGGTACAACTCGAGATCTGTTTTTTATTGATGAAACTGAAGAAGATGTCTATTTGAGTAATAGCAATATAAAAGAAGAAGAATACCTGGATGAAATAAATATCGTCCCTGAGGATTTTGATTTCACAGTATCTTTAGAGACCCCAAGTCGTTTGGCATCGATATCTAGGCATTCAACAGGATCATTTAGAAGGACACATAGTTTTTCCGAAAGACCTATTGGGAACGTAAAAGAAAATAATCCATTACAAAATAAACTGGAAATCAAAAACAAGACCATAACATTTTTTAATAATCAAGTGACCCCTCAAGCTACTAATTCTGTTAAAAGAAGATCCCCCAGAAAAATATCACCAGTTAAGATGGAATCTAGTCCAAATTTTGATAATAATAATATTCCAATTACTCCACGTCAATCCAATTATAACGATAACATATCAACTGCAATTATAAACGAATTTCAGATGCCCACCCCAGAGTATATGCAAACTTATTCACTGAGCCCAATCCAGGAAGGTGCTTCATCAGTTGATAGTTCACCAAGACTCTAGATTTAATATTTTTGTTGATTGAGATGTGTGTGTGTTACACTAGGCGATACAGAAGAATCTTAATCTTATAAGATTATTTTACATAATTACGTATTGATAAAAATATTTTTACAAACTTGTGGTTGTGCAAACCCCAATAAAAGGATAAAGTCTTGCTCAAGGAAGATTAACTGTATTTTTAATACCGCTACTTTTCTATTTCTATGATGCACCTACTTGTAATTAGTTGCTTTATTCTTAACTGTATGCTCAATCACAGGAGAGACTACTTTCCATTGATGATTTTGAAGAATTTTCATATTCGGAAGGGAAGGCTTTTGGATAGTTTGTGACATTGTAGCATTGTTAATATTGTGATTAACCAAACTATATATCACATCTTTAGCATCTTGGGCAACAAATTCACATAATTCTAGAAGATCACTACGAGATGGACAAGATTTTGTTCTTTTATGCTTTATGGAATTTATTGTATGTGTCTTAAAATTTGCGTCGTTTTGTCTATCATTTAAATTCACATTTTTTAATCCTGTTACACTTTTTGAAACTTTATGTTTCTTCTCAAAATTCCCTTTATCATATTTCTTTTCACTAGTATCAACATCATCCAACAAAATCACGTCTACAAGCTTACCGTCTCTATGTTCTTTGATGCTGATATATGGAAAGTCATCTATTTCTTTATTCTTCATTCTGATTTTCTCTTTCTTAAATAATTGTCCCTTTTTATTATCATCAAAATTATTGGAATTTGTAACTCTAACTGTTCCCACTATGCTTCTTTTACCATTTTTTACATTTATGGCGTCCATTTGGTTATATGAACTTACACTTGTTTGATATGAAGTTTTCGAAAATTCTGAATTATTGGAAGTTAAACTGTCAGAATTAGAAAGAGCCCTTGAAAGGGGTTTAGTTTCTTCTACAATTGTTTTTTTGACTAAATTAATATTAGAAATTGGTATTGTTTCGACCGCTTCTACTTTATTCAAAAGTAAAGGAATAGGAAATGAATTAAATGAAGAGAGAGGTTTTACTTTCTGTTTAACATTATTTGGATTATTAGTTTGCAAATTATAATTGACTACTTTCTCTATTGGTTTAGCATTTTCTAATAATCTCATATTTATCTGATCTGTTTTTTGAGATAGTACTGTCGTTTCCAGAGGTTCCAAATTCTCGTGGTCCAAATTCAATGATTGATATGAGTAGTTTGTTATATTATCTAAACTTGAATCATATTTACTATTATCTGTAACTGCTACTAATGATGCTACAATGCTATTAGAATCTGAAGACTCGTATAAAGATGAAATTTCTTCTTCAATATTTTCCTCTGTAATATAATTGGATTGTATAGACTGCACAGTTTCCGTATCATGTACACTGTTAGGTAAGTTTTGTCTATTAAGAATGCTGTTTTCTTTTTGTGCTATAATATTTGATACTTCATTTATAGCTAATTCTAGTTCCTTAGATTTTGGTGTCTGATAAGTTTCTTCGACTAAACCAGAATTTTTCTGTTCAAAAGTTTCTTCTTCAGGAGAATTGGCCTTATTATGATCGATATTTTCATAATGGGTATTGGTGCCATTGAACATCCTGTTTGAATACTCATCTTCTTCTTCAGCAGCATCATAAGTAGGTATCTGTGTAGCTTCCATTTTTTCGAGATTAGAAAAGTCATTTGCAGTTGAATCGATAATGTCTTCAATATTATGAATACTTCTACTTCTTCTATGAGAATGATTCATGTGATTATTTTCAGAAGTTAATCTATTTAGGATTAACTTTTGTCTTCTCTTTTCAAAATTTTCTGTAACTGTACTGTTATCAACTTTAATGAAATCGATATTATTTAAGTCAGCATTCTGAATATTATTTCTATTAATATAGTCTGCTTCAGAAGGATGGTCAATTTGGTCCAATTTATTAGGAAATTTAAACGATTTTGAAAGTTGACCAACATTATCATGTAGTTTAAGTTCTGGAGAAGTATGTTCAATAGAGGATTCATAATTTTCAAAGAACTTTAAAGAACCATTCTTTGTTTTTGGTGTTTTGTCATGTTCCAAATCTGGAATATTTATATGCTTTAATGGGGTTGACAAAAAGTTTAATGAACCCAATTTTGTATCATCTACTTCTATATCAGTGGTTATTTCATATGCTTCATTTTCTTTGTCACCTGAGTGTACATTTGGTAATGAGGGTATTTTAACTTGGTGTTGACTATTTTCTTTTTGCTTCTTTGTTTTCTTGTTTCTAAGGTTTCTATTTTGTAATTTTAAATTCACATTTGCATACTCATCAATTCCAAATACATCATCGATATTTTCGTTACTAGCATTATATTCATCATTTTTATTATTCTTATTATTATTATTATTGTTATTGTTGTTGTTGTCGTCGATATCATTATCACTATCATTATTGAATATATTTATTGTAATTTTATGCTCAGCTGAGGCAATACTACTCACTATCGACTCTATGCTCGAAGAATCTAAAATGGATGAGTTATTTTCCTCACCTTTAATTACATTAGAATCACTTGTTGAGTCTGAATATTCTTCCACATATTTCGTATAGCCATTCCCGTCATACAGCAAAGTGTTTGATATTTTATTTTTATTTATCGGTGAAAGATAAGGGGGAACTGAAATCTGTAATGGAATTGGGACATCAAATTTATTTAATGGAGAGTCTGAAGTCAAATATAAATTTGGTTTTCTATTTGGAGACAACGAGATAGGAGTGTCTAAAGAAAATTGAGGTAATGATTGAGATCTACTATGCTTGGCATTACCATTCAGACGCAATGGTGATATATTGCTGACATCACTTAAATCGTAGCTGTCATTTGCACTTTCGGCTTGCGACTTTAGTGATTCGATTGTATCTGCGATTATGGATTGCAACGAATTATGCTTTCTATGTGTATGTTTAACCTTTTGCATGTTAACTTCCGCTTCCCCATATTTTCTCTTGTTATGGTACCTCCAAATATCTTGTGGCACATTCACCAGTACATTTGAGCTTAGATCGACAATCTGTTGATCCAAGGGCCCATTCGATGCACCGTGACTATCATTGTTCATTGCACCGCTGCTATTATATCTATTTTGCTCTAGACTCCAGCCCATGGATCCCTGGACGCCCGGTAGTTTCGTAGACGGAAACACTATCTTGGTGGGCGAGTCTCTGATGTCGTGCACGTTCGTTGGGGCCTTGACCTCCTCCAAGTCCGGCAAAGAGAATCTTACCTGCGAATTCGAGGACGCATGTGAGTTCATATTCGACTGGGGCCAGTTTCTGCACCTTCTGTTGACGCTGTGTGATCAAGAACAAGCTCCCAGCGGGACAGCATGGGTGCTTTGCACCCATGCTGTTCTTATATACTCACTTGCCCCCCCACCTGGTGGATAAACACATTGTGAAGATGCACTTTGGAGAACTGCATTCAGCCAGATCTGGGCCTCATATTTTTGCAATGGCTCTGCATTTCGAGGTTTTTCCTAATACGGAAACACAGTAAACACTACGAACCCTAAACGTTTCCTCAAACCCTAACCGCAAACCCTAAGGTAGTCACGTGCTTTCGTACTAACTGACGTCACCGCCGCCCGAGCACAACAGACCGATGTTTAATTACGTGTCACGTGAGACGTCATAGTGCAGTTTTCGTTTATGAATTCAGAGGACGTCCAAGATAGTTCCATAATGAGTATATAAAAATAGTTGTTATTATAATTGTTGTTGTGAGTATTATTGACTAGATTGATTTTTGATTTGGGTGAAGTTGCGTTTGGTTGTTTTATTGTGTTGTGTTGTGGGTTAGCTTTATATTAGTAAGGTGTTTTGAGTTGCTTTTCTCTTGGAGTAGTGATTTCAGTGATACTAGGACGTTTTTGAGTGCGGATATTTTCGGTGTGTGGAATTATTGATTGTGATATATTCTCCCTATAGAGGTAGTGACGAGGAAAGTAATAGGTCAGGTACAACAGGTGAAGTTGATTGAATAAAGTATGAGTAACGAGGATTACGGGTATGATTATGACTATCTGTTCAAGATTGTTTTGATTGGTGACTCTGGGGTTGGTAAATCTAATTTACTATCGCGTTTCACTACGAACGATTTCAATTTGGAATCTAAATCTACGATTGGTGTTGAGTTTGCTACAAGGACGATAGAGATTGAGAATAAGAAGATCAAGGCACAGATCTGGGACACAGCGGGTCAGGAGCGTTATAGGGCCATTACTTCGGCATATTACAGAGGTGCGGTTGGTGCTTTGATTGTATATGATATTTCTAAACAGTCATCTTATGAAAATTGTAATCATTGGTTAACTGAATTGAGAGAAAATGCAGATGATAACGTTGCAGTGGGTTTGATTGGTAATAAATCGGATTTATCACATTTAAGAGCTGTACCAACTGAAGAAGCAAAGAATTTTGCTCAAGAAAACCAATTATTGTTTACTGAAACAAGTGCTTTAAACAGTGAAAATGTTGATCAAGCCTTCAGGGAATTAATCACTTCTATATACCAAATGATCAGCAAACATCAAGTCGATTTAGGTTCAGAAAACAATGGTTCAGCTAACGGTGCAACAAATAACATTAAGGGGCCAACTATTAGCTTGACACCAACACCAAATGAAAAGACGAAATCATCATCCAACAGTTGTTGTTAGGGAGTGCTAATAAGATTTATATATGCGTATCTATAAATAGCAGATATATTTGTGTGTAATTTAACTAATAAAGAAACATAATTGCGTGAAAGAGGCTTTGTTAATTGATAAAATTTGCAAAAATATGCAACTTAATATTATTACAACATCTAGATTAAAAATACATAAGCTACTTCATTAAACATATTTATAGTCTACTCACAAAACAATGAGCAACTTTATTCTTTGAAATCAGCATCTTCTTCCTCTTCATCCTCCTCTCCCGCATCAGCTACAATATCTTTCCCATTTGAAGCATCCAATTCCTCGGCTGTCTTTTTATAATCAATAATCTTACCACGAGTCCTTCTGCCTGTTGTTATAATATTCGAAGTATCTATTTCCGCTAGATCGTCTTCAAATTCGTCCTCTAAAGTGGCCATCGTATCCAACTTCTCATCGGAGATTTCATCTTCCTCACCATCTTCGCCCTTGGAGTCACCGGTTTTCAATTCTTTCTTAGTCTGCTCTTCATCTTTGTTCACTTCTGCATCGTAATTATCATAATTTCTTCTTCTTCTCTTACTTTTAGACTTAGTAGCACTACCAGTAACTGGTTCAACAGATTTTTCTGAAGAGTCTACAGATTCAACAACTTTGGATTCATCTTCCAATTTACGTTTTTCTTCAACCATTGTAATAGAATAATAAAAATTTCCCCTCAAAGTTAACAGCACACAAACTCAACTCACTGGTTCACAGAACTTGTTCAAACTAAACCTATTTAAACCCACACTTCTCAAACAATTAACCTTTATATAAAAAGTTTATTATATATATTATCTAAAAAACATATGTTGACATTTATGATATCGGGCAAATTTAATATTTGTAGAGTGAAAAATTTATATGAATAAATATTTAATGTGAAGATGTATATGAAGCATGTACTATTTATTGCGAATAAGAGTAGTTGGTTGTGAATGTTGGCTATAACGTGTTGCAATATTGGTTGTTATTTGTGTAGAATAGACGTGAATACGATTTGTTTACTTTGAGTTAGGTCTAATATTGCATACGAGCGGGTATTTAAGTATGAGTTTGGGACATGGGAAAGTTGCTGTAAAGCAGAATAGTAAATTAAGGAATTTAATTAATTATAGGATAAGGGTTGTTACCGTTGATGGGAAAGTCTATATTGGTGAGCTTATGGCATTTGATAAGCATATGAATGTTGTGTTAGGTGACTGTCTCGAGGAAAGAATATCGAAACAGCAGCTCCAGAAAATAATTCAAAATAGAGGTAAACCAAATGCATCAAACGAAAATATAATAAAGACGGAGAAAAGAGTACTCGGTTTAGTAATACTAAGGGGAGAGCAGATATTATCTACTGTCGTTGAAGATAAACCTGTGTTAACTAAAAAAGATAGAATTGAAGAGACAAAAAAGCAAAAGAGACAATTAAATAATCAAAAACGTGCAAGAAAGGATAAGAATACTGAAGATAAGGGAAAAGTTGCCAAACCAATGGGGAGTAATGCTGGGAAAGGTTTAACAAATAGCAATAATACTGTAATAGCTGGGAAAATGAAAAAGTTTCAACCACCTCCAGGTTTTAAACGCAAATAAGTAAATAATTTATATTACTACTTTAATGCCACAATTATGTAAATTTGTAATCATATCTATATGAAGTCTTTACCAAATTAATTTACTTATATTATATACTGTATAACCTTAATTATCTGTCAATTTAATATATTTGATGATTCATTAGCAAAGAATTATATATAACATTCACTACAAATGCAATATACATGGTTTACAGAAAGACATTAACATCTCATATACCTTTATAAATTATGAATAGAACTTTAAATGTGATCAAGTAAACTTACGCATAAAAATCCCATTGAAAACTATTTTACATGTTTCTTGCATATAAAAAGGTTGAAACCTCTCTCAATCCTGGCAAGAAAGTAGAATATTTAAATTATTATGATGTTATTGGTATAAGACTTTTAAGCATTTGAACAATACATCAATAGTTTTTTCATTAAACATTGAATGAATTTTATGTTATATTGGAAAACTCCGAATTGACATGTAATCTGCACCACAAAATAGTTTATCCGAGAAAATTCCTACATCAAAGACTGTGGGGAAATTATCTTTGAAAGTGAAGTTAAAAGGTGGTCTCGGATAAAATATGAACACGCCAAATGGCAACTATTGTTTACTCCATAGCGTATGCATGGCTGAAGTATTAGCAAAGCAATACAATAACTAGAAACAAAGACTTTCATTCAAGGGAGCACAAAGCCCTAAGTAGTATGTGGAGTTTGAGATCACCTATCTTGAAAGATAATTTGTAATTTATCTCATTCGTGAATGAACATAATACAATGGCATATGTCGATCGAAAAAGAAGTACTACAGTTGGTGATAAATGTTACTATAATAAATTGAAACAAGTTTTGTTTGGATGAGCCAAGAGCCACATAATACACATAACGTCCTGTAATCTCAAATCTCTTAGATTGTATCTTCTGAGGTTAAAAAGCATAGGGTTGAAATCGGTAAACTGTGCGTCTAAATATCTATCTAAGTTTTACAATTATACGTAAACCAGAATTAAATATAACAGCTATTAATACCTAGTTTAAATAAATGAACAACACTGATTCTTGTCCAAGCTTCTCGCCAAGACTCTTTAATGGATAAATGAACAACCGATTACTTATGCTATTATGACGTCGTAGTACAACAGTATGTATTTCGGATAAATTATGCTACAGGCAGTTAACTGTAACTGCCCATTATTTTAAAACCCCTCGGGAAGCGCGAGATATTTCACGAAAAATAGCGTCAAAATGTTTTTCCGAACTCAAATTTATCCGAAACCGACCATTTATCCCACTACCCCATTTTTCCAAGAGGGGCGAGTCTCTATAAGATTAGAAATTAATATTTTACTCAGTAAAAACAGTAATCTTCAACTAACAATCGTGGAATTATTTTCACAATGTGCCCCATTTTTTTCACTCTCTTGGTCGGCTGCCACTGCACGCTTTCTATTCTGGCACAGCATTATCTCTGTTATCTTGTTCTCTTTGGTTCACTAATTCCTCTGTCAAGAGCACACCAACGAAGGCAATCTGTTCCACGGGTTCGGTTCATGCCGGCCAAAGGCACCTCACATACTCCATGAGAGGTTTATTTTATAAAAATATATATAATTTTGTCTCGCAGCACTGTTGACATAAGTGTAAACGTCGTACATACTCGATACGTTTGTTTATTGTCCTGTCCACAATTTTTGAAAACATGATCTATGCGCCTGCAATAAAGAACACTATCAACCGGCACTTCACACACTGTCTACGTTACAAACCCAATTAGGAATATATTTTAGTGGACTCCAGTTGTTACGCTATTTAACCCAATTATTTCCTTTCACAACTCGCACAAACTGCATTCTATAAACTCCGGCAGGCCTGCTTCTCATTTCATGCACACCTGCACACAGCATTTCTCCTCATGTAAACCTGGAGGCAGGACTGCACACGCACTTCCACTCACATGCACAACTGCCTTTGTTTCCCACAATCAGCACCAGTGAAAGCACCATCAATTTTCTCCCTCATCATACTCCCGACATACATGAGAACCATCTTGCCATAAACAGACAACTAACAATAATATCCCGCACTCTTTTCTCTCGGAGATTCCCCAGTTCGGTTTTCAGCTCCAGCATCTCTCTGTCCCTCCTGGAATCAACAACTAACCGTGTTTCTCCACATGATTGTTTTTGAAAGTTCGAAAAGCGATCGAAATTATTTTTTATAAATCCCTGTGATCATTTCGGTTAATAAGTTTCTCCGAAGGTTGAAAAAAACGCCGTTTATTATATTTGTACGTAATATCGTTAAAGTTACCCACAAATGTACTCGCTGTATAGTAATGTATACATGGATTTTAAAAACTATAAACTGCAAGATGCTAATGGCAAACACAAACGCTTACTTATATATTTATATATATATTTCTATATATATAAGTGTGTGTGTCCGTTGTGTAGGTGCTATCTATGGTGTCGCCCTCTCTGGTTCTGTTCCTCTTGAACGTGACTTCTTATTCCTTTGTTAATGAGATACTCTTATTTAGAGCCACGAAGTATTGTGATATAAGCATAACCAAAAGTTAATTTTGTTTATACACATAACTATAATATATACAAATATATCCACTCATTATGGCATCGGATTCTGCATCTGAAAATGACAGACCTTTTGTTTGTGATATCTGCAGTAAATGCTTTAGAAGATTAGAACATAAGAAACGTCATATTAGAACACATACTGGTGAAAAACCACATCATTGTACATTTAAAGGTTGTATAAAAAAATTTAGTAGAAGTGACGAATTGAAAAGACATTTAAAGATCCATATTAATAAGAAGAAGAATAAAGCTTCAAAAAATAGAATTATAAAAAGGAACATTTTAACTCCAGATGGTAGTTTTATTAGTCTGAATGACTACCATAACAATTTTATAACAAATATTGACAAAAATACATTGATGAAAATTAAAGAATCACGTACATATGATTCTTCACCATCATCGAGTTGTCCTTCACCTTCCTTACCACCGTGGAATGGTAATAGATATAATGATAATGATAATAAATCAAAAGTTCTTAAAAAAGACAGTAAATATAGTAAAAGCATAAGTGACATGCAAAATATTGACAAACTGGCTTTACCACTTTCTCCAAATTCTTCAAGATTATCATTAGAGTTTACTGGAAGTACTCGTGGTAGTAGTCCCAATTTACCTAGTTATTCAAACTCTTTAGTGTCTATTGGTTGCAATGATAAAAATAAAAATTTTGCTTTTGTAAATTCGTTGCCAGGAAAGGACATACCAAAAGTGCATGATCTTCTAAAATCAAATGACTCAAGTTTCATATATAAAAAATCAGAAGATTCAGTAGGTTACCATTTATTAAGGCCATTAGGTTCAAATGGATCAACAAATTTATCTCGTGGAAGAAAAGTAGAATTCCATTTGGAAGATCAGGAAAATGACAGTGAAGATAGTCAATCAATTAAAACCAATATAGAAATAATTGGGTCCCCTGGACAAAATATTGGAGATAAAAAGGTTTCATTGCCATCAATTAACACAATATTTGCACAAATTGAAATATTCAATGGTGTAAAACAAAGTATTTCGTAGCATATTTATAAAAATTATATTTTTTCTCATATAAGACATATAAGAATCCAATAATGTCATTTGGATTTATGATAATACATGAACTGCATTGATTTACTTGAAACTTTTTAAGATATTATTACTGTTATTTTATTGATAGGCGAATAGTGAACTATAAACACTTTGATAGTACATAAAAAATATTAAACATGTAATTAGTTCGTCATATTCTGCAACCTCAAAATCTCCTCAAACTTTGAGGACTCAGAATAGATTAAACTTTTGTCTTTTTATTTTAGTATTTGCATGCTTTCTTAGAAACCAGTTTGTTGATATCCCATTCCATTAGTTAACATTAATGGTTGGTTATTGTCATTATTATCATCAGATACATTGCTCTCAGACTTTAATTTATTTGATAGTTTTTCGATTATATTTGCTTGTTCCTTCTTAATTGAAATTTCATAAGGTTTAATATAATTCTCCAGAGAATTTATCCAAGCTAACTCTAGAACAAAATCAAACTTCACAAGACTGTAAGCAGCGTATAATAATGCCACCAATGCTTCTTTGTTATCAATTTCGACAAAATAGTTTAATAAATCTTCCACCACTTTTTGATCTTGGGAAATAGCAGCTGTTTCAATGGCATCTTTCCATAATTTTTCTTGCTTGAAAATAGTTAAACTCTTACCCCATTTTTTATTTCTACGGTATAATAAAGCAGCAATTTTCTTGAAGAAAATTAAATCGTGTTGCTCTAAACGAGAAGCTAAACCTAATTGATCAAACTTGTCATAAGAATCAACTGCAACAGCTAAAGCTTTGTAATCTTCTTCTTCTATCATTAAATCATGATAAGCTTCATTTACAACAGAATTGTTCTTTGGTTGAACATTAATCAAGAATGGCTTGATTAATGGCAAATTATCGGATTTGCTGAAAATCTTAACAGTTCTTGGAATATCCAATCTTGGAGTTAAAACTGTTAATAAGTCAATTAGAAGCTTTGGATGTTGCTTGACGTAAAAGTTAATAGCTTTATAATAAATTTCTAAGTTTGAAACTTTAACAACAATTTCCTTGAAATAATCATGGTCGAAAGATTTCGTAGATTTTTCAATCATTGTTAAAGCAGCATTATCCCATTCATCATAGTGAGCATATAAGAAGACAACTTCATTCCATAAGTGAGCTTCTTCGGCAGCTCTAATGACCTTTGGAATGTTGATTCTAGACCAGAATAACTTTAGATTTTCAAAAGTCTTAGCTGGCTCATATTTCGTATATAAGATGGCTAACTCAGTGAACATACCCATATGAGCACTTTCTAAACCTAAACCAGCTTCGAATAAAGAAATCAATTCTTCAAAGTAACCGTTAGATTCGTATTTGTTAACTAGTTCATTTAGTTCTTCAGCATGAATTATTAAATTCAAACCACAAATTTGAGCCAATCTGAATTCCTTTTGGTCAATACAAGCATCGTTAACTTGTTTCCAAACTTTAATGTTGGAAGCTTTTCTAGCAGTATCAACAGCTTTTTGGTAATCTCCTAGGAATACTAAAGTTGAAGCTAATTTGGAATAGTTAGAAATACTAGCAAAACATAATTTCGCAGCTTTATAGTTTTTGCTGGCTAATAATTTATCACCAACAACTTCCAAGTTAGCAGCATGAGAGTTTGAAACAATATTTTCAACTTCATTAATCTTATCTAAAGCAGCATAAGCTAAAATTAAGGACCCATCGATCTTAGATTCCTTCAAAGTTTTTCTAGCCATGGTTAAATATGGAATTAATTGTTCATAATTACCCGATTCAGCAGCGGTATCAATAACTGCCTCGAAGTTGGATGAATCATCAGCTTTAATATATGATTCGATAGCATCTGGAACACGTAACCCAGCTAACTGAGAAGCACCTAACTGTGACCATAATTCCTTAGTATTAATTTTTTCAACATATTGATGAGCTCTATCTAAAGAGATAATGTCTTCAACTATAACCTTTAAAGCCTTGCTATACATTTCATGTTTATCGTAAATTTCAAAAGCTTCTTCTTTTAAGCCATGTTCAATACATAAGGAAGCAATTTCATCAGCATCGTAATTTTCCAATTTTTCGATATATCTTCTAACCTTATTTGGTTCATACTTAATTGCTGATAATAATAGTAGACCTTGTAGTGCAACATTGTCACTGAAAGCAGATTCTTCTAAAACGATCTTCTCTAATAATTCAATCAATTCCAGTTTTAGATCATTTTGCATGAAAGCTTGGACAGCAACAGACACTGGTTGTGGGTCAGTTAGTTCTGGAATACCAACAGAGTTAACGGCTTCAATTAGTTGTTGTCTGTGAACATTTTCTGATGATAAAACAGAATTCCATAACTCAGAATCAGAACGCTTTAATAAATATCTAGCTTGATATTTGTACATACTATTCTCATTGGTAATTCTGATTAAATCTTCATCGTTATTACCTTTGTCGTAAGCAATGTAGGCTAAGAATGGATCTCTCTTTTCACAATAACGACCTACGTCTAATGTGTCATATTGATTGTTTTCCTTCAAAAACTTTTCGGGACCATTATTAGAATCAATATAAATTTTGGCTAAAGAATTGTAGATCACTTGGTCTTGAATACCTTGAGCTAGGCACTGTTCTAGATAAGGTAATAATAACTTCAATTTGTTTCTTTTTTCAACTTCTTCTGTTAAAGAGGCAATTGGAACTTGACCAAACACTGATTGTAACAAGGATTTGATAAAATTTTCATCACAATCAACATCTATCAATGCACCAACAACTTGTGGAGCTTTTGAAGGATTTACTTGTTGAACATAAGTTTCAATGAATTTGGTATTATTTTGGTTGTAAAGGTAAATAACTAATTCATTGACAAAGTTAAAACGATCACAAACAGTTATTAGAGGTAACTGATCTTCTAAATTAATATCCTTTAAGAAGTTCTTAACTCTTTCTGGGTCATAAACGTTGTTGTCCTTAACCACTCTTTCAATTTCAGTATATTGTTTCATCTTAGAAGCAGCCTCAATATACTTGTAAACTAAATCCTTGTCTTCAGTTAAGTTGACTAAAGAGGCCAAGTAATAATATAAACCTTCAGTAGCACCATACTCTTCAAATAATTTAATTAAAATTGGGGAACCAATTAATTCAGAGTACTTAGTAGCAACTTGAACAACTATTTGAGTATTTTGCTTCAAGTCATGATCCATTAAGGCTTTCAAACAAGCCATGGATTGTTCAACATTTAATTTACCAAAATATGTAATTAACCAATCGACAGGTAAAACATTAGTATGAATGACACATCTTTTAATGTCTTTGATATCAACATAATTTTCAAGAGCTCTTTGATATAAACCAGCTTTTTCGGCTAATGAAGCGATAACTGGTTTATCATAATGGGAGAAAATACTATTACCCAAAATGGCATCAGCAACTTGTGGTGCATGTAATAGATTAACTTCTAAAACACGAGTTTGTAAGTGACCTTGATCTGGAGTATCACTCTTCAAAGCATCCAATAATAAAGAAGTACCTTGTTGAATGTGATTTTGTGAGAAAAATAAATCAGCAATTTTTTCAACATCAAGTTGAGAAGCAGTTTCTGGATTTTGGAATAAAGAAGTAGCAAATTCTGAAGCTCTATCAGGAGAACTTCTAATTAAGGTTGAAATTAAAACTAAGAAATTAGCTTGGTAGTTTACCTTTTGACAATATGGTAAAATCTTTTCGAATTGTTGTAATTCAGCTAAACAGGCGACAACTTTTGGATGACATTCTGCTCTCAAATAACAAGCTAAAGCTAAAGTGGTGTCAAATGGTTTTACAATATCACCTAACTCTTCTGAACATTCCAGTTTGTCTTCTTTCAACCATTTCTCGAACAATTGCTTTCTATCTTGCTGTAAAACAGGTCTTGCTAGTTCAACTGTTTCTTCCTTGTTTAACTTACTCGTATCTAATAAGATAGAAAAATATAATAATAATGGAGAAATTGCGCCTGGTTCAGATTGAGCAGTTTTCAATCTATTAATGGTATTAGAATTTCTCAATTGCTGGGAAGATGCAGCAACCTTGGCAGCACCTTGATAATCACTTTGAGCTAATAAAGTATCAAATTGTTTTTGAATTAAATCATCAGCACCTGGTAAGCCACCCCTTTTAGCCATTGTTAAAGCTAAAGAAACATTTGATAACTTATTAATAACATAAGGAACAATTTGAGAAGTAGCAATTTCAACTGCTAAAACTTGACCCTTTTTGTTAATACAAGCAATACCATTCTTATTATCATAAGATGTTGCAGTGAAAACTGATTCAGCAGTTATTCTATTAACAAATAAATTAGTACCAGTTTCTAATTCATATAAATGAATGAAACCATATTTAGTTAATAAATAAACAACACCATATTTCTCTGATACTTGAACTGCAATTGGGAAATCATTAGTTGCATCAGGTGGGAAAAATACTTCAACATTTTTCTTTTGATATTGAACTGGTAAATTTGCATCGTGATCAATTTCAATAATTCTTAATTCACCAGTACCACTTGTTGCGTTTCTGTTACCAGTGACAAAAACTTGAACTGGAGCGCTGTTACCTTCTAAAGCGATTTCAGAGAACATTGCAACATGACCATCAATTGCTTGAGAGATATTACGTTGCTTAGAAAATAATTGAATCTTACCAGCAATGTGACCATTATCTTGTAAAATACCAACAACAGCAAACCAATCCATCTTTTTATTAGCAACCATGTTGATGATTTGGGTATTATTCAATGTTTGATGTCTTTGAGTCAATAATGTTGGAGGAGCATTTACATTTCCATCAAAAACATTTGAAGTTAAAATGGACCTAGCAGTAATAAAACCTAAAGTTTCATTATTCAACCATTTCCAAAATAAAACAGGTTCATCCAAAGTGAAAGACTTTAATTTAGACTTTGTCTCTAAGTTGAAAATTTGAACAATAGTACCATTAGCTCTAACAGAAATAACCATTTGTGAAGGGTGCATAATGGCGGAATCACCACCCATATTTTTTCTAGTAACTTGGTTACCATTACTTAAATCAATAATTGCAACAGAGTTGCTACCAGCATTGGATTCTCTTACTGTAACATAGTGATCACTTTCGAAAGTGGTTGATCTAAATTCTAAGGATTGAGGAGAGATCCCTAGTGAAGTTAAATCAACCAATTCAGTGAATTCGATAGGTAAATCACTCATATTGTTGGTTTAATATTGAAACTTACTATCTGGTTAGCCTTCTCTCACAATAGGAAGAACCCAAAAGTTAAAACTAAAATTGAAATTGATTATAAAAATATAATACTCATTAATTTTAACAGTAAGTAATTCTATATAATTAAATATTCAATTTTTGTTAATATAATGATTTTTAATATTTCAATCTGTGTGATAATGATAATAAAATAGAAAATTAAGTGTAATTGAAAAAGGAAAAAAAAAGAGAGAGAGTGAGAAAGATAGAGAGAGTGTTTATGATTTGTATGTGTGGAATAGAGTGTTTGAGAACAGAAATTAAATGGGGGAGATTTAATTAGAAGAACACAAAATAAAAATAAAAGGAACTAACAGACAACATGTTCGAACGTATGTTTGAACTCTCAACAAAACCCTTCTGCAGCATTATACTCTAAATTGAAAAATATTTGACAAAATAATAACAGCAAATTGATGTTAATAAGTTTTCCTTCCTATCAATTAATGAAATTTACCCAGAACAATAACAGTAGTAATAATTACCACCTTGTCTGCGGGTAATACAAAAACCCCTGTTCTATGCTAATGCTAGAGACAAAACCAAAAGAAATACCAACAATGAACTGTACGCTGTGCGAGAGAGGCAGTGGGGGACACATATTGTGGATCACTATTAACGAGTATCTTCATGGACATATTTAGTGTTGCTCCCTCTGCTTGAAATTTGTAAAAATTGCTGGAGTGTGTTTCTCTCTGCAATAGAAATATAAAAAATAAAGAAGGGTGACGCTAAACGGAAAAATAGGTTAATAATAGAAATATAAAAACAATCACATGACTGAGAAAGATAATTTTGAATTCTAATTTTTATTTATTTCCGTCTCTCTTCTTCTCTTTTTCTTTTCTTTCTATTTTCTTCGTTTCGTTGGATACGCAAAAAGTAAATTGTATTTATGTATGGTCGTATTAATCTTTCGGCGGCTATATTTTAAAAATGCAGAAAGTAATAGATTATCTTATGATTCTGTTTTATAAGTTGTTAGTATTTATATAATTACTCTTGTTTTAAGAGCTATCTATTCTATGAATAAAAGAATACAACAAATATCACCATTATGACAATAAAAACTTTCATTCTTGTTTGGGTAGATGTTTTTCTTTTTAGGTTGTAGATGATAATAACTCGATTTTTATATAAAGAATAGTTTACCAAATTCTTTGCAGATGAAACTAAGTAAATAGTAAAGGTGAACTAAAAAATTAAACCTTATTTTATAAAAGGGGCCTGATTATTTATTAGACAGGTTTCTCTAGTATGCAATATATATATTAATAGTTATCAAAAGTGTAATAGAAGTTATTTAGCTTAGTTCTGATTATGCTAACTGTCAGACATGTCACAAAAATGAAACTAATGACAAATATTTCTAGTCGCAAAAAATTGCCATCTCCTAGAATCGAACCAGGGTTTCATCGGCCACAACGATGTGTACTAACCACTATACTAAGATGGCATCTATTTTTGACTTTTGGTTTTAGAAAGAAGATACTACAGCAATATTGTTTAAGTTAAATTTGTTTAGTTATTCGTAGTAGTTCTGGAGAGTGAAAAAAGTCAGGATTTTCTAAATCATTACTTCATTATTTGTAATATCTTGATGGTTTGGTGAGGCATCCGATTTTCTCAGTAGAAAATGAGGCCTTTAATTTATTTCAAATCAAGGTTACTAAACATCTATTCAGGTTTCCCTGAATTCTATTCGACGACCACATTTTCACATATTGTAAACATACAAGACACAAGACACAAACCTGGATCCTCAATTGCTACCGATGCAATTATCTCCTATATCGCCACAAAAACACCATGACAACTACTAATGTGTTGTCCAAAAATAGAGATGTTTACTGACTACCTAATCACACATTCAACATCCAAACTAAAAAGAGAGCGGTACACAAAGAAACCGGTTGAGTTAACCACCCTAACTAACATATAAAAGATACCATAACGGTCAAGTATCGCAGTACAAAAACCAACTGCTCCGGCAATAACCGAGAGTGTGTACCAGCAAGTTCGGTTATTGCCGGACCGCATCGGAATAATTTCACAATTTGTGCCAAATCAGAGCGTAAAGGTTCTTCCGCCATGATAAAAATTGACCGTTTAAGGTAGCACTGAAGCTTTTACAATATGGCACTCTGGAAACCCTATTGTTCAGCACTGTTGTAACCCTAATTTTGTATGGTCAGATGTGTTGAAAATAGACAACCCTACGGCTCGTTAGGGTTGTCTCATCTACATTAAAATTTATTAAGTAATTTTATCAACAAGATTCAAAAATTATATACTCAATTACATAGTAAAAATCAAGACACTATTAGTCATTGCAAAATATATAAACATATAAAGATATAAACATATATATGTATATATATGTTGTTAGTTAATGTTTGTATCTAGTTGTGTTAATATGTTTATGTGTATTTATATGTCTTGATCTTATTCCTGTTTATGTTTTTCTTAGTTGCAGTTGTTTCTTTTTGGAATTGTGCTTGATACATAAGGCTAAGCTGAAAATTTCAGTAATATTTAGTATATTATAATGACTTTATTTGAATCCAAAAACTTCTCTCATTTGTTTTCTGACGAAACAAAAGCCCGTAAACCTTCTCCTTTGAAGACTTGTATCCATTTGTTTAATGATCCAAACATTGTGTTTCTGGGTGGTGGTTTACCATTAAGTGATTATTTCCCATGGGACAGTATTCATTCACAATCTCCATTTCCACCATTTGCAAATGGTATTGGTGCTAAAGTTTCTGGATCTAAGGAGGATACGTTAGATTATGCGGTTAATAGAGATGAAGCTGTGGAAAAATTTGATATTCCATTGAAAAGATCATTACAATATGGTGCTACTCAAGGTCAACCTGAATTGCTAGAATTTTTAAGAGAACATAATAAATTGATTCATGATTTCAAGTACTCTGATTGGGATAATATTTTAACTACAGGTAATACTAATGGTTGGGAATCAACTTTGAGAATTTTCTGTAATAAAGGTGATGTAATTTTAGCTGAAGCTCATTCATTTTCTTCTTCATTAGCTTCCGCTGAAGCTCAAGGTGTTATAACCTTTCCTGTTCCAATCGATGCCGATGGTATAATTCCAGAGAAATTAGAATCTATCTTAGACAATTGGACCCCCGGAACTCCAAAACCAAAATTATTATATACTATTCCAACTGGTCAAAATCCAACCGGTTCTTCATTATCCGCAGAGAGAAAAGAAGCTATTTACAAGATTGCTTGTAAACATGATTTCATCATTATAGAGGATGAACCTTACTATTTCTTACAAACTGGTCCTTACTTTAAAGATTTATCTGAAAGAAGCAAATACGAAGAACAACAAGAGCAACAAACACATGAGCAATTTTTAAAATCATTAGCTAAAACATTTTTATCCATAGATACTGAAGGTCGTGTAATTAGAATGGATTCGTTTTCTAAAGTCCTTGCTCCTGGTGTAAGGTTAGGTTGGCTAACTGGTTCAAAGAAAATCTTACAATACTATGTTAGTTTACATGAAATGACAGTGCAAGGTGCATCAGGTTTCTCACAATCTATAATCAATGGTCTATTGAGTAGATGGGGTCAAGATGGTTATATAGATTGGTTGAAGGGTTTACGTTCAGAATATGTCATCAAACGTAATAATGCAATTGATAATTTATACGAATTTTTACCATCTTCAGGTCCTTTCACTATTAATCCACCAATTGCTGGTATGTTTTTCACGATCAGTATCGATTCATCGGCTCATCCATTATTTGCAAGCAAATTTAACAGTGATCCAAAAGCGGTTGAGCAACATATTTATGAGACCATCGTCAAAAATGGTGTTTTACTAGTTCCAGGATGTTGGTTCATAACTGAAGGTGAGACCAATCCTCCTCAACCAGCTGACTCCAAGCAAATTGAAAATCCAAATGAAGTTTTCTTTAGAGGTACATATGCTGCTGTTCCAGCTGCTAAATTGAGAGAAGGTTTAAAAAGATTTTCAGAATGTTTAAGGGAGGAGTTTGCTGTTTAAATACCTTTTTATTTATAGTAATTGGTTAAATATTATATATTAAATAGCTTTCCTGGAATACATTTCAATTTGAATGGATATAAAATTTAGGCTTTTATTTATTGAATTTGGAGACAATTTTTTTTTCACCTAAACTTAAAATCGATTAAACACTATAAAAGGAAAATGTCAATTATATAAACTTGAAAAATACTTTACGAATTAAACAATAAATAATATAATTACATTTATGGTTTTTTAATTTTAATGAACATATATTTTTCTGAAAACTTTTTAAAATATAAGGTATTTTATGATTTATTTATATACTATATATACATCTCAATAAGGTATCAAATAAAATGTTTTAATACAATCATTCTGGAACAACTGGTTCAACATTCCAAATCGTTTCAGCATAATCTTCAATACAACGATCACTATTGAAGTAACCAATATTAGCAACTGAAAGTATACTCTTTTTAACCCATTCTTCTCTTTGGTAATGATATGTTTCATCAATCAATTCTTGGGTAGCTAAATATGACTCAAAATCATCGGAAACTAGATAATAATCTCCATGATATTTAATACTGTCCCATAATGGCTTGAATTCATTAGAGTTATCAGGAGAAAATACACCGCTTTCTAGAGCTGCCATAACCTTTTCTAAAGATTCTGGAAGCTCACATGCCTTATGTTTATTAGCATATCTCAGCTCTTCAACCTTTTCACTTAAGTTACCAAATAAGAAAATATTATCCTCACCTATTTCTCTAGTAATTTCGACATTTGCACCATCAACAGTACCAATAATCAAACCACCATTCATACTGAACTTCATGTTTGAAGTACCCGAAGCTTCAGTTCCTGCAGTTGAAATATGTTCACTGATATCACTTGCTGGAATAATGATTTCGGCTTTGGATACATTGTAATCTGGAATAAAGAAGACTTTTAATATACCATTAATAGCTTCATCATTATTAATGACTTCTGCTACAGAGTTGATCAATTTAATAATCAATTTAGCCATATAATAACCTGGTGCACTTTTACCACCAAAGATAGAAATTTTACGAGGATATTTCTTTTCAACCTCTTCAATAGAAGTTCCTCGTGATAATAGTTCCTTGATGTCTAAGTAACGGGAAATAACACCAAATATATTCATTTGTTGACGTTTATATTCATGAATACGCTTAACTTGTATGTCAAATAGAGTATCATCCAGCTTCTCTCTATCAACAACGTCTTCACCATCATTAAATGATTTCATTAAATCAGCTAAAGCAATCTTGTTTTGTAATTTCACATCATTCCATTTCTTACAAAACTCCTTATCATCAATATAATTAGCTAATTTAGTTAATTTTGTCATATCCAATAAGTAGTTTTCTTCTGGATCTTGCAAAGTCTCCTTAATTAAGTGGGCCAAATCTGGATTTGCTTGCTTTAACCATCTTCTTGGTGTAATACCATTGGTAACATTAGTAAATTTGGAAGCTCCAAAGATGTCGACAAAATCCTTAAAAATAGTAGTTTTAATCAATTCTGAGTGCAATTCAGCAACACCATTAACTTTGTGAGAGCCTACAATTGCTAAGAAAGCCATACGAACTTGTCTTTCTGGAGTAGCTTCTTCAATAATGGATACTCTGGATAAAATATCTGGATTATTAGGGTATTTTTTGGAAACCATTTGTAAAAAGAACCAATTAACATCATATAAAATTTCTAAATGTCTTGGTAATAATTTACCAAATAGGCCAATTGGCCATTTTTCTAAAGCTTCTTGCATAACAGTATGATTAGTATAAGCAAAAGTTTTAGTGACAATATCCCAGGCATCATCCCATTTCAATTTTTCCAAATCAACTAGGACTCTCTGTAACTCTAAAATAGCTAAACTTGGGTGAGTATCATTTAATTGAATTGCAATTTGATCTGGGAACTCAGTCCATGGTCTTTGCGTCTTCTTAAATCTTCTCAAGATATCATGTAATGAAGCCGCACACCAGAAGTATTGTTGTTTCAATCTTAATTCTTTACCAGCCTCAAAATTATCATTTGGATACAAACAGGCTGTGATTGATTCAGCTCTTTGCTGCTCTGCAACTGAATTTTTATAATCACCAGAGTTAAATTTGGCAAAATCAAATTCTGTAGTTGGAATTGCTTTCCATAATCTTAAGTTATTTACTGTAGAAGTTTTATAGCCAGGAACAGGAAAGTCATATGCCATAGCAATGACTCTTTCACCACCAATCCATTGAGATGGTTCTGTGGTTAATCTATTACCAGATTGTCTATCAACATAACCATAAAAAGTAACAGGAATTTGAATTTCATTTCTTTCAATTTCCCATCTATTACCAGTGTTTAACCAATAATCTGGAGTTTCAACTTGATAACCGTCAATAATTTTTTGTGCAAAAATACCGTATTCATAACGTAAACCATAACCCCAAGCTGGAATATTTTGAGTAGTTAAGGAATCTATAAAACAAGCAGCCAAACGACCCAAACCACCATTACCCAAAGCAGCATCAGGTTCTTGAGTTAAAACATCTTCTAGCTTGAAACCTAAATTTTTTAATGACTTAGAAACTAAATCTCTTGAATTTGACTGCTCATCACTGGATGGATCTGAAGTATTCATATTAATTAAAGCATTATCTAAAGCTCTTCCCATTAAAAATTCTAAAGACAAGTAATACACCCTCTTAGGATCTCTTGCAGTGAATTTTTGTTGAGTTTTATTCCAATCAATCACCAAATTGTCTCTAATACTTAACGAAGTTGCTTCATAAGCAGCCATATTATCACAATTGTATAATGATCTTGCAAGAGTTGTCTCTACATGATTAACAAACTTTTCATCAAAATCTTCTTCAGTTTCAATCTTCTTTGCCTTATTCTTAGTCCATAGAGCTCTTGATTGCAATGGAATAATCGAATCAATTGCCTTGATTTCTTGTGGTAAAAACCCAGTTAATCTTCTTTTCAATTTTGGAATTTGAGCCTGAGAATTCACTTCATCCGCCTTCGAATTACTGGTTTCAATAAACATACTTTCTTTTATTTGTTCAACTGTTTAATTTTATTTTTTTAACTACAATTTTTTTCGTTATATATATGTACCTGTCTATTGATAGTGCTAATATCGAAGACAAACTGCACTATTATTGTAATGAAATCAACAATTGTACTGTTAATATTTACCTACTTTTAACAAATATTAAAGAATAATGTTTAACAAAACTAAGAGTACAAAACCATTTATAAATTTCAAATACAGCTAAAACATCCCTTTTATATAGTACAACAAATAATTAAAGAAATCTAAGAATAAGCAGCCACAAGGGGCAGAATGGTAATTGCGCACTTTAGAAAAACTGACAACTAGAAAACTATACCAATTGAAGATAATAATGTAATAAAAAAAACTTATGTACATAGAATACAACTTGCCGAATTCTGTTCTTTTCTGATTCTTCCTCTTGTAGTCATACTAAAAACCAATCAAAAGAATCAATAACAAAATATCTACTAGTACGGAACAACTAGCAAGGCCTTGTAGCAAAAAAGTTTCCTACACCTCTTTTCCTTTCTTCTCCACAAGTTCCAGCAAGAGACCTCGTCCATTGCTTACGTAGATGAGTAGACAACAAGGCAAGGAACGACATGATTAAACACGCTAGCATGTGTACACCCACTATCTCAGATTTAAATGAGAGCATATACGCAACTACTGACAAGCACACCTCCGAACCGCAAATTATTCGATTCTCTTTCGATCTGTCACCCACAAATTCATTCAATTCGTTCAATTTGTGAGGATGGTTATATAATTTGAGATAGTGTGTGTTTTACATTCTATATATCCCATAAGAAATTGTTGATGGCATGAATACGCACATGCCATTCAACGGTTTATTTATCTCAAGAACTGTCTGTCATTGATAGCTATACTAACATCTCGAGCAATTGAGGGACTTTGAAGCATATATGTGCTTTTTGAGTATGTTTGTTGTTGTTCTGTACAGGATAATAATTTTCAACAAATCTCTTAGTGGCACTATGATTGTGATGCGAAGTAAGTCACAACCGTTTGTAAATGTATCCCATTGCGAGTACTCTCAGGTTTTTCTTATTCTTAACCTATGACTTTTTGAATCATTTTGTGGATATTCGTTTTTTATTTTTGTTTCCCTTAATTATTTTGGTAGCACGTTACTTTGTTGCTCTTTGTGCATTGCTGAGATAGAAAACGCACAGCCGAGTACGGTTGTGCGGGTGTTTGTTGGCTGCGGTGTTTGTTGTGTAGATGACTTCGACATTTTTTGTGTTATTGGCTACATGCGACTTCCCACCGTTTTCTAATGGTGAGGGGTGTGACTTAGTGAATCACATGGTTCCTTTTTCTTGCTCTGTGGTCTTTTACTGGCGTGACCAATCCATACCGTGTATGTGCGGGGTGAATGTTGTACGGGTGTGTCGTAGTGTTTATATCACGCACTTAAATTCGAACAGAGAGTAGAGTAGATATAACTGTTTTGTACTTACATGTTCTGGGGATTGTTATCTACGTCACTCATATTTTTGCTCCATCATCAGATGGTCATTATGATTTGTTCATATAGGAGGGAAACGTCACGTGCGTGAAAGATAACTGTAAGAAGAGTATTGAATATAGTAGAATAGAATAAACTGATAGCTTTTTATTTTATTAATATAATAATACATATAATACAAATGGGTGCAGAGAGATTAAGTGGATAATGAATTGTATCTCTGGAATCAATTGCATTGGAAAAACTAAATTAGAGGCTATATAAACTACAGGTTATAGCTTTGATGCTGTTTGGGATAGAGGTGGAAGGGTGTAGGTATTGCTTGGATGAGCCTAGTCATTTTCAATGTGGAGAACCGTTAGACTCAAGCTGCCCTTGTATCATTTTGTACCAACTCGTCGTCATCGATTACGTCTTGTGGATCTAATGTATCTAAGATTTCACAATTTGGATGGATGACATAGAGTACTTTTTCTCTGTCGACGTTGGAGTTATTTATAGCATTTATAGAGTCAATATCCATCACGTCATTCAAATTAGTTGTCGTACCGTGAATTTCCATTAGAATTCTGTCTTTTACTAATCTTTTCAATATTTTGAAAGTTAATCTCCTTTCCTCCCAATATTCTTGTTCATCTGAGAATTCATCTTGTTTCTGTGATAAATACCAATCAACAATAGCAGTACCAGTTAATTGTTCATTCATACCTGATCCAGTATTTTGATTGCCATCCACATTTTCATTCGTGTCTGTCTTTTCGATTTCTGAAATTTTACGGACAATTAAATTCATAGTAGATATATATTTATCATACGTGATGGAAATTTTCTTTTTACTGCTTGAATCATTTTTGATCACAGATCCACTACCACCACTGTTTGAATTATCATTATTATTGTCAAAATCACTAGCATCATCTTGTTTATTATTACTGTCAGCATTTCCGTCTTCATTATCTTTGTTACCGTTATTTTTATCTTGATCATCGTTTGCTAAATTACTTTCTTCAACGTCATCGTCATCTATTTCAATATCGTCGACATCTACTCTAATTATACTTTGCTTTAATAAATCAAAAGCTTCGGCAACAAAGGCTGGAGTAATTTCATCAATACAATTTGCTCTAGCGATCGCTTCTGATAATCTGATCATACTTTCTAATTGTCTGACCGTTATTCTGTAACTTGATCTACCATAACCTTGTGCATCATCATTTCTTAATTCTTTATACTTTGAGACTAAAAAGTCACGCGCTTCTTTCGTTAATATAGGTTTAAATGTCCTTGCATACTTAATATAACGACGCAACTGGTCTGCAGTGTAAGGTGGATTTATTGCCGCATCTCTTTTCATATGTAAGTCCACAATGTGTGACGCTAGTTCTGTGTCAATCTTTTCGTTACAATCATCTAAAATTACAAAAAACAAATCAAATCTGGACATGATCGGAGCTGTCATATTCAGATTACCTCTTAGGGACAGCTTTCTATTATACCTACCGTTAATAGGGTTGGCAGCTGCTAAAATAGAAGTTCTGGCATTCAAAGTCGCATGAATACCAGCTTTGGCGATAGAAATCGTTTGCTGTTCCATAGCTTCATGAATAGCAACTTGATCCGAAAGGTCCATTTTATCGAATTCATCAATACAACAAATACCATTATCAGCCAACATAAGAGCACCAGCTTCAATTGTATAATCACCAGCTTCTTCATCTCTTACAACAGCAGCTGTAAGACCAGCTGCTGAGGAAGCTTTACCTGATGTGTAGACTGATCTAGGAGCAAATCCTGTGACATATTTCAAAAATTGAGATTTGGATGTTGATGGATCACCGACAATACAAATATTGATATCACCTCTTAATTTTATACCTTCAACAGTACTTTTATGAACACCACCTAGCATTTGTAACAGAACACCCTTTTTAACAGATTCATGACCAAATACAGCTGGAGCAATAGATCTAACCAGTTTATCGTAAATGTGTTCATCTTTAACCATATTTTTTAACTCATTAATTTCATCAGAATTCAAACTATTCAAGAAAGTGGATTGCATTCCTGATGTTTCTTCATAGACATCCGAATTACTTAGGTAATTTAGCAATTGTTCAGGTTTTTCATTACTCGATGGATCTTGACTATTAATATTAGAACCGATACTAACAACGTGGCAAGCCAAAAAGCTAATTTTGTATGTTAGATCACGAACACCAAGTCCACGTATACCAGTGACACCAGAATTCAAACCTTCAGAAGATCTGGTGATACCTCTTGAATCCATAGAAGAACTGGCTTTCACACCAGGTAGACCTAATTGAGTTACATCTGGAACAACAATTTCTGTACCTGTGAATTTACATCTATCACCTGGTTTTGCCCTTTCAACACAACTACCTCTCAAGATAATATCTAATGTACGTGGCATAGAACCTGTTGGAATTTCGTTGGAATTTTCTTGTACTCTAACCTTTTGCCAATCTAAAAACTTAGATCGTGACAGGTTAAGTGTCCAAGCTGATCTATTTTCACATGAGGGATTTGGACAAAATGTTGGTTCAGTATATTTGAATGCTTGGTCAACATTATCGACAATTGCACGGCAAACATCACATGTGAAACTACCTTTATATAACTCTGGACGGACTTCTGATGTTCTTGTTACGGTACCTGATATAGATAACAAATGCCCAATTTTCTCTGACTTAATATCACGAATTCTATTTACAATTGGTAGGTTGAAAAAACTAATTTGAAAAACACGGTCAGCTTGCTCAACAGAACGAGCAACTGACGAATCTCCCCAAAACTTTGTTTTCTGCGTGTCTAATGAATTACCATCAGTATTTGGCAAAGATGAAAGTCCTGATGCATTAGATTCCTCTGGTTCTTCTTCTCTTTCATCAATGATCGGAGCTTCTGTATCAGCAAGCAATGAGCTCGCATACTTTCTTAAAATTCTTCTTAAACCTTTTTGTAAAAATGGTAAAAATCTATAGTATTGTTCGGAAATAGCCATAGCCAATGCACCATTTTCTCTTGAAGATAAATGTTGGTAATCGATATATATCGTATTTAAATTGTAGACTTTCATAAATTCAATTTGTGTTAAATATACTTTATCTATCTCATCATCATTGGTAACCGAAAAATCTTCCAAAAATTGTTCAAAAGCTTCACGAACTTTTTCACCTGTGACATCATCAACCTTTTTAATGTGGTTAATATTCTTTCTTCTCATACCTTGAATAGGTAAGTTATCAGGTAGTGGAGACTCAGCATTATATTGACGTTGCGAACTAAATTGAGTTGAATCAAGACCAATACCACTTATATTTCCAGCAGCCTGAGAGGAACTAGGGAATTGTGGGTCATTAATGGACTGTGAATCATTATTTATAGCTAAACTGCTTCCAAACCCAGTTCCCAAGGAAGAAGGTGGTGGTGAAGAACTCGAAGGCCTGTCGTTCGCTGATGGTGTGTTCTTGAATGGAGAAGACATGTTCGTTTTTGAACTTCCAGTTACTAAACAATTCTACTTCACTGTTGTCGATTGTACTATGTCACTTGTATCATTCAATAAGAATTTCTAAATAGCCACAATTTATAAAATATATTAGATGTATGCATCTTATAATCTTCTATTTTAATTATTAACCAAAAAGATTTTTCGGCAAAAATGAATATTTCCAATTTAAGAAAATCTATTAAAATAATGATACCTGTTTAGGAAAAACAAGAGCTTCACATTGAACTATCTTGAAAAATTGTGCTTTCAGTTTGACCAGCATAAAAATTAAATATTTCAAAAGAATGCGCAAGCCCGGAATCGAACCGGGGGCCCAACGATGGCAACGTTGGATTTTACCACTAAACCACTTGCGCATATCAGTTTCATTAACTCAAGTATTTAGTTACATATATAATGAGAAATGTAAATAGTTTTTTATTTTATAGGTTATAATTAAGGTATAATATAAATTGCTGATGAACTAGTTTTGCATTTCATTTGTGGGCAATGGCTGCTTCATTATCATTGGAGAGGTCTATAATAATTAAGTTATAAAATCCTTCTTATTTTATAATTTAATATTTACCTGATTTAATTTGTTATAGCTTTCCCCCATTGAATAGAAAACTTTATATCATTTGTAAAATATATAAGCTATTAAAAACATTAAAAAAAACAATTGGATTTATTATTACATTACTATGAATTGATTTAACAGTCCTGCCATTAAATGAAAGTGTCTACAAGTGTATGTCTACTTAAAATAATCTTTATCAGAAAAAATTAATATCTAAGTTTTCTTCATAATGTTTATTTTATAGAAATCAACAACAAACATATTGAGTGAAGATAGTAAAAACTTAAGTATAACTAATTTTTTGCCTTGCAGTTACCAGTCAAGGAATTTTTTGGAAAAGTATAACCTGCTCCTTTCCAACTTGTCAAATTCGGATTTGAATATGCATTCAAATGATCTTGAATATAATCATATGTCGGATAATCATCCGGATCACAAGTCAATGAAACAGCATCAGAAGGTTGATATAATCTCACGTAGTCGATTCTAAAAGTAACGGGAAAATAGATAGCTTGCCAATCAATATATGCCCAATTGTTAGAAATACCCAAATTCATAATAATTGACATTGGTTCTTTAGAAATTAGTCTCCAATCGATATTACCATTAGGATGCAAAGCCATGGAGTGAATAGTCATAGTTGGGTCATCACCAACAGACCATCTTATATAACCAGTGTCTTGATCATTTAAATATTCAAATCCAAACTTTTGGTAGTAACCTGCCTCAGGACCGAATTCATACCAGGATGTGTTTAAAGTAGTCACTGCAGAAACCGCTTGTTGAAAGGGACCGCCACAATAAGAATTCATTGTTGTCGTTGTAAAATTATGAATTTCAATAAAATTGTAGTCTGGGATATACCAAATATCATATGGAGCAACTTGTAAAGATTGCGATGCAACACCAACGCCTATAATGGTATCAACTTCACCTTCTAAAATATCAATTTCAGGTGCACCTCTTCCTGTACCTTGATTTGGATGATCTTCGTCATCACATGTGCATGAGTTTAGTTTCTGACCAGGTAAGTAAGAAATACCATCACTTGAACTTTGATTTGGTGTAATACCAGAATCACAAGCATCGTAACTATATGGCCAAACACCCTCAGTTGACGCTAAATAACCTGGTCTTGCTAAATTACCCATAGTCCATAAACCTGGCCATAAACCTGTAACCCTACCATAATTTGGTAATTTTGCCGATATTTCCAAAGCACCCTGAGTAAAACACAGTTTATTCCAACTTTGTACCATACCTGACCTATAATATAGATCGTGGTTTTTATATGCATCCATTCTTAAAGCCAAAGTACCATTGGCTGTACTTACAGCATCTGGTGAATACCATTCCAAATCTTTAGTAGCATCATAATGAATGTCTGGAGCAGTCCAAAACTGGTCATCACCGTCATAGAAAGTTCTACCAACAGCGTTAAATTCATCTGAGAATACCAATTTCCATTTGGATCCATCTTTTGCTGTTCTTGTAGATGCAGAAGAAGGAGTATCAGGGTCAACCAATGAGGTCCTGATAGCAGCTAAGGTTGGATACTTGTAGTCAGTCAAGTATGGATCTGAGGTCAAATGAGTACCATTTGCTGCACTATTATGTTGTAATGGATCATGATGATCAACAACACCTGAGAAAGTTAAAGCTGGTAATACAATAAAAATGAAAATACCTGCAGCTAATAATAAAAATAAACCGAACCAACCACCAAAAGATCTTCTATTCATATTTTTTATATCTAGCCAAATTCTTTTCCTATCCAGTTTTGCTTCTTCTTCAGGATCTGGATTATGGAAAAAATCATCATCTTCTTTATCATCTAGAAGCATAGGAAATGCACTTGTTGGGTACCCACCAAAAGGAGATATATCATTGGCGTATTGAAATAACTGTGAAAGTGAAGATCCTGATTTCTGATGTTGTCCATCTATGAATGAACCTGAATTTGTTTTTAAATGACTTGAATCGGATTGATTATTATAATTCATTGCTGATGCTATATTTGAATGGTGAGTAATGAACGAATTATGAAGTTGTGATATATTAGATGCAACTATTGGATATCTATCAAATGATGGAGGTGACATGACCAAATTAGAATATGAATTAGAGTTTGATATAGGTGGAGGTAAAAGATTCTCAGTATAACACAAAGGGGTACCAGTAGAGTTATTATTTGTTTTATTCGAATAATAACCTTGATAATCAGATCTCATCTCATGAGTTTGAGCTTTCGGTGTTGAAATAATATAATCCGGAGGCATAGAATAAGAACCGTCACTTGTATGAATATCATCATTGGAAATTGCATTTGGTTGAGCATATGCAACGTCATGTTTCTCATTACCAGAAGATGAAGTATACGATTGTGATTGTGATTGTGATTGTGATTGTGAATTCTGAATATCTTCTAATTCTGATTTATTTTTTTTATCGACATAAATTTGGTTCACAGTTTCACCACTACTACTATTTTCTCTTGAACTCCCAACCTCATTTCTATCAGTTAAATTCCTAATAAATCTCATAATAGAAAGCAAATATATTATTACCTATAGTACTGCTACGAAAAAAACACTTTTCCAAATGAAAATCTTTCTTATTGCAGCTACAATAATAATAATACCAACGACAAAGAAAGATCAATGCAATATTATTATAACAGAAGGAACCGATCTACAATATATGTATATATATTCGTTCGTCTTGTCTTTATCTTACTCTCTTTTAAATAAGATTCAAACTAATTATAACTAGTGTTCTAAACTTAAAAAGAAATTTTGAAAAGGACTCCAGAACTAAATATCAACTAACCCATCAAGTAAAGAAAGCAATAAGAAATATACCGATACTAAATAAAACATACCAGTATATAAAAGATAAAAAACGTGTAAAAGATATAAAACGTATAAAAGATATAAATGATATGAAAGTTACGAAAGATGTAAAAGATTTAAAAGATATGAAGTGCTTAAAATAAAACAGAATAATACTCTAACAAAACCAACATTAACATAAACCAATAGTCAGGATATAATAATAGTAAGTACTGACAATTATACATAACTTTATTATCACAGTGCAATTGTATAAAGATATTACTATTGTACATATATTAAGTATAGGTATATACATAGTAGTAGCAATATACAGAAGTATGTATATTTGATATTTTTAGTACATGAAGATATGATGGAAATGTGTATTTACCGTATGATTCAACAGCAAATTTATTACGAGGGGCCTGTAGGTGAATTTAGACGTTGGCTATGGGCCAGCTGAACAGAGCATTACGCAGTTTAATAAGTGTAAAAACGTTTAGAGTAAATGGCATCGTACATGTTTGTGTTACTTTCTTCGGTGATGTCTAAAAAAGTAGCAAGACATTAGTTGCCCTAAGAAGAATGCAGTGACTGTATTGCACGTAAGGGGGAAGGGAGGAAGGGAGGAAGGGAGGAAATTATTACAGCCTGAGTGAAAATGAGGTACTATGAGGTATAATATGAGTTGGATAGTGCGTGTTATTGTATGTATTTTCTGGATATTTGTGCGTACGTTTTTTAGGGCAAAGAGTGGATGCACAGAACTCGGCCAGTTGCGGAAGATACATCAAATCCTTTGTAGCGACCGAATGCGGTTAGCTAGTTTATGTTTTTCTTATTTTGTTTATTTGCATTTGATTTATGTGGTAGTTTTTCTTGTGATGCTTGTTGAAATGGGATATGTAATTGATTTTCCGATTACTGCAAAGGGGTAATATGTCAACAGCAGTGATGTTCAAGCAAAGATATTTTTTTAGCGAAACATGCATTTCTTTTTGTTTGAGTTAATTTTCATCAATATTATTGTGTGTATCCGCATTACCCAATTAGGTGATTTTTGTTAATTGATCTTTTTTCACAAAGTTGAAAATATGATAATTATTGATTACAAAGGTCGAATGAATTTTAATTTTAGAAATTTTATTGCTATAATTGCTATTAACAATTACCGTTTTCAGTTCAAAATTATGGATCACCTGAGAGATAAAATTTTTTAAATCTTCTTAATTTAGAGCATGTGATGTGTTTTATAATGTACTCCTGCTATACATAAATATATATATATGTATATGTGTGTATGCAGTTATGTTTTTTTATTAAAGTTATTGTATTATACATGTACTTGTTTATATTTCTTCAATTATATATGCTGGTTGGGGATTGTCATTCAGAGACTCGTTAAAATACTGGACCTCTGCATCTTCAACATCTTCCAATATTGGTGGATATATGGTAAGATAGGTTTTTGTATTATTGGTTTTCTTAAGATGTCTTCCCTTTTTTTTATTTACATCCCTACTTTTCTTATTCCTATGTTTATGTGTGATTTTGTGATTTAGTTTATTACAATGTTTTTGAAGTATGCTAGCTTTTATCACCATGGTGGCTTCATATGTTGGTTTTTCTTCCTTGTCATATTTGACTAGAAGGTCAAAACCAGCAATTGTAATCTCAGCAATATCACTGTCAAATGAATACTCTTCATCAAAGGTGCCTTTGTTATTTTTTAACACAATCTCATTGGATCTGAAACCTTTTTCAATGATATAATCGATAAATGATTCCCGAGCTAATTCTTCACCCAGTTTGTCCATATCGAGACTGTCCATAGCATCTCTTTCCAACTTTCTTTGCATCTGCGAACTTACTGGATCTTCCACGTAGTGCTGGATTCCCAAAAAATCTTTCTCAATGGTGTAACTTGGTCTATAATAAATCTCTTTATATTCCTGAATTTTTCTACTGACACATGCCTTTACAGACTTACTTGATATTTTTTTACTGAACCTGATTAAATATTCATCATCAGTTTTTGAAATCAATTCTTGATGTATATTAATCTTCTTTGTATCGTGTTTTAGTCTCATATTTTGCTCTGAAACTTTTTTAGGTCTCGAAGTTAGTGTCAGCTTTCGTTTTTTAAACTGCTTGGCCATATTTTCATCGTGGTTATTTGCGTATATTAAATTGGAGCCCAAATCATTGTAGTTAAATTGAGGTAGTATGGAAAACATTATTATATCTTTCCAATTATGGTATTATTATTAAATGTTAAAAGTTGTATTGTATGGTTATTTACGAAGCTTTATTCAAAGTTAATTGTATATTTATAAATTTGAGAATAAGATTATATTATTTTAAAGAGCAAAGTATACAATACCATAAAAAAGATTTATTTCAAATCTTACCTTTATATATATAATGTAAATACCAGGTTTAAAATGATAGAGCCAGAGTTGTTATTATGTAATGTTGATACAGTGCATCGTTATCTACAGAGGTTTCTAATAACATTTCTCAATTTGTAAATAATTTACAATTTTAATGCAGGACCCTTTTTTCATTTTCTCAATGGTTCTAGTAACTTCCGCGGGAACCTGACAAGAATCAAGTTTTCTAGAAATTTCTCGTAGCTTCCAAGGCTCCGGTATATTCTCATGTTCAAAAAATTAAGTATATCAATTTGAACCATCGTAAGAAGATAATGAGTAAAATATTAAATTACGTAATATATACTACATTCATGTAGATATTAATTAATAATATTATTATATTTTAATTAGATCGATTGTATTACAATTTAAAACCTTCAAAAGAGTTGTTGTGTTTTCTTTTCCAAGTTTTTAACCATTGGCACAGAACCTCGTATTGCGATCCAGTGTTGTCGTTATTATCATGAAGTTGGGAAGCGAAAGACTCTATCATATGCACTGCTTTAATATTTTCGTACCCCAATTGATTTACTAGATATATATATAATTCAATAATGATTTTTTTCTTTTTGTAGATGGGTTCAACTTCCAATCTCCAATCCTTTCCATTTTTTTTATTCATAGAATGTATACACTCATTATCCATTTCAAGGTTTGGAGTAAACCATTCGTATATTACATCTTCAATTGAATTAATGACAGGATTGATCCTAAATTTTATCTTATTTTGCACATCTTCCTCATCTGTTTTTGAATTTTTGGCTTTTTTATTAGAATGAGCATTTTTTAAGTAAGATTCGTCTACATTACCTCCGATGTTATTATGAGAATTTTCGACCTCGACAATTTCCATGGTTCTTTTATTTTTCCTATTTACCAAATTTTCTTCAATAGTACTAATACGCTTTTCGATTATGTCATTTACTCTATCTTCCAACTTGTTAGTTACCATACGTTCTATCTTTTTCTCAAACGCATTCATGCTTTCTTTCATTGTGGATCTAACTTTTTCACCCACTATCTCATTTATCATAAACTTCATTTCTTCCTGTAAATTATCCTCTGCCCCATCTGATTCATTTTCACGTTCATCGTAATTTACTTTTTGATTTATTTTGTTTCCACCGACTATACGTTCATTGATAGAAGAATCATTTGCAGATTCCTCATCAGAAGAGGAATCTAAATCCAGTAAACCAATCGATGGCACTGGTTTGGAATTACTGACAATGGCATTGTCCTTTGTAACATGAGATTCCTTCTTAATATACTGTGGTGTTTTAATTAGATTTCTATTTTCTTGCGAGATGTTCTTTTCTAAAACTTTTAGTTGCTTCATTGCTGTTTTTTTTGATTCATCATCAATGTTTATACTATTAAAAATATTTTGTAGACCTTCAATTAATAATTTACCAGTACTGTTAGATTGTGAACTAAAATCTTCAATTACCTGGCGTATATCTTTATCAATCACTGTACCAACTGCATTTACATCTGAAGTCGGAGATAAGCCAGACAATTTATTACTTGATCCATTAGTGGTTCTAAATGGTGGTTCTACCAAAACATTATAGAGGTCATTCTCGGTAAAGTTATCATAACCTGGAAGAAGTTCAAATGGTAATTGTAACTCTTGGTCATCCTTATTTTTTGATAGTACTTCGTTGAAATATTTTTGAAATTCAGCATTTGTTAAAATTGTATCATTGAAAAGATCGTGATGGGGGAAAAAATGATATAAATATGGCAAGTTCCTTAGTAACGTATTTCTAAGAGTTTCTATAACTTTAATAAATTCCATTGCTTCTTTACTTAGAATATCAGTGGAATTTTTAAAATATTCCACTTCTGGGAATAACTGAACTAAAAGATGAGAAGGTAATTCATCTACATTTACGAATTTTTTACTCAAAGAATCAAAGGAATTATACGGAGATTTATGATTCAAAATCGTCATAAAATCATGAGGGACATCATAGTTAAAATATTTTTCGGTTATTGCTTCATATTTACTTCTTTCACTCATAAATTCTTGTTTATTCCACTTTGGAAATACCTCTTGCCTGTCTTGAAAATATTCTCTTCTTTTGTATGGCAGATGACAGTATCTAAATATCATGTTATAGTAACTACTCATAGTGACATCCTTTGGATAATCTAAAGGTGATTTACCTCTAATCAATGGGAGATCTTGCCAATGAACGACATTTGAACTTAGTTTTGCTTCTTTCTCATAGTCACCTTGAGAAGGTTTTGATATTTTAGAAACATCTGGGAAACCATCACCTTTATAAATATTTTTGATACCATAAAAACGTAAAAATAATGATGCAGCTAGTGAAGTTAATGGGCATAAAAATGGACAGTCTTGTGGTAATAATACCATTGGCTGAATATGAGATGGATTGTCAGTTTTATTAATTTGGATTATATTCATATTCTTATTTGTCCTTAAATCTGACAATTTTAATTCTGCTCTATCGGAATAAGATAAATTCAAGTAATTAGTAAAGTGAAAATCAACTAGAAATTTTAATTTTTCTGAAGTTGTTTTGAAAACTTTTTCATTTAAGTTTATTGTTTGAGGATTCCACATATTCATTGATACCCTCAATAATGGTGGGTAAGTATTTGTCAAATTCATGGTATTATTGATATTTTCTACAAAATTATACCATGAATTATGCAATTTTGTAATACTCTCCATATATTTATCATCTACCCTGGATATATTAACGTTATTGTAAACAGTGCAAACTCTTACTAAAAATTTTAAACTTGAAATAATCTTCTTTAAAGTACTAATCTTCACACTAATATTTTCCGCAATTAAATACTCTTTATCATTATCATCAATAGTTTCTCTCCCTTTTTTGTTGTCAGGTTCTTTAGAAATATATAGATCAAGTAAGAAACAATGGAAAAGTATTGAAGAAAGTGGTAATTTTTCAAAAACCTCATTTTCATTCAATCCTTTTGATAGCAACTTTTTGTCCTCACACCAGCTGATATACCTACCATAATATGACTTATATTGATGTTTTGTTCTTTCTGTCAAAGCATTAAATAATTGTTGAGCCTTTGAGTTGCTTGCATTTTGAGATAGCCCCATTCTAATAGAATTGATTTGAAACTGATTTTTTTTTCAAAGTCTACAATGATTTTTATGGATGTTTAGAAATAAAGATATAAGGTTAATACAAGAGTTTACTAATATAACTGTCCTATTATTCAGGTTTTATACATGGTTCTTGTATGATTCGAATAATATACTTCAGAAGTTTTTTATTATAAAATAAATTTATATTTTACGTGTCGCGTCATTACCCGATTTCCGATTTTATAAATGGAAAGAAAGCCGTTTATAGTGTCAGTGTCAATATGTTAAATATAAATTAACAGTGACAGCTATAATGAACAATTTGTTACAGACTTTTAAGATAGCGGGAATATATAAAACTTCAACCAATAATTTCAGAATATTAAATATTTTAGATTTTTAGAACTTATGTAAAATATTGTCATTGCAGAAACTGATATCTATCAATTTATATTTCACACAAAATAATCTTGTTCATTTAGATTCATTTAAAAGCATGAACGTTGTGAACACTATTCACCAGATGTAACTTAGTTTGATGGATTGCATATCAATCAACTTTTGATACAGTATAATGCTATATAGGATAATGTATATAACTTAAATTATTCTTCACTTAATACTGAAATTTTCTCCGCATTCTATTTGTGATATGGAAACGCATGCACACATATATTAAAAATCTCACTCATAAAGTTCAATATTAATTATGTTATTCTAAAATTAGATCCTAATTCAGGGTCAAAGAATAAAATAAATAAGGTATATTTCATGACTATTCCTAAATGAGAAAAGGTAGCTCATCGGAACTTTAAAGGGACCGGAAAATGAAGTGACCGTTACTCGATACTGTGTAGTACAATAAGTACATCTTTTTTAGAAAAAGGAGTAATACACCGAATATCCATACGAAAGTGATTTCCAAACTAAGTTTAAGTGGTGCTATAAAATTTATGTTTCATCTAATCGTAACGGTTATTATTCTTTAGGCAATGGTACTTAATAATTGCCAATAAAATTAAGTTGGGTTAATTTATTTTTAACCCTTTTACAAATGAAAAGAAGTTATAACCCTTAGCGGGAGTTCGAAAATATATTGATTTCATGGAGTAGATGAAATCATCCTTATGTATAACACATTGTCGTAGAATCTTATATAGGCTTTTTCTTTTTCTTTTTCTTTTTCTTTTAGTTCCTATTGATTACTTCCCATGACACAATCCTAGGTAAGACCTTAATAAAGTTATACATAAAAAGTAACAAGAGAATGAGATGATTGATAGTTCTAAACAATAAAGGGTTGATTCTTTAAATTACAAAATCAAATGTATCATAACCACAAAATTAGTACCTCGGTAACGAAGGAAAATCGGATTCATCCACTATTTGTGATTAATTTACATTTCTTATGATCACTATGCAGCCTTCACTGAATTTATGCCTCTCGTTTTTTCAAAACAATTTATTAACCATCAGCAAAGAAGATAATTAATACACTCTATTGATCCGGATCAGATATATACAATAGAATAGAATATACCTTAGCCATGCGTTCAAATCATACATGAGATCTCAACAGTACTATAAACAATATTTTTATTTTTTTTTATTTTTTTATCCGAGATGTTTTTGTTCGCAAAAGATCAAATCATTAGCAACATTTACAATTTCTTTTGAAGCTCTCACCAGAGACAGGCTCAAATTGATACGATCTTTTACTTTAGCCTTGCGTTCAAGTACAGACAGCCATTCAAAAATTATCCTGTAAAATAACCACATAGAATACAAACAAACAGTATATATTAGAAATCGTTTATGTAACACGTATAATATGTATTGTACAGTACCTTGCTAGAGACACACTCTGCTGAGATCGTGAAGTGCAACCCAACCTCTCTTGTTATTCTTAATTAATTATCTTCTTCTGTACCGCACAATGTTTAACTCTATACCTTCAAAGCAAACATAAAATCAGAATTTCATTATGCTTATTATATCGAATTTTTTCAATCAATTAGTAAAATAAGCGTAGAAATATTTATACTATTAAACGCACACAAACATACGCCGGTATCCCATACGGACAATTCTAGACAATCACACTACATTGAAAGTAAAAAAAAATAAACATGACACAGATCAAGAGCAGTAAACTGAGGCTCATCGGGATGTAACAATAAAGGAAAAGAATTTACACAGAACCACTTCCGAGTGACTTTTTATTGAAAATTAAAAAAAAAAAATAGTGATGATTTCATGCCGCAACTTTACCGAGTTAAACTAATGTACTAGGCACAAGTGGGCAAAGTAAACCAAGTACGATGCTAACCAATATCAACATGTGCGTATAAATCACTGTTCGGAGTAGACACAGGTTCCCAGATGCATCTTGGAACTGGAGATGATTCATCTGGAATACATGTTTCTCTCACCATTATACGCTAGCAGCCTTTGGCAGCACTAGGAGCACTTGCAGTACAAGCAGTTGCCGGAGCGTGGAGATAGCCACGTATGCATGGTATATGCTCGCAGTGGCACCTCCTACCTGAAGTTAGAAGAAAAATTCCCTACTGAGTATTGCCTTAAGAAGTGATATAGTTTACGGAAATACTACGATAGTGAAAAAAACAAACGAACTCAGGACAGGAAGGAGCCTCTTCACGACAAGAAAGTCAGAGAAACAGGCAGCTTCCGATATCATGGTGTTGCCTGAGGCTAAAACTCGGAGACCATGAGCCTTGCCCTCCCACACCATGTGTTCATTGAATATTTCTCCGCAGAGGCAACACCGACTACTTCTCTTCTGTTGCAATCCTAAAATCAAAATTGTTTTGAAAATGTACAAAAGAGGAAATTTAAGTTATTTTTTTTCTGAAGTATGAGAAATTTAACTTCCAAAAAAATTAATTTCTATATCCTACAATAATGCTTATATTTCTTCTGATTCTTCCCTTTAAAGAAAAGACAACATTAATGATTTGGAACAGTAAAAATCAGAAAAGTAGGATTAACAACAAGTTATAATTTATATATTTCCGCTATCGACACTTAATCATATGTAGTCGATAGTTGATAGTCCTGTTGTCTACTAGCGTGTAGCGTGCGGTGTGTAGCGTGCAGTGTGTAGTGTACAGGGTTAGTTTAGACTAAGTTGTAGAATACACTTTTACTATTATTCTTTTCAGAAGTCACCGGAAATGAAAGGAGTTATTTAATTTCGAAAATTAAATTTCAGTACAACACAGGCCAAAAAAGAAATGCACCACTGATATTTTTCATATTAAATTTCATGTTAAACAGAAAATGGTATTGTTTGTTGTTATTGTTAATTATTAAAACATGCAGTGGAAACATTGTAGTAGGATATTTTTTGTTTGTCGTTGCTATTGTTTAATTTTTAATTTAGATACTTGATGAAGTAGGCCACAGTAGTAGTGTGACAATGAGAACCATCTGTGAGTTTATTTATTTCGCTTTTTCGATAATTTCTTCCAACATTATTTTCATGGGAAATGAAAATAAAAAAAAAAATAGAAAAGTAGTATTCTTAGTTTTTGATAAAGGTTCTATAATTTGTATAAATAAACAGCTATTTTCCAACTATTGTATTCCGAAATTTTTGATTCAGTATTTCAAAACTCTTTGCTAGTATGGATACCAGTATTGCAAATTAACTAAGTTGGATATTACTCCAAAGTTACATTCAAAAACGTATATATCAATTTATATATTCATTGCATAAGACTATTTTTAACCACTATTTTACAAAAAATTTTACACTTTTAAACTAAATTCAAGTTTTTCGGATTGCTTTAAATTGTTTTTTATTCATTTTAATTAAAAAAAAAATTGTTAGACAAACATGTCGAACGAATACGAAGATATTGAATCTTTCAACTCCACAGAGAGCTCTACTGGTGCCGATAACCAAGAGCAACCTCAACAATATGTACCAAGTGGTGCTAATGATGGTACCGCTTTAAATTTATCCAGAACCGAAACTGTTAAGACATTACAGGACATGGGTTTAACTTCTGATGCCCCAATTCCAGATGTCAATGCTCCTACCAGTAACAAGCACAGTATTTTCCCAGAAGAATATACAATGGAAACACCAACCGGTTTAGTGCCAGTTGCTACCTTACACTCCTTGGGTAGAAATTCTACAAATTTAACTAGAACAAGAACTAAACAGATGAGTAGATCACAAACACACGATTCATCATCAAATTCGGATAGTGACTTAAAGGAAGCTGAAAAAACTGGTTCTTCTGGTGACGAACCAGACATTGACCCAGAAATCGAATTTGTCACATTTGTTACTGATGATCCAGAAAATCCGCACAATTGGTCATTATTCATTAGATGGGTTTACACACTTGTTTTATCTATATTAGTTATTTGTGTCGCTTATGGTTCCTCATGTATTGCTGGTGGTTTAGGTACTGTTTCGAAACATTTACATGTTGGTTCTGAAGTTGCTGTTTTATCTGTGTCTTTAATGGTTTTAGGTTTCTCTTTTGGTCCATTGATCTGGTCTCCAGTCAGTGATATTTACGGTAGAAGAGTTGCTTATTTTGTTTCTATGTTTCTATATGTTATTTTCAACATTCCATGTGCTGTTGCTAAAAACCCACAAACATTGATGATCTGTAGATTTTTCTGTGGTGTTTGGGCTTCTTCTGGTTTGTGTCTAGTCGGTGGTTCTATTGCTGATATGTTCCCAAATGATACTAGAGGTAGAGCTATTGCCTTTTTCGCATACGCACCATACTGTGGTCCTGTTTTCGGTCCATTAGTTAACGGTTTCATTTCAGTTTCCACTGGTCGTATGGATTTGATTTTCTGGGTCAACATGGCTTTTGCAGGTGTTATGTGGATCGTTGTTGCCTTTATCCCAGAAACCTATGCTCCTGTCATTTTAAAGAGAAAAGCTGCTAAATTGAGAAAGGAAACAGGTAATCCAAAGATTATGACTGAACAAGAAGCTCAAGGTTTAACTCTAAGTGAAATGTTAAAGGCTTGTTGTGTCAGACCATTATACTTTGCTGCCACTGAACCTGTCTTAGATTTAACTTGTGGTTATGTTATGTTAATTTACGCTTTATTATACGGTTTCTTTTTTGCCTTCCCTGTTATTTTCGGTGAATTGTACGATTATAAGGATAACTTGACTGGTTTAATGTTTATTCCTATTTTGATCGGTGCCTCTTTGGCTTTGTGTACAACATTCTTCTGTGAAAATAAATATATGGCTATTACAAGAAGACGTAAACCAACTCCAGAAGATCGTTTGTTAGGTGCTATGATCGGTGCTCCATTTGCTGCTATCTCTTTATGGATGTTAGGTGCTACTGCCACCAAAAAAGTTATCTGGGTTGCTCCAGCTTCATCTGGTCTACCTTTCGGTTACGGTATGGTTTTAATTTACTATTCCTTAAACAATTATATTATCGATTGTTACGCTCAATATGCTTCTAGTGCTTTAGCTACAAAGGTGTTCTTAAGATCTGCTGGTGGTGCTGCTTTCCCATTATTTACTACCCAAATGTACCACAATTTAGGTCTACATTGGGCTTCATGGTTATTAGCTTTCATTGCTTCTGGTATGATTTTAATTCCATACCTTTTCTACATTTTTGGTAAAGGTTTAAGATCTAGATTATCAAAGAAGGACTATTCGCTGGATGGTGTTGATGAGTAATCATCCGGTATAAATAACAAAAACGAATTCATTTATGCTTTTTGTCATATACTTTGAAATACTTCATTTTTTATTTCATTTTATTTTTAACGTCATAAAGAAACGTCCACACACAATTGATATTTATTATCATTTCATGCTGTTGAAATTTTAACAAATTTTTGCATATCTGAGTACATTAGGCTAAAAAGCACCGGCATAGGAAACTTGAGCAAACGATTCTCATATAATCTGAACTACTCATTAGTTGGATACAAATATAAAAAATATCCTATGAAGAATATTTGTACGCTTTAATGCACCTAATATACTTAACTATCATACATACCAACCCAATAATTAATACTTTTAATAATAATAATATTTGTCATTCATTTAAATTTATCACTATAAAAACTATTTTTGCTTACTATTGAATGCTAGAATAATACTCTTGTCTTCCATACATAAACATACATGTACATACTCTCCAGCTTCCTCATTGAGCCGTGATACAATCCGTATCGGTTTTCCCTCTACCTGCCATCTATATCCACAGTCGCATAGCCCACTCGAACAGAATACCAGATAAATACATAGTCAACGAACTTAACAATGAGGCTAGTGATGATTGCAAGAAAACGTTGGATACTTGACAGTCATTTTTAATACAATGCATATCAATGCCAACACATGTACTCGAGAACTTCGAAACAAGTTCGTTTAATCACGTAACCGTGTGAAGAAACACCAACCTAAGGCAATATTAATATTGCACACTGCACATAGTCATCTACCTCCTACATATAGATAGATACTCAATATACAAATGCACCTAGTTTTATGCCAAGACATGCATAATAAGCTGTAATAAATATCTGAAAGTCATCTTTTGTGTTTTTGATAGTCATGTGTAGCGAGTTTTGCCGCGGGAGTGCAATTCTTGTTATCTTTTTTTTTACTTTCTGTTCTGTCCCCTTGAGGTTTATGATGAAATATTATGAGGGTGGGATTATCGGAGATTTTAGTTTTTGAAGTGCACTAAGTATGTGTCGTACAAAAATGTCACCCACACTCGTATATAATTTGTAATAATGTACATATTAATACAAATACAGATTAATATTAATACGCAGTTATATATATATATATATATATATATATATAAGGGAGTCTGTTATTGGCTTACAGTGTTTACTTTAAGGAGATGGTAAGGGACACATACGAATTAACAATATATTCCTTATACATGCCGTAGATCAACAAATCGTTAAAGCCATCCCTAATACGTAACACATACAAAAAATGAAGCAAAGATTGTCATTTATAAACAGTAAGATGTTTTTCTCCAGTACGAGGAAGCTGCTACTGAAGAGAAAATCAATATCAACTGCCACAGTGGAGTCATCTGCTTCTGTGGCAGATCACAATAATGCTAGGTTCAGCAGCATGTTTAAAAATTTACCGAGAGTGCCCACAACCAGATTTTTAGAATCATCGAAACTATCCAACGATATACTTTTCAGTGGGTACAGACCCATCACATACCCTGTGAAGGAGAATCCGCTCTTTAGAAATATTAATAGATACAATGCCGAGTTCATGGAGTTGAAACATCCTCAAGAAAAAGAGGACGGTTTGCGTGCGCAGAAAGAAGAAGAATCCTTTAATGTGCTGACAGGAGAAAGAGGTACAGGGGGGATCATGTCTGGTGGTGTGAATGGCACTTGGAGATACAATCCGAAAGTACCCGACAATTTACTGCCCTACAACTGGTGGTCAACCTCGGTCATGGGCATGGAATACTATCCGGAATGGAATAATGTGCCACGTCAGTTTTTAAAGAAACTGAAACCATTCAAAATAAATAAGTCATTGCAAACTAAGAAATAACCGACTTTCTTAATCAGAAAGAACATTATATCATTGAGAAACCAGTAACCGTTTACATTTTTGAAATAGATGTACCGCCATTCTTGGTATACTAATCACATATATAAACATTCATATATAACTCTATATTCATATTCATATTCATTTTCACCTCACTGCATTTTCTTTCGTTATTATTCAAATTGGATCAAATAATATAAGAAACCAGCGTATTTTTATTCATGAATTATTGTTGTGCAATGAGTATACCAGTATCAAATACAAGAAAACCTCTTGATAATAGATTTATGGTTTCTAGCATGCCTTCAGCATCAATATAAACTTATACATATGGCAATGACACCTTCTTGTATAGTAATCACGTGAGCGAGCATTGAACCAATACTATTAATTTTTTCAAATTCGATTCAAAGTTGTACAGTCAAAATTATAATAATAATAATTATAATTTTACAATAATCAAAATGAGGGATAAGTCAATTTTTAAAATATAAATTTGGATATTTTTGCCACCAAATTAATATAAGTAGGAATAGTAATTTTTTTTACTGTAATATTTTGTTTGCAGTGAAGTTATACCTTGGAGGAATAAGAGGTAGATAGATATATTTAATCTGGATAACGTAATTATCAGAACTCCCGATTACGCAGAATGTCTACTAAAGCTCTTGACAGGTTGATTAAAATAGCGGTACCAATTGGTATTGCAGTATCTGGTATTCAATATGCCATGTACGATGTGAAAGGTGGTTCCAGAGCGGTTATATTTGATAGATTGAGTGGTGTTAAGCAGCAAGTTATCGGTGAAGGTACGCATTTTTTATTTCCTTGGTTACAAAAAGCTGTTATCTTTGATGTTAGAACTAAACCAAAAAGTATTGCAACCAATACAGGTACAAAGGATTTGCAAATGGTTTCATTGACTTTAAGAGTATTACACAGACCTGATGTTCAGCAACTTCCAACGATTTATCAAAATTTAGGTTTAGATTATGATGAGAGAGTATTACCATCAATTGGTAATGAAGTTTTGAAGGCTATTGTGGCTCAATTTGATGCTGCTGAATTAATTACACAAAGAGAAATTGTTTCAAATAAGATAAGAGAAGAATTATCATTGAGATCGCATGAATTTGGTATCAAACTAGAAGATGTATCAATTACACATATGACTTTTGGTCAAGAATTTACTAAAGCTGTTGAACAAAAGCAAATTGCACAACAAGATGCTGAAAGGGCTAAATTTTTGGTTGAAAGAGCCGAACAAGAAAGACAAGCTTCTGTGATCAGAGCAGAAGGTGAAGCTGAAAGTGCAGAATATATTTCAAAAGCTTTGGCTAAAGCCGGTGATGGTTTACTATTAATTAGAAGATTAGAAGCTTCTAAAGAAATTGCTAAAACATTATCACAATCATCAAATGTAACATATTTACCAAGTGGTAGTTCAGGTAATGGTAACAATGAATCTACAGGAACACCAAATTCACTATTATTAAACTTAGGTAGGTGAATGAAATATATATTTTAAAATTTATATTCAAACGTTAATTTATTTTATTACCTTATGTAAATAGTAAAATTTTAAAAAGAAATATTAAAAAAATTTTAATAGGATATACAATTAATTCAATTAATTAGTTATATATGTAAAACACAATTGCAAAGTCTATATATAATATTTCGATTAAGGTTAGAACTTCTAATTCTTACAAAGTACTAAGACATGGTAGTAAAAGATTTTTTTTTAAAAAAATTTAAAATATATTAATTAGTTATTATTATTAATTAAATAATTATGATGGTATTTATAATACTGTAATTGGAGCGTTGACCTATATATTTATATATATATCATTTTTTTTTCCTAATTTCATTTTAAAGAACATATAATCCTTACCTTTATAGCATTCATTTGAGTGTATAAAAAAAAATTAAAGATGAATATCAAAATTGATGTGATTGTTTATTGAGCGAGTTGATGTATTTAGTTTGTTATCAAAACACATCTACTTAGACTTGAGAGATGTTTGGAACACCGATTTGTGGGGAAGCGGCACCTGGGACACCGACACCAGCGCCACCTCTACGTCTACCGAAGCTGACGGAACCTAAAGCACCATTTGTGAATAAGTTGATAGAAGACATAATCAACTTAGCTAAAAAGATGAAGAAGGAGAAGTAGAAGAAGGCAGTGGAAGCTTGGGCTTTTCTACATCTGTCAGTGGATCCTTGTGTAATGCTGTTCTTGTCTAAGTAGGATTGGTCAGTACAGGAGTGAGTTCTGGTACCGACAGCTAAAACAGTACCTGCAGTGAAGGTGAAGGCAAAGTTTAAAAAATCAAAACAGAATAGGATGATTGGCCAAGCTAATGGGGTAGACCATATGTTAGCTAAAACACCGTAGAATGTATCAGTGACCAAAGCAAATGGTGGCACAAAAATACAATAATTAACTCTTGAACTGTGTTGGTTTTGAGTCGCTAGTAAAGAACCGACTAAACCCAAACAAATAACAAAGAAACAGAAGTTAACACCTCTTAAAATATTATCAGCTAAACCTAACATAGTGTTGTATTTTATATGTTTTTTTTTTTTTGCAATTAGTTATTAAATATGAAGTACTCGTTGTAGTTTTTTCTTTAATACGTATGTACTCAGTATGATTATTATACTATATTATATTTGTATATTTTATATTTCGGCTTTTTACAACAGAAATAGAAAACAAAATGATGTATGTAGATATATATATACCCTTGGTTAATTGTATTAACCTTTAAAAAAAAGAAAATTAAAGAAAAAAAAGAAAACAAAAATAAAATACACTTTTACAAAAAACCAGTATCAAACAGACGAGAAAAAAAATAATTAATCAACTACAAATTAATGAGACACTTATATATATATAACTAATTGCAATAAAATATTAATAAAATATTAATAAACATAATAATAAACATGAAAAATGTGTCCTCAGTACTACTGAACCGAAAATGTGCTTGTTTTGTTTTGTTTGTCTGCAATTTAAAGGTCATAACGCAGCAAGCGCAGTGTCTCGACACCGAGGAAGAAACCGTCATTTAAAGAGTGAATTTATCTTTACGGCTGATAACGAGAATATGATAAAACGACGGAGCGGGTAGTAGGTGGGCGAGACGGGGAGACAGAAGGGCCGAGAGGGTTTTGGCGGGAGAGCGAAATACGGTCAATCAGTTGCGAGTTGTGCGTTGGGTTGTGTTGGAGGACTGGAAGGCCGAGGAAGATGTCATAGTGGGACAGAAAGAGCAGAGGGTGTGTGGAGAAAAAACATTGCAGAAGGTGAGGAAACTTAAATTGAAAACGGTGAAATTTCAATAATTGGGAATTGGCAATGCAGTTCTGCGTGCGCAGTCTTGTGGAGGTGTCATCCAAGGACGTCTCTGCGCGCAGATCGCTTGTGAGGACATCTGCAGATGTCGGCAGTAGGGTGCGCAAGTGCGCAGAGTTGGATGTTGTTTCCCGGTGTTTCCTTCGAGGGACGTGCAGCTCATCGCGCGCTATTTACAAAGCTCGCGGCTAGCCGCGAGCTTTGTGAGTCGTTTTCGGCAGAATGTGCCTCAGAAACAGCGAACGCAATTTGGGCAATGGGAAATGGTAAATGGAATAAGGGGTGCCCTCGCAAATATGCGGTAAGGGGAAGCGGCGGTGTCGTAGGAATTGTCGGGAACAGCACCGAAGAGGGCAAAACGATGGCCGCCTGTATCGGGGCCTCGTCCGCATATCGATGGTTAAGGGGAGGGTCTTAATGGTGAGTTTTGTGACCAGAGTGAATGATGGAATGCATATTGTGCGGTGTGTCCCGCTTGTCAAGCAGTCGCTCGGCATCCGTGTGAGTCCCCGATGCCTTATCTCACTCTATTGGTCTCCATTCTACGTGCTTTGCATTTGAGACAAAAGCGCTGAAGGCGTGCTAGCAATCACGTAATGCAATAGTGAGACGAGGGGTACCATTAGAGTATCTGTTCATGTGTTATGTCAACTTCCCTGTTGCCCTAACTTCAAAACAACGCTCTACCTTGTGTCCCCCATGTCACATGCCACAATTCCTACTGTATTGCCAACCACAGCTCTTGCAGAAAGGAAACAGGGTCTCAAGGTAGAAGCGTTTACCTTGCATTTAACGCTGGCCTATCCTTAGCATGTACTCTATGAACAAGGCGGCTAGTGGTGAGGAACATATTCAGCGGCTATTTGCCATCAGCGTAGTCAACCGATGGGAAATTGCTGTGCTTTTTCTTCTGGGTGTACCGCGTGAACCGCATGCTGTGAGTCCGGATAACTATAAATTACCCGGCTACAGGCTGTTGCTGTTGGTTCGCATTCATAGAAATTCGAAAATAAGAAAAAGCACAACGTATTGTTATTTGTTTCTCCGCTTATTTTTATGGTTTTCCATACGAACAGTTTTTGTAATCTGTGTAAGTTAACTGCTGAAATTAATTGCCTGGTGTAACAAGATCGAATAATTTTGTAACACCCCATTGTTCAAGAGGTGAACAGTTCAAGAGGTTAAGTGGTCAAGAATACTTAAAGGCAAGACCTTTGCACCGTTGTATTGCAATTGCGTGTTGGAGAAGGGAAAAAGAAAACGACAGAAGAATTGAAAGCATTATTGTAAGGTCACAGCACGCCAAGTGGTTTCAATAAGGTCGGAACAATGTTCAGTAATTTCTCTATTGATAAATTAACAGACTCTATCTCTAATGTTGCTTTGAAGACGCAAGAGAATTTGGCAAACGCAATCACTGATCTGAATAATAACATTGAGACGATTCTGAATGATCCAAACACTAAATTATCAATCAAAGCTAGAACTAGATACATTCAAGAACAATTAGGTACTCTTGATGATGAAATTAGTAAACTTCCTCAACAATATGTCGAATTGGAAATTAAAACAGATTCTTCAGAAAAAATATTGAAAAGATTATTATTGGTGACGAATACTTTCTCTACTGAAGGTTATGATTATCCTCCAAACTTAACAGAGAGTCTTGCTGACTGGTGGGCAGAAGAAGAGAACAGTGAAAACAAAAACTTCTTACCTAGATCATTTGCAGAAGCTTTGTCGAAAGCTTGTGCTGATTCTAAGTTTATAGCTGATAAGGCTGAAAAAACGATCAGATTAGAGACAAGCACTAAAACTAATTCAGATGCAAAAGGTGAACATGAAGAAGAAGATATTAATGAAGAAGAAGAAGAAGATGAGGATCTAGTCACTTTAGGAAAAGCCTTCCAATCTTTATCCAATAGTTTCCGTAATATCGATAATGGTAAGAATGAAATGGACACAATGATTGTGAATGAGTTTAATAAGAAATTGCAACATATGATTGATGTCGAGTTTAAAGAAGTTGCTCAATTACGTAAAAATGTGGAAAATTCAAGATTAAAATTCGATACAATGAGGTATGATGTCAAATTATTAGAAATGAAGAAGGAAGCAGAAAAGGCTAAAGCTGCCGAAATTAAGCAAACAAAGGAAGAAGAAAAACCAAAATCTGAAGAAGAAGCTAGTGAAAAGAAAGATGGGGAAACAAAGAAAGATGAAGAAACAAAGAAGGAGGGAGAAACTGAGACGAAGGAAGAAGAAAGTAATAATGAACAAGAAGATGAAAACTACAAGCTTCTGGAACAATTGGAAGATGAATTTGTTTCTAATACTGCTGCTGCTGTTGAGAAAATGGAAGAATTGACAGATTCAGCTAAAATACTTGATTTAATAAAATTGTTTCAAAACTTTCAATTGGTGTATTATAGACAATGTATTCAAGAAATAGAAAATAACTTGAAAACTATTTCAGATTTAGAAATATTATCTTAAATGTTTTTAAAAAGTGTATATTATTTAATTATTAGAATAGCTATCATGTTACAGATAATATAATTTCTTTTATTTATTATGTTTATGTATTATACTGAGAGATTTGATTAGGCAATATTATATTCAAAATTTATCACATTAAGAGGCTTATGAATTCCACCTTTCATAACATCTGCATCTGATTCGTATAATATTTTTTCAATATATCGAACTGATGTTCTTTCTTTATTCACCAGTATAATAATCTGTGATCTAGTCCCATAAAATTCTCCTACCGGCAAGGATGCTCCAATATTATCCTTCTCTGTAGGATTTTCCAATTTAATGGGCGGGACGAATACAGTTTCTGTCATCAAATCAATAACGTTGTCGTGAGAGCTTAAATATTCTTCTGTGAGTTCACTAGTCGAAGCTATTTTAAAACAGTGTTCTATTACTTTGTTCTCATCATGGATATCTTTATTTAAAAATTCGTGCATTAACTTTTCACCATATGCTATTTTGTGCCATCTTTCAATATCTTTATTCTCAATTTTGGAATTTGATACAACTAAAGTACATTTGCCATTTACTTTCTTATTATCAAGAATTATTTGTGTTTGACCTAATGAATCAAGCAATGCATATTCTTGTTTTTTGACGTCTCCAATAAATAGATTAAACGAGCCAGTTTGCCCCAAGTCTGAATATTTTTTTGAAAATTTCTCATATGAATTCCATTCATCAAACCTATCTTCTTTATTATTATCCAAAAACCTGATCGGTAAGTACCCTCTTGACCTTTTTTTAATATTTTTATCCTCAATTTTAGCAGGATCAACTTTTAAATTTAGTACAGATGAAATCCTTCCAAATTCATTAACTCCACACCAAGTTCCAAGCTTATTAAGATCACCTTCACTTCTAGATAAATCGTAAGGGCATAAGATTTCGCAGTTGAATCTCTGGTTCCAACGAGAAGAGGCAGTTTTCCTTTGTAAAAACTCGTCTCTATTGGATATTAATATTAATTCATAATCAGGATGTTCCCTTGTTAGAAACAATATGCACATTCTATCCTTTAAATTTCTTATAGCTTTGCTTCTGAATTCAAATTATCGTAATAAGATTTATCGCACTAGTGTTATGACCTTTTCTTGATTCTTTAAATCAAGATAGCTTAATTTTTTAGCAGTAAAATCATAAGGATCTACTTCAACGCTTAAATGAGAATGGCTTTTGAGAGTAATAGTTCATAACTAGAATAGTTTATTGAGATAGATTTATATATAGAAAGTCTTTATGTGTTCAACTAATTTCCTGGCCCCTACTTTTATAAGTTAGTGGAGAAACCCCGCACTTACCCTTATATCGAAAAATCCATATTAAGGCAAGGTTAAATCATATTCTAACCCTTTGATCAAGAGTTAGAACAGCCTAATTGGATTTAACGATCGATAATCGAGAGTCAGCAGTTGACAACTAATAATTAATAATTAACAATTAACTAAAATAAACTAGATAGAAATAAATATAATATGAACATAAATATTTATCTAAGGACCCGATGAGTAAAGATCCATTTATGCATGGTCAGGAGAATAAAATTTGCTGATTCCTTTGATGTTGTGGAAAGGATTATACTTGATGGGATTGTAGTTAGTGATTGTGTTTCAAATCTACACTTCAATCAAACATTTTAAAGAAAAATTTCTTTAAAGGATTTTTTTCAGTTTTATGTTTTTGGTATTTTGCTAACTTCTCCCTGTTTGACTCTACTGCAGCATCCATTTTTTCAGGATTTAAACCACTCTCGTTAGATAATTTCCCACTGCGATTAGATTTAGAATGCTTGCTGACTTGTTCTGATTCTTCTGACATCTTCTTCTTGATTTCTTCTAAAGTTTTCACAGGAACCAACCCAGTGTTAGTCTCCATAGTATACTCTTCAGGAAACGCAGAGTTACCTTCCATTTCAGGTGGTAAGACAATATCAGCCTTTTTAGTTTCCATTCTGGACAAATGTCTTTCCAATTCATGTTCTGATTCCACGTTGTTCTCCATTACGTTTGCAGTCATGATACGATGGACCTCATTAGTCGTGATTGGCTTAATAGTATTGTTGTCACTAGTACCAGAACGAATCTCTCTGATACTGTGAGTTAGATTACTTCCACGATCGTCTGCAGCCGCTGCAGACTCTTTGGCAAACTGATCACCTATAAATTCTTGAGGCGTATAGGAATTATCAGAATTGAACGATGAAACATCATCAAAATTCTCGGAATCAGTAGTAGATTTACTGTAGGTGTCGACAACCATTGTCTTGTATTACTGTGCCAGACTAAGGATCAGAATTATCAAATGGTGGTCAATCCAAAGCAAGTTGAACCAATATAAATGCTTATTTATCTACTATGGAGACAAGATCAATCGCATAGAAACTAAGAAGTTTAAGTATTTAATCTATCAATATAACTCATCAACCACTGTAAACTGAAACAGTATCATATTTCAGCATACTCTCTTTATATATTATGTAATATATAATTTTTCAATCAATATTATTAAATCGCCAATATTCAGCCATTCCGTTAAAAAACGAAAAGAACAAAGCAACAAAAACAAAAGAAAAAATTGGAAACATATTGCCAAGAATGTTTGCAACATCTTGGCTTTTGAATATGGTGACAGTACAATATGGAATCTGTCACAGGATGCAAAGTTGTGAAACTGAGATATTAATCAGAGTGGGAATAGAAGTGTTTCCATTCCTTCTTGTGCGGTAGTGCTAGTATGAGAATAATAAAAATCATAGAAGTTTGAATGTGTAGATGTTATGCATAATAAGTAGTTTCTATATAGAAGTACATATACAAAAATTCGACTGTTCGAACTGGATCATCGAGAGTTTGTCGAACGTATTGATTTCTTGTTTAGGACGGTTTAATGAAAGTAATATATTTGTAGATTACTTTTTCATGTTATCATAGTAATGTTGACCATTTTCAGCGCTATCTACTTTGTCGTATGGTGGTAATTCGTACTTATATTCGACATTGTATGATTCTAAGTCTAATGTACTTGGTATTTGGTCTATCGTGTTTGGTTCATTAGGTATTGTGTCTTCTTGAACAGCATGTTGTATTTCTGAATCTTCAGGGTCGTATCTACCTTTTGTCACTGGAATGTCGAATTTTCTACCTAAGAAAACGAAGCCCGGATGGAAAAATGTCATAAGTAACGTGGCTAGCATCATCAAAACACCATCAAATCCAATGAAATATCCTTCATGTGAATTTATAGTACCATCTTGTCCATCTACAAACTCAGCCAATCTGTAAAAACAACGAATATACACTAGTATGACACTAATTGAGAATGCGATGATATAGTATTTAAAACGGAATCTTTCAGGACTTTGTCTAATCTCATGATATTTTTTTCTATATTGATAATCTATCATACGTTGTGATATTTCTGTTAATTTTAATTTTGAATCTTGTGTCTCTTGATAAATTTTTCTTGATTTGTAGAATACTTTATATGAAAAATCCAAGATTAAAAAAATAAATGCTGTCATTGTAATAATCTGAATAATATCACCCGCTAGAAAGACATTCTTACCAGTTGTCGTATCGGTACCGTCAGATGCTGCTGCACCTACTATACCACCGCCAGCTGCTTGGACTAAAAATGAGAATACATCAAAGGAAACAAAAATTCTTGAATATAGTTTAGGTGATCTCAAAAGACAATATTTATGGCCATATATTTCTATTAATTTTGCCAATTGAAAATACAACGCACCCATGAATAGAACTGGCGCAACAATTAAAAATGTAGACTGCACTATATATGAAGCCATGCTATTAGGATCTGAATGACCCTGGACCCTTGCACAATAACCACCGAATTGTAAAATAATTGAACAAATCATCATATTTGAAAAAAAATATTGTTTATACGCCAATAAACCTAAATGAACTAACATTAAAATACAATATAATACTAAAAAAATGACGTTAAATGCTAGATTTGGAGTGGCACCATGATAAAAATCATAGGTGCCTGACGACTGTGTCTCATTAGCTCTCTTAACTAATTCTCCCAAAGTAAGCGTTAAGGTATCCATAATGCTTGATTCTATATAGTTGATTCTGTATGTTTTCTATATATCTAAATTGATGTCAAAACAAAAAAATGGATTCAAGTATGCAAGAGAATAAACATTTTTCAATCAACCAGATTCACACGCCATATATACGAATTGGTTTGTTCTTCACAGCTATGAAGTATGCTCCACATCGCCATCATCCAAGATCAAAGACCGAAATCAGTAAATACAAAATCAACTGAGCATCACCATCACAACTGCATACGCCACTTCCATCATTCAATTGATGATAACTTTCCAATTTGCAATTACACTATTACTCTATTGCACTATTGCACTATGAACAAATGTGGATATCAACAGGTCAAACTAAGCCTATAATTGATTAGTTACTGCGCCCTTCAGTCGGCCAGCGCCAGCAGGAACACTCTGCGCCGCGATGAGATGAAATGCTTTCAGTGTAGCGCAGCGCACGCCAGATCCGAAAACGGTTACTGCATGCTGTTTCCGTTCAGGGACGGGACGAGTGAGTGCCGGGAAATACTCGATAGTGGTTTTTGCGGAATGGTCCAGTGTACAAGCCCTGAACTTTTCGATTTAGGACTAATTGTGAGTGAGATTGTAAGATTTGCTGCGATGGGCCTAGGGTAGGTGAAGGAGCGTATCGAACTTGTGCCTTGTAGTGTTTGTTTCTGTTTACTGTTCGAATTGCGAAGTGTCTATTCGTTTTTGCAACGCAAAAGAGGCTTACATTTTCGTTGTCTGTATGAATGTGTATATTTGGTTGTATGGTTGGTGAGATGAGATGGGATTATGGATTGCAATGAAAAAAATTGCAAGTGGCTTTCCAAGGCTTTAAGTTTAGGATAACTACCAGTAAGTATGGCCTGGGAAGGTGAAGGGACGGTACCTGGGTTAAGAACGGGTCGATGCGTCGGCGTGTATCTTGTTATGTAAACTGTTTAATTGATTAGAAGGGGTATTAGTCGGGTAATTACATTTGGTGAACAGCCTTTCGTTCGGTTAGAATGTGTAGGGGCAAGCACAGTTTTATCGTCCTGGTTGCCCAGTTTGCTGGCCCGTGAGGGTAGCTTTTCAGCAGCAGGAGGATGTGTTTGTTAAGAGTACAGACTGTGCCTTGTGGCTTTGTAGTCTTGTGGGCTTGCGCCAGAGCATATATCATTCGATACGTACCTGCTGACTTGAAAAAATGAACTAAAAAATTTTATTATGGCGTTCGGGTTTAAATTTCAATGAAGAAATATTGTGAAATTTTAGCTGGTAATTACAACTGTAATGAGATGAGATGAGATGAGATAAACTTCGACTAGAACAATTATTTTGTTAAAAAGAGTTCTGTTATATGGTATATGATTTGTGAGAGTAGTCGGTGGTGTTCTTGAGTGAGTTAAGGCTGGAGTTATTTTGTGGAGGCTGTTTGGAGAGAGGCGAGCACAGGAAAAGAGTAATACAGAGATGAGCTTGTCATTAGAGAATATTAAGAAGGATGCTAAATTGATTGTTTCTTCTGAGGATAAGAAGAATTATAAACTCATACTGCCATTGACAAAAACGTTGAATGTTGAGGAAGATGAACTTACTTCGTTAGACTTTTGGGACGATAATGAAGAAAGATTAAGATTTGTTGTAGTTTCGTTATTTCAAGTATTTAAGAAACTATTTGCTCGTGATGATATGACTGTTAGATCGGCTAAAACTGATGAAACGAAACAATTGAGAACATGGTGTAGGAAACTTTTTGAAAATTTTAAGGATAAGTTGTTAATTTTTTTATCTTGCATTCCATTTGAAACATCGATTGCTTTAGATTCGTTAGATGTGTACATGCAATGTATAGAATTAGAAGCGATTTATTTTTCATCAAATGTTGATGATCCTTATTTCCCAACTAAAACGTATCAAAAACTTTTAGTTGCTCTTTGGAAATCGAATTTTGGTGAAGAAGAGATTAATAATGGTCAATCACAAAATACTACATTGTTAGAGTTTACTAAGAATTATTACCAAAAATTTGCAGATATTCAATTTTATTTCAACTCAGAGTTCAATAAATTGTTAACAGAATTCAATGATGACAATAAGTACACAAATGAGAATAGTATTGCTAAATGGTTAACTGTTGTGAACCATGATATTCATTGTGATTTACCAAATGATGAAGACTTAGAAATTTATGTGGCAAATCCACCTAAGATTGTAGAAGATCCTTCAAAATTTAAAACAAATTTTGAAAAAAATTGGTTACATATATTAAATGGATTTTTATCTGTTGATCAATATAAAACAATTTTATTAATTTTGCATAAAAGAATAATTCCACATTTTCATACCCCAGTCAAATTAATGGATTTTTTAACTGATTCATATAATGTAAACTTTGACAAAAAAGAAAGTAATTCTGGTATCATTCCAATTTTATCATTAAATGGTTTATTTGAATTAATGAGACGTTTTAATTTAGAATATCCAAATTTTTACACAAAACTATATCAATGTTTAACTGAAGATTTAATGCATGTTAAATATAGATCAAGATTTTTCAGAATGTTAGAATTATTCTTATCATCTACACATATATCAAGTCATTTAGTTGCATCATTTATTAAAAAATTAGCCAGGCTAACATTACAAGCCCCTCCATCAGCAATTGTTACAGTGATTCCATTCACATATAATTTGATTAGAAAACATCCTACGTGTATGATAATGTTACATAATCCAGCATTTATAGATGATCCATTCAGTTCAGATGAAAAAAAGGCAGAGTTGAAGAAGTTACGATTACAATATGAAGATCCATATAACGCTCTAGAGACAAACCCAGAATTGACTAATGCCATTTCTTCTTCATTATGGGAATTGGCAACTTTAGTTGATCATTATCATACAAATGTCGCTAGTTTAGCAAAGATTTTTACTCAACCTTTCAGGAAATTAAATTATAATATGGAAGATTTCTTAGATTGGGGTTATGACTCTTTGTTAAAAGCTGAAGTTGAGAGAAAATTAAAAGTTTTACCAACTTTGGAATATGACAACTTTGATGATATCTTCCTCAAGGAAATTTCAGGTACAGAACATGAAGATAATGTTGGATCTGAATTCGTATTTATTGATAATGTTGCTTGGTAGAAATCGTGTAGTTAAATAGTTTAACAAATAATAATAGAAGGGAATATAACACATATATAATAATAGTTTATTCTATTTGTTACAAGATTCTAGAGATGCAAAAAAAAGAATGTTTACTGTTGTAAGATTTATAAAACAGTAAAAATTAAAAAGTAAATGGTCCCTAGCGGGATCGAACCGCTGATCCCCGCGTTATTAGCACGATGCCTTAACCAACTGGGCCAAGGGACCATCATATTATATTTTAGCTGTTTGTGAATTGACTTTATAACTTACTGGTACTCATATTTAATAGCAACTAACATAACGTAGTTACTATAGAATGTGAGCTATAACTTTAACTTGTTCACTACCCAACTTGTCCGATTGTCGTAATAATTCTAGATAATAATGCGTTAATAAATACACTGAAGATTTCAATTTTGGAACTACTCATTAGCAATCTATCCTATTCACGCAAGGTATTGCAAAGGTATGTGACTAAGTCAAAAAAAAATCCGTTATATATCATCCCATTAACAATCAATAATGTCTATAAGATCTCTGTAAGGATAGCCTTGTTTACCTTGAAATGGTTCTATTCTGCACACAGTTTTTCTCTCAAATAATATGACAATTATTTAGATCGACGCTAATCGAAAAATTTTGAAATTAAATAATGTATATCAATGGCGATTAGCATAAAAATTTTAGTTTATAGACAGACATTGGTATATATGAATACAAAGTACTTTTGAATACTTGCTCCCTGGCTAGTTTACAATCACAGTAGCCTGTTTTTTCTCCTTTTCATAGACTTCTTAAATTCAAAAGAAAGTTTTGTAACATAAAGTGAACACACTATGTCATCGCCATCACAGGAAGATATCACAGCAGCTTTAGATTTTAAAAATAAAGGTAATGTCCACATAAAGAATAATGAATACGATTTAGCAATTAAATTCTATACTAAAGCCATTGAGTTAGATAGTACGCAATCGATATATTTTTCTAACAGAGCATTGGCACATTTGAAACAAGATAACTTTTATTCTGCGCTAGTTGATTGTGATGATGCTTTAAAACTGGATCCACAAAATATAAAGGCATATCATAGAAGAGGTTTAGCAAATGTCGGTATCTTAGAATTTAGAAAAGCTAAAAATGACCTTCATATTGTCTTGAAAGCTAAACCAAATGATCTTACAGCATCAAATGCATTGAAAATTTGTGAAAATTTTATCAGAGAAGAAAGGTTTAAAAACGCAATCGGTGGAAGTAGTAGTGCTTCGAAACCTAATGTTTGCCAGACATTGAATTTAGAGTCATTCGATGCTAATTCAGATTTAGCTACTTATGAAGGTCCAAAATTAACGTTCAAGCAACTTAGAGATGAGAAAAATTCATTAGCCGGTGCAGAAGTTGAAAATATGTCACAAGAGTTTATCTCTGGTATGGTGAATGATGTATTTTTGAAAGGTAAAAATATTCCAAAAAAGTATGCAGCTGCTATTATATCACATGCTGATAGAATTTTTCTATCTGAACCAACTCTAGTTGAATTATCTAATAAGAATGTTGAAAATGTTAAAATCTCAGTATGTGGTGACACTCACGGTCAATTTTATGATGTTTTAAATATATTCAAAAAGTTTGGTAAAATTAGTAAAAATCACATATATTTATTTAATGGTGATTTTGTTGATCGTGGTTCATGGTCATGTGAGGTGGCTCTGTTATTTTACTCATTAAAGATACTATATCCAAAAAACATCTATTTAAATAGAGGTAATCATGAAACTGATAATATGAACAAAATTTATGGATTTGAAGATGAATGTAAATATAAATATTCCCAACGTCTTTTTGACTTATTTTCATTAAGTTTTGAAAGTTTACCATTAGCTACTTTGATCAATGATGACTATTTAGTTATGCATGGTGGGTTACCAAGTGACCAAACTTCCACTTTAGACGACATTAGAAAACTAGACAGATTTACTCAACCACCAAGAGAGGGTTTATTCATGGAATTATTATGGTCTGATCCTCAAATTGCAGACGGTTTGGGTCCATCTCAACGTGGTTTAGGTTTTGCATTTGGCCCAGATATCACTGCCGATTACTTAAAAAGAAATAAACTTCGTAAAGTCTTTAGATCACATGAAGTTAGAATGACAGGTGTTAAATATGAACATAATGGGAAATTAGTGACTGTCTTTAGTGCTCCTAACTATTGTGATTCTCAAGGTAATTTAGGTGGTATAATTCATATTATACCAGGTAAAGGAATTATATCACAAAATGGTAACGATGATGAAGATTTAATTGTAGAAACTTTTGAAGCTGTTGAACATCCAACTATGAAGCCAATGGCTTATTCAAATGGTGGATTGGGCTTCTAATAAATGTATATATAGTTACTATATCCACATCGGGTATTTTTTCTACGTTACTATAGATATATCAAATATTTAACTACTTTAGTTCTATTTGCAAAAATATATATAGCAAGCATTATAGATTAATACGATTTTCAAATTTTTGAATTACTGATAGCCAGCATAGAAAACCCAGTATCAATTAAATATTTATAATTACTTTAAAAAAAAGAACGTTTGTAAACTAGTAATTTTGTTAATATACAGTATGCATTTATGTAATTCATATTTACTATGATATATTTTTATATAATATGGAAGAAATTGTTATATTAATTTATTGATCATCACCAGCGGCTTTAACTAAATCTAAGAACTTTTCCTTTGATACTTCAGTAATTAATTGTTTCTTTTCATTTCTATTTGCAATATCACCCAAAGAAGAATTTATTTCCTTTTCAGTTTTAACTTGTGTGGATAAAATAGCATTAAATAGTTTAACAGCACCCTTTTGAGCTAACTTTCTTAATTTAGCTTCTTTCTCTAAAGTTTTTCTAATTTCTTCACCAGAACTACCTTCAGCTATAACAGGAATTATATCAAGCTTTCTCGATTTTGCTAATAGTTTTTTCTTTTCAATCACTATTTGCTTTCTAGCTTTTTGTTCTAATTTCTGATCTTCATTTTGCTTCAATACTTTCTTGTTTCTCGCCATAATCGGGTCTTTCCTATCGTATGCCTTTAAATGAGACGACAGAATAGCATTCACTGCGCTAGAGAAATCCCTCGAACCATCATCATGTTTGCTCATTGTCGATTTCTTCTTTCTTGGGAATTCATCATCACTTTCTTCTACATTGTCACTTTCAGAATCTTCTTCAGAATCTTCATCTCCATCAGCTTTTTCAACATCAGAATCTGACGAAACATTGTCTAAATTCATTTCATCATCTTCTTCTTCCTCAACATCTCCATCGTCTTCTTCAGATGTGTTAGAAACTGGGCTGCCAGAAACTTTTCCACTGGATGAAACATCACCTTCTCTCATCGCTTGGGCATTTCTTTTCTTGCTCTGCACAGTAATCGAATGTTTGGAACCCATTTTAGCCTCTTTTTTTCCACCAAAAAAACGTTGCATACCCTGTAACACCTTGTACTAGCTAAAGGAAACCAACTGCAACCACACAACTGCCCATAACAGTACATTCCCAATCACAGTCACCAAGCTTTTAAATATAATAAATAATGTACATTATAGCTCATCGGAAGATTAAATTTTTATCAATTTTCCAAATCATTAATAGTGGAAAATGCAAAGGGCGGGTAGCTGCTGGACACAAACAAGAGATGGTGATTTTAAATAATTAAATCAAAGAGTAACTATGGGAACTAGTAAGTTAAATGTGCTTATAATGATGGTCAGGTTGGTGAAATAGGTCTATATTGATGAATGCAGTGCATTGGCAAGGTGTAGATCGGTTTGCAAGGTGTGGATATATATCTGTCTATATAATTTTTGGCAAAAATTGAGAGGCAGGTCGATTTAGTGGAATTGTCAAAATGTGTAATGTCAGTAATGCTCGTAATTCGAATGATTATGATAAAAATGACTTAGGAGATACGTTTGAGAATGGGGATGGTAGTACGAACGATAGGAAGAGGAATATCAGTATGACAAGTTTGGAATTGGAGTCTTTTAATAATGATTTAGTTTCTAATAATAAGCAACAGCACAGGCAGATTAGCGGTAGTAAGTTACAATTCGGTATCACTAGAATACCGCCGGGAAATATCAATAAAGAGAACCAGTCAGTTATTGATTCTCTGTATCAACAGAATGATCCGAAGTTGTTGGAACTCCAGAATAAATTGTTTGCAAAGAAAAGTATATTGGACTCAAGAAAAGATGAATTGGAAGAGTATAAAGAAGAGTTTAAAGAGATGCAAAAAAGATGGGAAGAATTACGTGATCAAAAGATTAAACAACATAAAGAGGTCTCTTTAAAGGCCAATGGATTGACTAAATTACAATCGGAATTTGAATCGAAGAAGCAATACAAAAATAATGAACATGAATTGAAGTTAAAACAGGCAAGGGTTATACATAAATCTGAACTTAATAAGTTATCAACACAATATATTTCAGATTTAGATAAACTTAAATTTGAAAAAATCAAGAAGTTTCAAAATGAAAAGGACATTTTATCTGAAAAGCTACGTGATCTTCGGAGTAGTATTGCAAGTCAATCTAATATATTACTTACGAATCAAAATTTACTTAAAAATAAATTCAAAGAGGAAGAAGGCGTTTGGGAGAATGAATTAGAAACACGTATGAGAAAAGAAACAGATTTAAAGGAAGAAATGACAAAGACTATAGAGTCAAAGGTAACTATATTGGAGAAAGAACTAAAGCCTGAACTGAATAAACTTGTAACTGATACAAAATTACTAGAAAGTAAGTTGAAAGAACTTGAACAAGAATACACTGTGAATAATGAGGAATCTTTAAAAAAAGAGCAAGAAATAGCTTCAAAAAAAGATGAAATAACAAAAACTATAGAAGAAAATAACCAGCTAAATTCATTTATCGAAAACGCCAAAGCAGAATTAATAGAGACAAATCAAATATTAATAAAAGAAGAGTCAATGAGGCGTCTTTTACATAACAGATTGCAAGAATTGAGAGGAAATATAAGAGTATTTTGTAGATTGCGTCCACCTCTATTAAATGTTGAAGATCAAAATATTTCAACTATAGATATTAAACCATTTGATAACAATTCTGGTACACAATCAATGAAGGTAATTAAAGAAAATGGAGAATTTCAAATGTTTAAATTTGATAAAATATTTGATCAAATAGCATCAAATGCTGACGTCTTTAAGGAGATCGGTCAGCTTGTTCAAAGTTCATTAGATGGTCATAATGTTTGCATATTTGCATATGGACAAACAGGTTCCGGAAAAACGTATACTATGTTGAATGATAACGATGGTATGATTCCAGCTACGATATCTCATATTTTTGCTTGGACTAAAACAATGAAAGAAAAGGGGTGGGAATATGACATAAGTTGTCAATTCATTGAAATATATAATGAAACCATAATAGACTTATTACGTGATAGCCCATCAGAAGTAAATGAAGCCAATTCAATAAATAAACATGAAATCAGACATGACAAGGATACAAGGACGACAAATGTAACAAATATTAATACAATCTCATTAAATAATAAAGAGGTTGTCAATAACATACTTAAAAGAGCGACAAAGTTAAGATCCACGGCATCAACTAATTCAAATGAGAGGTCATCTCGTTCTCACAGTGTATTTATGATATATTTAAAAGGAAGTAACAATATTACAGGGGATTCATCTGAAGGAATATTGAATTTAGTTGATTTGGCAGGTTCCGAAAGATTAAATTCTTCTCAAGTAGTCGGTGCAAGATTAAGAGAGACTCAAAATATCAATAAGTCCTTGAGTTGTTTGGGTGATGTAATTCACGCACTAAGCCAAAATGATAATAATAATAGGAGACATATACCCTTTAGGAATTCAAAACTTACGTATTTGTTGCAATATTCATTAACAGGTTCATCAAAGACCCTAATGTTTGTCAACATCTCACCTACAAAAGTTCATTTAAATGAAACCTTAAATTCTCTAAGATTTGCATCAAAGGTCAACTCAACAAGAATTGGTACAAAGAGTAATTAAATATCATAAATACATAAATTTAAATAGTAAAATTGCGGCTTAGAGCTGTCATCTGAATATTGGAAATTTACGATAATTACATGATCATAGTCGCTGGCAATACTTTGAATATATATTTACATTTGATTGGTTTATAGACAAGTAGTATTTATCCATCTTTTTATACAGATTTTTCATTTGAATGTTATTTGTTAGAGCTATTATTTTCTTCTTCTGTCAAAAATGCTTGAAGTCTTCTTATAGCCCAATTTTTACCAATGAATTTAACATCTGGATCAGAGTCACCTTCAGTGGAGGTATATCTCTTCCACCATTGAGGTGATTTAAATCTGCTATCTTCTTCTGGAAACCCCCTTTCTTCGTGACGAATTTTAGCTACATATTCTCTCAAGGTTGCTGCGACTCTACTACGCAAGTCTTCCGCTTCTTTACCCCATTTTAATTCTTCACTTAAGTCGTTAGGGTCTTTAGGGTCTTTATATTTATCTACCAAAGTATTCCACTCTGATCTATAATTTTCTATGACATCTTCATCAATTTCATTACCTACAGAGACATTTATTTTCGTCCCAAACCCTGCAGGTAAATATCTATCAACTGGTGATTCTGCAGTATCCTCAGGAGCAATTTTTTCAAAACCAGTAGTAAAAATTGGTACAATAACAGGCTGTCTTGTAGACTCAAGGATCATTCTTGTGATACCCCATTTAAAATATCTCATTGAGTTTGAAAATGGAGGTTGAAGTTGTAACACAAATCCTTCAGGATATACATGAACCCAGGCAGGTTTATTCATCTTAAAATGAGGCTTCAAGTTCTCGATATTCTTCAAAGTGTCATCTGGACTTAATAATCTCACAGTAGCGTCAATTGAACCTTGAAATGGACCAGTTCCAAATCTTTCCGTGGATAAAATTTGACCTAATGAGAAATAAGTGGAGATAAACTTGTTTGTAAAGCAAACATTATGAGCACCTAAGCACCATCTAATGTTTTCCAATTTACGGTAAGTTTTCCAAGGAAAGACTGCCCAAATGAATGGATCATCTACCACCGACATATGGTTCATCACCGTCATAATACCTCTATTCTCATTACGTGCCTTATCTATAGCATTTTCTAGCCTATCGAAATTATTCAATTCGACATTGTACATAGATGTAATTATCAATTTTGAAACACCAACAGTGAAGAGACATGTGAGATGTGATAAAGATTTCCAAAGTTTCGAATTTCTAGGATATTGAGTTAAAAAATCATCACCTCTCTGTAGAACATTTGGTTGTGACATCTTTTAACAACTTATAACAAAAATTTCACAGCTTCCAAACAAAAGTATTTCCTTGATTGATAGTCGTTATAGTTTCAACCACTTCCTAACACAAATTTTCTCTCTAACGGTAAAACTACACAATTTATTTTTAAACTGGAAATTATTTGACAATGAAATAAGTCATTACAGCTCCTCTTATAAATTGATCAACCAAATATTCCCAATCATTCAAGTAATTAAAGTAAAGTCAAAGTTGTTCCTTTATTTTATTTCATTGGGAGGTTATAGTTATTCCGATTAAATAAGCTTTAAACATGAAATTTCGAAATTTCGAAAATAAATTGTGATAAAAATGTTTAAATCACATTCCTATTGATTGAACTACCTTTACAATTGACTTTGTTGGGAGTAGTGATTTAGAAAAGCTATATCAGTGATTTGAGTGTATTGTGTATGAGATTAGTTATCTGATGAGACCATTGCAAGCGTTATAGGATAGAAATTGGTGGGAAGAGAGAATACACGGTCTTTACATTTGAATAATAATAATCGGAATAGTAGTAGCAGTCATGGAGAAATTTACAGACTGGAGAGATAAAGGTACAGGAATTGCTCCTTTTTTACCCTCTGCTACAAAGGAACCTAGTGTGGTCGAATGTGCATTATACAGTGTTGTGCTGTTTGTTAAAGCTATTGTCACATCACCTCTTATATTAATTTGTTTAATAACAGGTAACAAATCGTTATTGAGTCTTTTGTTAAAGTTAGTATTTAATTGGAAAAATGACATTACTGTACAGGGTATAAGAAGAAGTGAAACCAATCCATCGGAACATTATCCGAATCGTAATGTGTTATATTTCACTAATATCTCATCAGTGTTAGATGGTCTCATGCTTATGATGGTTGCACAAGCGAATAATGTAATATTTTGTGTGCCAGATGAATCACTACTCTATAGATTAGATTGGATTCAATTGTTCAAATTTATTGCTAGTGGGTCTCTGGATGTGAAAGAATATGGGAAAGAGATCAATAATTTGGATGGGTTTAAGGACTCAGTAATTTACATGTTGGCTGAAGGCACGTGTTCAAACGGTAAAAGTGTCTTACCATTTAACATGAAACAGTCGTTATTAGATGAGATAATGGACTCAAATAAATTTGAGATTAAAGTAATTCAATTAAAAGTTAATAGTTCTTTAGTCACACCTCTAGGAATAAATTCTACTTTCAAATATGTTATAAAGTGTGCAACTAAAGGTGTAAACTATAAGTGCAAAATATTTGATCCTCCATTGAAGGCAGACTTAGATTTGATAAGAGTTTCATTATGTGATGGTGGTAAATATAAATTGATATCAAAATCTTTAGACATTGTCGCCAAAAGGAAATTCATGAAAGAGTATAATAGTTATAAACGTAAATAATTCGATGAAATTACTGATATAAAAAAGATGATCATTTAATTTCCATAGTAGACTATAAACCTAATAAAATTAAAAATTATATATGTGATGTGTATCTATTATTAGAATGTTTTCTAAAAATATGTCACATTTCCTCTATCTGTAGTCATGCCTGATGTCTCAGTTTTTATTTCTATGTCATTACCATTGAAATCCCATGTCGACCCTGAAATATCTGGTATTTTGCCTTGTGGGAATAAAGCTTGCAATTCTCTTTGGTCTGTTACTATCGGTTTAAATAATAAGCTATCATTTGTTTTTTTATATCTATAATACAACAATGTGGTGAGCGGTATTAAAAAATCATCGATAGTAATTTCTGCTAAAGGAGTTAACTTTTCCTTTTGGTTCATTGGTAACTGTTTTTGAAATATTTCATTTAATTTTGAAGTCTTTTCTAAACTTATAAAAGGATGCTCATCACTATCACCTTTTTTTTTAAATATTGACTTTAATTTATCCCTCTTCCTTGTCTTCAGAAGCACTGAGTTATGAAGTCTATCTGAACTAACAAATTTTGACATTTTTTCCAACGATTGTTCAATCATACCAATTGCAGTTCCACTCTCATCTTTCATAAATTGATCTAAGGAGAGGAGCAAAAAAGCTAATGATTCCAGATATATTAATAAAATATTGTTTATGTGTTTACCAGGAGGGAGTGGTTTTGCATAGTCGACACAACCTATAACTAATTTAGCATATAAAACACTGTTTTTTGATAACTCTGCTACATCTTTATTCTGGAAATCTAAGACAGCATCTTTTGAATTTTTGTATATCTTATTTCTTAATTTCGATAAGGTTAATGTCACGATTCCTAACTGCTGTACAACCTTTATCTCTGCTTGCATATTTACTATTAATTCATAATAATTTTGTTCAATTTTAAATAAATGGAACAAGTCTTGTTGATCTAGAATAAATTGCAAAAATCCTAACCCATGTTTTAAATAAACACCACTAGTTCCCCAAAATGCATCTTTTAATTCCGATTGATAAGCCCTACACATAATTTCAATTGATATTTCTTTATACAGGTAAGAGGTGTTGATTATGATACAAACCAATTCTTTTTCAACCAATTTATTAACTTCAATTGATAGTGAGTTTCTGTACTCGACATTGGATAATAAAGATAATAAACTACCTCCATATTTTATCAAACAATCACAGGCAGATAATTTGTAAATTCCAGTAGCCAGCACAGAATTGATTTCTTTAATTGCATTGTTTCTTAAAAATTTAACATCATTAGGCAAACTATCATTATATGTGTCTTTTTGATCTAATTGAATTGGTAATTCAATTCCTTTGTTCTTCCTTTCATACATACCTCTTTTTATATTTCTCTTCAATTCCTAAATGTCCTGTCAAACTTAGTCAATAGTTTTTATAGTGAATTTTCCCATAATTGGATGGTAATATAATATAATATATTATTTAACACATTATAAGATCCTTATTGCTCCATCGTAACATTCAATATTGATACCATACTATTAAAAAGTAATTCACTTTTAAATAAAACTCAACGACTTGTATTCCTTCAATAATAAAATTTGTTTTAAGGTTTTTGGAATTTTTGATGCCAGTAATTTGCTTATTATAATGGTTATCTCTATAAATAATTATTAAGTTATCTAATAATAATGAATTACCATATAGCTCTGGCTTATTATTATATTCTAATTTGTTGCTATGTAGATAATAGGAGTATATGATGAAATACGTATAAACAACCTAATTTAAGGGTCTATGAAGATAAAAACAGGTAATTATTTATGTCACTTGAATCCATTAAATAAGAAATCTAGAGAATATTTCTCTTGAGCTGTCATGTTGGTGATAGGACCTTCTTCATTTGATAGTCTAGTCCATTTTTTTAAAGAACCTGGTAAACTTTCATAATCCTTAAATTGGTATGGAAACAATTCTAACTTATCCTTCGATGACTGTTCATTAGAGTGTCGTAATAATCTTGCATCATCTATATTCTCAAAACGGCTCTGATTAATCAAATGGTTAATTCTGTATTTATTCAATTGCAAATCTTTATTATGTGTATTGGACTCTTTTAACTCTGTTGTGATTATAGTTGAAGGTGATTCATTAAAATGGAGTGTAGAGTCTATCAACGCCGAGGTATCATTGTCTGAACCACCATTGCTATTCAACTTGTTGTTCACTGAAAGATTTTGTTGTGGGAACCATTTATTCAATAATTCCTTTTCAACTAGTTCCAGATACTCATGCTTATCATTGTGGAGATCTGTGAATGAACTATAACTTTCTAAATCTGATGGAGTGCTACTTGCGGTCATAGTGTCACTATATCCTGAAGCATGGCTCGGTAATTGAATAGATTTTAAGTTTAGTAAGACTGTGGAGAGTGCTTTCAGATTAGAACTTGAGATGACTAAATCAATATTACTAGGTTTTTTGTTGGGAATGAATTCGAGCGTTTTCAAATTAGGCTTAGCGTACAAAACTTTACCAAAACTACCTATCTTATGTATAACATACCTCATGATTTGCAACTCATTTTGTGACGACAGTAGAGAATATCGTAACCGATAATTAAATATCAAACAATTGTTTTGTATGAAAGTCCTCAACATCAACGTTTAGTCACTAATTTTGGAGGTTTCAACCCTATATAGTCTTGTTGTCGTAATTCAAAGATACTACTAAATTATTACAACCTCTTCGTTCTATATTACCATTACTGGTTGATTCCAAAGAGTTATCTAATACACAAACAATTTTATTCTTTTATTCATTGATTTAAGCACAATGGCCTTTAATTAAGAAGTAATAATGAAAGTTAAATTGTGCATGAATCAAAATAAAGGATAATTCAAAATAAAGCAAAATATTTACAACTATACCAATCCCAAATTCAATAGGACCTGCTTTTAATACTTTTTTCAACGTAGTTATTTATTTATTTATTAATAATAATATATTTACATGGTTGTTATATTTAAGTACAAAATAATCACTATACGCAGAACACGACTCTTCACAACGGTTCTGACCAACAACTAAACTATTTCCATTGCTTCTTAACAAAATTCCAAACCATTGGAGAAACCCACAACAATGCAGCAGCATATAATGAGTTTCTAACAGTAGCATTGGTCTGTTGTTGATGTAGTTGTTTCTCTTCTTCAGAAGCTTCTCCCCGTGGTAACCCAAACATATTCGACAAATCGTAATCTCACTTAAACGTACTGGTTCCTCCAGTGAATACCTCTACAGTATCACAATCGAAACACACCACCAAACAAATCAAACTACTTTTATATACATCTACCATGAATGATATTATAAAAGTGAATATTGAAATTTTGATGTAGATTCTAACGCTTATTCTTAACGCAAGAAACAAAAGAAAAAAATAACGAGAATTAATAAATTTAAATGTAATATTTGAATATGGACAATGTATTGTTTGATTGGTTGTAGTTAGTTGTGGTTATTTAAGAGCGTTTAGGATAGGTGAGAACTATTTGTATTGGTATTGTTGCCGATATTGTTCCCGATAGTGGTTTGTTTGGATATCAGCAGTTAGGAATAATTGAAATGGAGACTGTGGGAAATACTGAGCCAGTTGAGCAAGCTGTTGTCTCTGAGAGACTTGGTGAGGGGAATGGTGACAGGGTGGAAAGAAAGCGTAAACATATTGAAGCTGATGGTTCTGGTGATGAGAGTGATGTGGATATCAGTAAAGTGAAGCAGATTCAGAGTAGTAACAGTGCAGCTGGGAGCTTATCGCAAGATATGGAGGTTAGGACTGTTACTAGTTCACGTAAGGAACTAGAGGATAAGTTGGACAGATTATTGAAGAAACCAAAGGTAAGAAGATCCAGACAGGATGAGGACGATTTGGAGCAATACTTGGATGAGAAAATTTTAAGGTTAAAGGATGAAATGAACATTGCTGCTCAAATGGATATTGAAACTTTGAATAAAAGAATTGAAACGAACGATAAGAGTTTGATTGCTGTACAGAAAGTTAAATTATTACCCAAGGTTGTAAGTGTTTTGTCTAAGGCCAATTTAGCAGACACTATTTTAGATAATAACTTATTGCAAAGTGTAAGAATATGGTTGGAACCATTACCTGATGGATCTTTACCATCATTCGAAATTCAAAAATCTTTATTTGCTGCATTGAATAAATTACCAATCAAAACGGAACATTTGAAAGAAAGTGGTCTTGGTAGAGTTGTGATTTTTTATACAAAATCAAAACGTGTTGAAGCTCCATTGCCTAGCATAGCAGAAAAGTTAATAGCAGAATGGACCAGGCCAATTATTGGTGCATCAGATAACTATAGAGATAAGAGAATTTTAAAATTAGAGTTCGATGCTGAAAAATTAAGAAAGAAGTCAGCTCTGGATAATGCTAAAAATAGAAAGAAAAAGAGAAATGGTAGTGAAGAACCACAATCTAGAACAGAGGGATCATCTGTTCAATCATTGTATGAGGATGCTGCTGCTAGAAGAGGTAGAGCTGCTGCACCAGCTCAAACAACCACAGACTACAAGTATGCTCCTGTTAGCAACATGAGTGTATTATCAAATAATTTGAGATCAAATGGTGTCGGCTCATCCTTAAATAATAGTGAGACATATAAGAGATTGACTTCTAGGTTAAACAAATCTAAGAAATCAAAATGATTTTAATAAAAATAAAACAGGATATTTTCGTTTGCATCAATTTTCAGAATTAGATCAATACTTGTAACATATAAAATCCGTTTCAAAGTTTCATAAATGTTCCCTTTATGTAGAAAACCAAATGGAATCTTCTATATATCGATATATATACATATGAATTTATATTCATTATAATGAATACAAGGAATCTTAGACGTGACTTAAATTCTATTACTATTCATCATCAGGTATTAATCGACCTACATCATTACTACATATATTTATTGATACCGTTCAGAATTTATATCATATGACTGAAAAAAGACAAGTAATTTGAAATAATATTATGAAAATTTGTATTTGTTATTAGAAGATGTAGATAACTATATAAGTTAACCAATGGATCTTGTTAAAACTAAAAAAGTGAAATTAAAATCGAAAATCTTAATTTGACATGATTATGATCTTGGCTTTTCCTTCTTTTCCTTCCATAAAGCTAATAAAGAGACACCAGAGACCTTGACGACCTTGAATCTAACACCTGGAATATCACCCTTAGCCTTACCTTTTCTACCAAAACCAGCTAATAAGACTTCGTCATTTTCATCGACGAAGTTTAAACAACCATCGTTAGGAACGAAAGCAGTAACCTTCTTACCGTTCTTGATTAATTGAACTCTGACACACTTTCTGATAGCAGAGTTTGGTTGTTTAGATTCAATACCGATTTTTTCTAAAACGATACCTTTAGCGTGAGAAGAACCACCAAATGGAGAAGATTTGAAGGCAGTACCCAATAATCTCTTCTTATAGTTGTTTTCCGCCCAACGGCTGTATAAATATATTTCATCAATAATGCAATAGTTATTTGTATTATTTATGAGAGATAAAGTTAGTAAAATTGATGAATAAAAATTAACGTTATGAAGTTATATGTAAAGTGGATTTCTAATAAAAAACCATGTCTATCCGATGTAATGCTTGTTTCTTGGAATAATAACTGTTGTTGCTTAAGGATTTAAATTAAATCAAATTACAAGCATGAAACGAAAATATAATCTAGTGTCAACCATATCGAGCAATTTTTGTTCTTTTGCAGTAATTCTCTTCTTTTCACTTTTCAATTTAAAATATCATATATGAAAAGAATCCAAAGAGTGCTCCTAAATTTTTTCTATTGAATGAAATAAAATTTTCAAAAGATAGTTCTGACTTATTGCTCAACTTCAGTTTTCCCATCTCCCCCCACTTACAAACTATCAAAATTTCACGAATGTCTCTTTACTTTCTTTAAACCATAATTATATATAAATTACATTGTAAAAAAATAACAGTTCACATTTCAAAGTAAAATTTTTCACTATTAAAAACCAATTTCCATATCTTCAACACTCTTTGCAATTTCAAAACATCACATCATATTGACAATGGGATTCGATATAAATCAAATATCACCACAAAACATATATAACTCATTAAGATATAATATTAGATTAATTTAACATACTTGTTTCTTCTGTGGATACGTAACTTTCTAGCGGAGTTCAAACCTCTTGGCTTACCTTTACCCATTTTTGGTTATGTTTAGTTGTTCTTGGTTTGCTAATATACGAAATCAAATACAAAAAGACCAATAAATTTCAAAGTTCTTATATACTTAGAATATAATCCTGATATACAACATACCAATGTCCAGATAATTAATAATAAGAAAACTAAATTACTAGCTACCTACCAAGAGGTTATTCAGCAACGTAACATTACGCAGATTGATGGTGATGGTGGTGAACCGGAAGAGACATAACTGAAAAGCATACAAATTGTTATGTGATGAGATAGCAATTGGTAACATGACAAGATTATAGTGACTAAAGAGACTTTTTCACTTTATTCATTAAATTTCTCATCACATAAACTGATGTACAGAAGGGAATCTTAGTGTTAAACTCGCAAATATCCTCTCGGCAGTACCAAACCAGCCTAATAACAAACAAACCCCCCTCTAGAACTGAACTGAAATGGTCCAAGTTAGAAGGAGAACACCCACCCGCTAGGCAGAGGAGTCGCCCTGTTTGGACAGAAATCGATTTTCAAATTTCTACAAGGGATGCCCGTGATATAAACCAAGAAATCTGCAAGTTAGAAATTGAAAATTTCCGTTATGTTTCTCGGGTATCTTCCACACTTTTCACTGAGTCGTGGGCATTCTTGCATGGGACTCTGTTGGAAACTCGGACAACAATAGCTGTTTTCGTCTCGCGAAAATTCATATCGGGTTTTTCGCAGTAGAAGTTATCGCTTTCGACAATACAGAAAAATAAAAAGCGCGGTTATGTAATAATGTCTGGGTTTTGGGTTGCCGTGTTTGCGCTGGTCAAAACAGTCACTCAGAATTTTTTATTTCTCGATGCGATGAACTTTTGCTGTACAAAGATTTAAGGGTAAGGTAAGAAACCACACAGCTAATATAATCAGATGCGATGCCATATATATATGTGTGTGTATTTGATGAGTATGTACTTTGGTTGGATCAGTTAACACTGGGGTGGTTTCAATTGATGCAGTGGTTGAGAAGGCTATTACAGTAGGTGTAAGCAGGTTGATCTTAGAAATTTGGTTGAAAAATGGATTGCGATGAGAAACAAGACATTAGTAAGTATATCAATTTATTAATTGCGAAATATTTAAAATCAAAAGATTTAAGTGAGTCTTTAGCTGTGTTTTCTAAAGAGACCTCGTTATCAAAGAATTTGATTGATCTGTTTGATGATTCGAGTTTAGAGAATTTGTTTGATATTATTTCTGATAGAATTCAGTTTAATGAACATAACGTTGTTGATTCTTTAAAGTCGTTGGTACTTAACGAGACCTTACCAAAGTATTCTGAGAGTTTAAAGGATTATGTGCCAAAATGGGATTTCCAAAATAGTAATTTTAAGCTAGATTGTGTAGATTCGTCCGTGGATGGTTTAACTATCTTAGCTAAATTTATTGATAAAAAGGATGAGTTATTGTTGTCTACTTCAGAGAGAAGAATAATAGTCACTGAAACAAGTAATGGTGCAATTAAAAAAATTGGGGAATTAAAGCAAGAGGGAATACAAGGGACTATTGTGAAAGTTTCAGGATATGTAGCAAATGGAGGTTTCTATTATACATGTGGGATAGATGGAAAATTATCATTATATGATGATAATCAAGTATATATACCTTCTAGTGGTTGGAAACTTTATAATAGGATTATAAAGTGTTTGGATGTCATTCAAATAAATGACTCAAATTCATCATGGTACATCGTATCATGTGGATTTGATAATGTTTTGAAATTGAGTATTTTGAAAAAATATATGGGAGGAGATTTCGAATTAGAAACGTTATCTGAGATTAAAATTGCATCACCAATTATCACCATTAAAGTAACCATGGTAGAACAAAAAGATTCCTCTTTACAGCCTGTAATCTTTTTAGCAAGGCAAGATTATACAAGAATAGTGGTATATTCTGTAACGAACAGTAACTTGAATCTAAGTTATGAAATTGCATTAAATAATGCACAATTTTCATCACATTCCTTTAACGTAAGAGATTTTGAAGTGTTAAATACCAAGTCAATTAAAAATATTGATAATGTACAAACTAACAATAGTATGTTAGCTATATGTACTTCTCATACGCCATATATGAGAATAATTCTTATTAAATTACCAACTAATGATATCAATTCAGATTGCGAAATCAAACCTGACCTGGATATTACAACTAACAAAGTCTTGTATGACCAAATTCTATTTAATATGGCAACAAATATTGAACAAGATGGGTATTCACAACCAATTATGAAGAAAATGCCAAAATCCAATTCCCTTATAATAGGTACAGATAACGGTATATATGCATCTGATATACAAAAAGGTGAAACATGGCCATTGGACATGGCAGGAAATAATCTCACTAAAAGAGTGAAGTCTATGGATATAAGTGATAGTAACGGTAAATTTGCCGTCGTCTTCGCGGATAAATCAATCAATTTATACACAATTACAAACGAATGAGATATAATAATTAATAGATAAATGTAATGCTATATGGAACACTTTACCAAATAAAACTTTATAACTTTCTTACCTTTTAAAAATAATGAAAGGTTATTTTTATATTAGCAATGTCTTGTCGCTCTGACAATACATCATAATGAAAAATCTAGAAATTTTGTAATTAAAAATTTAATGACATTCATTACTATACTTATTTAAGCAATTGCTGATCTACTTTATTTTAGAATAGTTATTCAATTTACAATTGATTAAGTTTTATAGCGTATAGTTATTCAGATATCTGATGATATAGTCAGTTACGTAAGAACATCAATTATGAGTACGCTTGATCCGTTTGAAGCCACTGATCTTTTTAACTTAGATAATATCAATTTAGATGTGCTAACTGAGAACTTTCCAATTGAGTTTTATTTTGAATACTTAATCCTATGGCCTGAACTCTTTTTCAAGACTGTCGAGCAGACTGTCGATACAACGATTACGCCCAATAATGTATCAGGTTATATGATGGGAAAAACAGAGGGAACTGGAAACGATTGGCATACACATATAACAGCGGTCACAGTAGCTCCTGAGTTTCGTAGACTGTTTTTAGCATCTATTCTATGTAACACATTAGAAAAAATCACAGATACATCTCCACATGACGTAAATTTTATTGATTTATTTGTAAAATGTGATAATGCATTAGCGATAAAATTATATGAAAAGCTTGGATATAGTGTGTTCAGAAGAGTAATAGGGTATTATAATACGCAAGAAGATGGTTATCCAGAGACTCTAAAAAAATCAAACGACGATAAGGATGCATTTGACATGAGAAAAGGTATGTTAAGGGATAAAGGAAGAAGCATACGTTCTGATGGTAGAAAACATAAATGCTACCCACATGATGTTAAGTTTTAAGGAAATTGTTGACATGTATATATATTGATAGATAATTATGATCAAGAAATCATGAATAAATATGCATTAATAAAAAGAAATTTATAATTAGTAAATATATTCAAGAGCGTTGTTAATGAAGGGCACACTGTCCAAACCAAACCAGTCTCTTACACTTCTTAAAATTCCACACCACCATTATAAGTATTTTGTGTATTATAGTCATTATTGTAGTTATTATTATAGTTGTTGTTGTTGTTATAATTACCTCTGCCATGACCTCTGCCTCTACCACGGCCGCGACCACGACCACGACCACGACCACGACCACCTCTTGAACTAAATCTTCTGTTAGCAGAAGCTTGGCCGAAAGTGTCCAAATTCAGTTCTTTTTCAACATTCCATTTCATGTTCGTATTTGTTTCTGTTGATGTTGAAATGCTATCGAAAAATGACGATGATTTATTATAAAATTGTTCTTTTGGTTCATTACCTTGCTCAACAGAACCAATGTCTTGTGATTGTGTATTTGGGTCTTGACCTTCCTTTACAAAAGCAGCATTATTTGTTTCAAAATCGAAATCTTCTGTAGGTATTTCAACTTTATGCTGGTTTACATTGTTTCTCTGCTGTCTTGGATTATTTTGCTTTCTTGGTTCTTTCACTTGATCTTTATGTTCAACAGCATTAGCACCAACAATTGGCTCAGACCCTGGAGTTGGTTGATAAACACCGTAACCAGACATGGCTGCAGGCACGGCTGCTTGCTGAGGTTCATTTTGAATGTGTGATGTGTTCACTTGCTGTTGAGCTTGATGTTGAGCAGCATTGCTACTAGGTGGTAACACAGGATGAGCATCTTCTAGTTTAATATCTAAGATATTCAAATCCTTAACATCGTTACCATTGAATTTCACTGATTTGTATAGAGTAGCATTTGGTGGAATTTCTTCTGGACCCCAGTTTTTACGGCCCTCAGTACCAAAACAACGAACATTATTCAAAGTAACAGTACCTCTTTCCGAGTCAATATTTTCTAATAAACCAACATATCTGTTGTCAGTAACTGATATCAAGGAAATGGTTTTGCCGACGTATTGAGACATTGTTGTTCGCACAAATTAAATTAAGTAGATATCTCTTTTTGACAAAAAACCCTAATAGCTAAAAAAACTTATTGTACGTAATCTGAAAAATAAATAATTAATCACCTCAAAAATATGTAACCTAAGCAAACAATCGTAGTTTAATAGTAAGTATCCTTAACCTTATTATGTTGTCAAATAAAGGTATAATTAATTAGTTACCTTGTTCTTATATATTATATATCTATAAATATATAATAATTTTTTAAATAATGAAGATTTGAGGCTTCGTGAAACGTGATTAGTATTCTCTAAGATGTATACACAAGGAAGACTATAATGTAAGTTTGAATTGAATTCTTCAAGTTTACTATAAAAATTTTCTAAACATTGTTTGATCTATTAAAATATTTTAACTACTTCTAATTATAATTTAAATACTTTAATTTTTAGTTTCGGATAGAAAACCAGTTCATGAATTGCTTAAGCAAATTCGTATCTGTCACCAACTGTGGTGAAACCTTTCAAGAATTCATTAATCTTAGCAAATTCTTCAGCAGTAATTTTGGCCTTATTTTCATCAAAGTTTTCTCTTACTTTGTCCACAGAAGAACCACTTGGAATAGGAATGATTTTACCGTTACCATTTCTGTTGGCATTATATTTAATCCAACCTAATGCTAGTTGTGGTAAAGAGATTCTGTTATCTGGACTACGTTTAGCAAGAACTTCATCTAATAAAAATTGAACTAGAACAAGGTTTTGCTTTATAGAATCACCTTGGAATCTCTTTAGCATTGATCTGAAGTCACCCTTTGGAATGTCTTCAGCACTTTTAATTCCACCAGTTAATAGACCTCTACCTAGTGGTGAGTAGGCAATAATAATTAAACCTAGTTCACCACAGGTTTTAGCAACATTGTTATGTAAAATCTGAGTACTGAATAAAGATAATTCAACTTCAACACATGTCAAATACTTATGCCAGTCCTTGTTGATGGCTCTAATTTGTTTTTCGTTAACTTCACTTAAAGAAATACCACCAATAAAACCGTTGTCAACCATCTCTGCCAACGCTTCAAAAGTTTCATATGGATAATCTTGGCCTTCGGGGGTGATTGATAGATCAAGTCTGGCAACTTCATAGATGTCAATATAACCACCCAAGATGGAGGCACAGATTTCAACACTCTTCTTGACCTCATCAGACTTACCTAATGGTTTCATTTTAGCGATATCCATTGCACCTTTGCAACTCACAATAACATTTTTTTTCAATTCTGGATATTTTTCGAAAAAGTCCTTGACATAATATAAATTGATCAAATCTGGACCATAGAATTCACCAATATTGAAAAAAGCTTTAACGTTTTCCTGTAAAGCGAAATCAACAACCTGTTTCATTGCTGCAAAAGCTTGCTCTTTTGGAACTGGTTCAGCCCTCCAAGTCAAACTCATTAAACCATACCCAGTACGCAAAGCCCCTAGATCTTTTCTCAATTGTTCAACTTTAGACATTTTGTATTTATGTATGTGTGTATCTGCTCTCAGCCCCTTATAATTCAGCTAACTTGCTTTGCGATACTGTTCTGTTAAGTTTAACATGACATTAAAACAACTCATCCCAAATCTATTGTTCTTAAACTATTTCAGATTCCCAAGGCTTTATATAACAATAAAAAGGGGAGTTTCACAAAGTGAAACCCTCCAATTGACTTGAATATTATCCGTTTTAAATATCCGTTTTAAACCCGTTTTATTTTTATTTTTGTCTTCGAAGGGGAAAAACACACTCATAGCCGAGAATTTTTCGAAATTACAAATTTTCGACTTTATTAAAATTAAGCTCTTGGCATCTCTCTACGGGACCTTCTTAGCAGGAATGTACCTAATATAATATAATATACAATTTGTTGTGGGTTAGCATGTGAAAAAAGTAATAGTTGGCTATCGGTAGCCAACATGTGAAATTTGCTCTGAAATTAAGTTTTAGGAAACTAAATTTTAATTCCAAGATTTATTTTTTCCGTTAGTCCTTTGGGATGAAAATTATGGCGGATGGTCATAACACTAGGGGCACCAAAACAATAAGTTCTCAAGGTACATATACATAGACAAGTGTGCTTGTGGGTAATGTGTTGGTGGAAATATACATTGGCTAAGCCTACATTAGTGCACTTATTACTGCTAGTACTACTTTTTATAGAAACCTGCTTTGTAAAGTGATCATTCCTATGTTTAATTATTCAATTTGTTTGGTATACTACAACATCCTTATGGAATATACATGAACCCTAACTTGAGTTTTCATATAATTAAGTAAATATGTAAGAATGTAAGAATGTAAATAATACAAAAAACCTTTTCTAAACTCAGTTGCCAAGTTGTTCAATTATAATTATGCATAAAGAATAACAGTAATTGAGCTAATTCTCCCTTTTGAAAAATAAAATTTGGAGCTCGTATGGCGCAGTGGTAGCGCAGCAGATTGCAAATCTGTTGGTCCTTAGTTCGATCCTGAGTGCGAGCTCTTTTTATTTTTGTCTTTTTTTTTATCTTTTTCTTCTTTCCCTCTCACCTCTGACACCGCTCAAATTACAGCAATTGCATACTCACCAGCATCACACAACTGCACAATTGTCAGACCACAAAGATTTCCATCTGAACATATACCTTCCCATTTTAAACATCCTTGTGTCAAACAACCTGTCGATTCGTTACACATCGCTCAGTTACAAAGAACGCGTTTGCCAATTTCATCTCTACACTGTTTTCTGCGTGGAATTGGAGTTTCCTATCTCAACAATTCGCCAAATATTCTTTTTGTAACGCGTCTCTATTTATTCACGATAAACTGCCACTAATAAAAAAATGTTAGTGTTCATGATATAATGATATTAGTGATAGTAGTATATCAACAAGCCATATATCTGTTAGTCTGTCATTCTTTAATTTGTTATTCTGTTGACCTGTTGACTAAGATATTAGAACTGTACTCCCAGGTTAGAAAGACGGTAACTTTAATCCTTTCACTATTGGAGGAAAACGATACGAGAAATACATATATTCATAATTACATTATAAACGCATAGTAAGATTACGACATTGCCATTGGGATTTTTTATTTGAAACGTCTTTAATATATTTATATACTACCATGCCAAGGGTTTCTTCAAATGATAATATATCAATGGATATATCTAAACACAATATTTCTGAAAATGGGAAATTCCTGCATTCCAAAAATTTGGATAAAAATGTATCGAGTCATAAAAATCATGCATCGTTAGCAAATAATAATAGGAGTGCTCTATCGGAGGTGACTGTAAACACAACAAAACCAATGGCTTCCGCCATTGGGAATAAATCAACAGAGAAATTTTCAAGAACTAATGATGATAAGCAACCTATGGAAAAGCCAGTTTTGTTGGCAAAAATCCCAAGGATACGAAGAGATCCAAGTGATTTGACTTATGTGAACTTAAAGAAAAGAAAAATTTATAGAGATGACAATGATGATTCAAATAATGTACAACCTTCAGTTAATGGTGTTTTAAATCTCGATCTTTCAAAAATTCAAGAAGAGAAGGAAAAACATTCAATATTTAACAAAGGAAATGATCAATCAATTAAAAAGGAATCAATGAATAATAACGTAAAAAACACAATCGAAAAATCGAAAGATTGGAAAGATTTAGATTCATCTGAAGCTAATGATATTTGTATGGTTGTAGAGTATACGGATGACATATTTGAGCATTTATATATAAGGGAATTAGAGACAACAACTGAAATAAATTACACAACAGATTCTAATTTGACTTACCAATTAAGGGGTTCATTAAGGACAATTTTAGTTGATTGGTTGGTGGAAGTGCATGAAAAGTTTGAATTATATCCTGAAACTTTATTTCTAGCGATCAACTTAATGGATAGATTTTTATCTAAAAATAAAGTAACGCTAAGTAAACTACAACTATTAGCAATAACTGCATTATTTATTTCGGCAAAATTTGAAGAAATAAATTTACCTAAATTAAGTGATTATTCATATATTACAGATGGTGCTGCTTCTAACGAAGATATAAAAAGTGCTGAAATGTTCATGTTGAAATCATTAGAATTTAATCTTGGATGGCCTAATCCAATGAATTTTATTAGAAGACTATCGAAAGCTGATGGTTATCATTTTAAAACAAGGAACTTGGCAAAAATTATTTTGGAATTTGCAATCTGCTCAAATATTTTTATCAATGTCAAACCATCCCGCATCAGTGCCATCTCCATGTTCATAGCTAGAAGAATAACAAACAGAAATGATATCTACTGGGATAATACTTTTGAACATTATAGTGGTGGAATTGATGCCTTAAATGATCCGACTTTTAAAGAACAATGTTTTCTACTTATCAAGGAAATTAAAAAGACAGACAGCTATGATTCTTTAAGAAGAAAATTCCATCATCCAAAATTATTACCCATGTATAATACTCTGCAACATTGGTGTAATAATTCTGACGAAAACTTATTTCCAAATTAAAATTCAAAATCCTAATCAATTTGTGTAACAATAGAATAACTACACTATCATCTATTATTTGAAATTAATGTATCATTGTGATCATTATTGAAGTATATATTATATAACTGCATTTATATTTTAACAATATAGTACAAATTTAACTTTATCAATTGTTCTGCTATATGCATATATATATTATAGAATACAATTACAAAATTAAAGTATTATATTGCATTTCAAAGTAAGTCTAATTAATGTTACTTTTATGAACTATTTATTTAGTTTGATTTAAATTTTGAAATGTATGGATGAAGTAGTAATGGTTTATCATTATTCTAAATTATTGTTGTCATTAGGTATTATTAGTTATTATTAGTTATTAGTATTATTGGTAAGTTTTATTAATTTTTATTAGTTTTTATTTTTATCATTTAGTACAGTTGTATTAATTTATTGTACTATTCATGCAGTGTCATAATATCATATTTATTCTTCTTAACTTTCAATGCCCAGTTTACTGATATTATTGATGCTTTCATATATCTACGTGATTGATATTTTCTAATGAACTCATCGTGAATTATTGGGGATACCAAATAGTCCATCATTAAATTACAGACAGGTTCTAATTGTTTTTTGGTATATCCACCTGAATAATGTATTAGATTACCATCCCAAATGCTCTTCCCAAGCATTTTCCTTGAAATAAACATAGCAGCAGCAGCACATAATGAAGGAGGTATACCAATGAATTTAAAATCCACAATCGAGATCTCTAACAAAAATTTTGCAAGTGTACGAGACTGTATATCGTAGTCATCAGCTTTTGATATTCTTCTTAGAAAATTCATTGGATTTGGATAACTTAAATCAAATTCTAAAACTTTTAGAATGAATTTTTCACCTTCCTTAATTTCTTGAACAGAACAAGCACCGTCTGTTTCACCAGCAAAATGTGCAACACTTGGAGAATAAACTTCTTCATATTTAGAAGCTATAAATAAACATGAAGTTCCCACTAATTGTAATTTATCTAGTTGTACAAGTTCTTTGGCCAGAAATCGATCCATTAAGTTAGTTGCTAAATAGAGAGTTTCTGGTAGAAGACCGAATTTATTATGAATTTTAACTAACCAGTTTATTAAAATATCTCTATTTTGGATAATATTTTTTTGAATATACATATCTTCTTTGATAGGAAGACATTTCATCTCTAGCTTTCTTAAGTGATCGAAAATTTCTGGCACGTATTCAGAGACCATGAAAGGATCATTCACATCCTCTGCATCTAAATCGTCCCATTCTATTTTTTCATTATCGATATCGTCACTATACTTCAGTTTTTTAGGTAAGTCACCAACATCTGATAATCCAGAAATAGGTCTTTTCTTCTGTACTTCAGATGAATTAAAAGGTCCAGATGGATGTATATTATCATTACTTCCAGTTAAATTGACACTTTTTCTAGTTTCTTCACCCAGCAAATTCTTTTCATTACTCTGATTTTGATATTTTTTTGAGTCCTCTCTAATAGATTCCAATTTATTATTTGGATCAATGTTTTCCTTGTCATGAATTGATAGCCTAGAAGTCTTTTCGATGAACCTCTTCGACTCAAGATCTTCTGATACTTCCTGACAAGTTCCTTTTTGATTCGTTTTAACCGATAATGGATCTAAAGTTTTTGTAGAATGTAAATTGCTGTTCTCTTTTAAAGCTGTGGTTTTTTTAATGTTGCTTTGAAAGCTGTTAGTTACATTCGTTAGTACATTTTTCTTTATCTTTGTATTATCGTTGCTTGTTTGTAGATATTTTTTTTCTATATTGTTCAATGAACTAAGCATTTATGTATACTATTGTAAATTGTATAATCACCAGGAACAGTAAAATAGTAATGCCAAATTGTCGAAAAGAGAAACTAGATAGAATGCGATTCAAGAAGATAGTGCCAACCTGATCTTATAAGTAGTTCCAAAATAAACGAATATAACAGCAATTGAAAAAATTTTTATTGTTATTACTGCCCAAATATTACATTTAATCAAACAAAACAAGTTTTTGTATATATATATCTTATATATATACAGGGAGATGCATATTAAAAAAAATTATTTAAATGACGACAGTTATAAAATAATATTCTTATTCACTTCGAACAACAGGAGGTGGTAGTTAATGTTTTATGTTTAAAATCTCACTATTAGGATATTTTTTGATCCACTTGACAAAAGAAAAGCTGTAGGGGGATAAGGTTATTAGCCTATTCTACAAAATTATACATAATAGAAATTTTTGTTTTCATTATTTATCAATTAGGTAAAATGGTTTCCCAGAGCTCAATCATAATAAAGAAAATTAAATCTCAAATTGAAACAGGAATACTGTCCATAGTATCCTTCGACTAGATATATTGCGAAGACATACAGTCTCTGTAACAGTACTGAAAAAATCATTGTAAGAAAAAACGGTATATCAAGGAACTCGTTTTATTTTCAAGTAATTAATCTGTTAGCTAAAGAGGAAATTGAGCTTCAACTGGACAAAATAAAGAATGCACAACCACTACGCTCAAATTCTCTACAATTAATAAACTCAGTCTTCCAATGTACTCTGGTTCCCCTTGCACACTATTATCCTGAACAAATTATAGTATTCATTTTCCCCCAAAGTATCCTGACAGAAAAACTAATTACGCATACCACTAAACAACATAAACAAATCAGATCAAATCCAATCTAGTAAACAATAACACACATAATACAAAACAACAACATAAATAAAAACCACAACATCAACAAAAATAAAAACATATTCAAACTGTTCAAAGGTTTTCTAAACAAATAAAAGTTTTACCCAGTGAAAACAAAGCACAAGGAAAATTCCAAGCATGATTGTTCTTATTACTTCCCATTTTCGAACTCGTAAGGTTCGAAAATTAAAGATTTAACCCTTTTGGGAAACTGTTTCTTTTTTTTGCAGTTTCCCGAAAAGTTAAAAAAACAAAAATACAATTTTCTCGAACATCAGTCCGATATTTATATTGACAAACTTCTTAACTAGGAAAGAGGACGTCTTCTTTTGGATCTTTTCTGTTTTGATTTTTTGTGCATATGGGTTATATAAAACGTTGTTTACTAGTTGGCCCAAAATATATCCGGCGGCAGACACCGGATACATTTTGGGCCTGCCAGTATATGCTGTTGACATATTTATGGAAGAATTAGTTTTAGTGAACAGTTGAGGTTAAGGTGAGGTTGAGTAGTTTGTTTTGTGTTCTTGCTAGTAGTGGATCAAGGTTGTTGTGTTATTTATTTGTTTTTCTTTAGCTGACTGCTCAAGCTGTCACTGTAGTCATGATTCTGTATGCGTTGTTGCTCTATTTAATGAAGAGTGCTTCGCTCAGAAACTGACAAGCACCCTGACATGGGAGATTCTATAGATAGGTATACGTGTGAATGTGTAGGATTCTGTAGGAATGTGTGAACTAAGGACTGTATAAAGATAGAGCTGTATAGCGTAGTGCATGCAATATGTTCTTGTTGTAGGGGGCACAGTGTTATTTGCAAGTCAAGGATGGAGATTGGAAGGAAGGTGGAATATAGAAATACGATTCTTGAGATCCGAGTGGGTTGTATCACAATTGCAAGATTCTCACGGATAGTTTACGGTGTCATCTGAGAGAAAATTGATTTTGTTTTAATTTCTGAATGCATAACGATGGGACGGAACTGACGGATAGCAGTTGGGATTGGTATTCATGGGTCACACTAGCTCTGTACTTTTTGATAAATAATTATTCTTTTTTTTTACTGCATGTACAGGCTGTGAGATGGAATCCGCGTCTCTGGTGTATCTGCAGTCGTCAAAATAGTGGCATTCTTGTAACTCTCGCCAGATGCTGCATGAGAGTTGACACTTTACTGACAATAAAAATTCTCTAAATCTTTAAATCAGGGATCGTAATAATATCAAAAGTTAAAAATATAAATCAAGAATTTTTACCCCTTACTCCTCAAAATTTCTGATGTATCTATTTGTTAATTATATTAGATATTTGGTTATATTTTATATTAGTTGATTCATTTAAGTGAAAAACATCATGGCATAAAATTTTATTTACCTCAACATTATTTGTTGAAAGAGAAATTTCCAGAGGCGTCTTTTGTAAACACACCATCTTCAGTGACGATACCATCGATGTATTCATGTGGTGTTACGTCAAAGGAGGGATTCCAGACATCAATATCTATTGGTGCAATACCAACTTTTGCAGTGATTGGTTCGTTATTTCCGTCTAATAAAGGTGTTTCAAGGTTAACATCCATAGCTGTACCAGTGACTAACTTCATTTCATTGGGTTTACGCTCTTCTATGACGATATTTTCCCCAGATTTGGTTTTAGTATCAAAAGTTGTCTTTGGAGCTACAACATAAAATTTGATACCAAACTGTTTACAAATCAAAGCCAATTGAAATGTACCAATCTTATTAGCTGTATCACCATTTAATACAATTCGATCTGCACCCACAAAGGCAGCTTTGATAGGATATGGACTAGTTTTGATTCTATAAGCAATCGAACTGTCGGGAATCAGAGTTGCTGGGATTTTTTCTTGTACCAATTCGTAAGCGGTTAATCTTGAACCTTGATTGTATGGTCTTGTTTCTAATGGGTAGACATGTTTTAATTTGGCTTTAGTATCAGTGAGCTTTTTTGCCCTCTTTTGCAGAGGTTCATCAGTATTAGAAACATTATTACTATTGTTCTTGGCCTCAGAGTCCTTCCACAGTGAGCGAATAACACCTAATGCGGTACCGTAACCTGCAGTAGCCAAAGAACCAGTGTTACAAATAGTTAAAACTGCGAAATCCTCGTTAAAGTTTTCTTTTTCCAGTGACTCCAACAAAAATTTTGCACCATTATTACCCAATTTTATATTATTTTCTAAATCATCGTCTATCAACTGACAAACGTACATAAATAATTTAGAATTAAACGTAGCTAGATCGTCACTGGCATCCAACAAATGTCCAATTTCTATCAACGAATTAGATAAATTGACCGCAGTGGGTCTGCTTCCAAGCAACCAATCTAGCCTTTCAATCAACTTAAGCTTGGTATTATACCAATTATTCAAATCGTAGTAAGTCTGAGTTCTGACGTACAAATCATTTTGCATCATTTGAGTCTCCATCAAAACCGACAAAGAACCCACAATCGCAATCGCAGGCGCACCCCTCACCTGCATCTTCTTGATAGTCGAGTGACCATCGTCGATATTGTCAATTGGAATGTATTTCGTAACATAAGGCAACAAAAGTTGGTCCAAAACCGTCACTGAAACCGCCAATGGCTGAGATCTATTGAATTTAATAGCCTGTAAAGACATGCTCTCCTACTCTACTGCTCTATATACGCCCCCACAGCAAAAAAACCACAACAACTGATCAATGGCCACTGCAGTATCCACATACACCGATTGTTGCTCGACTTATTAACCTTATAAGCACCTATCTCTTGAACTTCGTGGTGATTTGAATCAAATATGCACTGTTCTTTGTATCGCAACGCACGACGTCATCGTTAACATCAAAATTTGAATGAAAAATTTAAAGTATGGTTGCTATATGTACTAAAAAAGGAAGTCACAATATTACAATTTATATAAATTGTGAGACAGTATTGTAGTGGTTAGTTGGAGGTTTGTATTGATTGAGTTTGCATTAGCAGGAGGCTGATTGTCGTTTTATAAACAGGTGGTAGTTGAGCAAAATGTTTGGTAAGGGTTTAATTATATTTTACGTTTTGTTGCAGGCTGTTTTTGTGAATTGTTTGAAAACAGGTGTTTTGTATTCTAATGAGGAGTCTATTTTGAGTAACACAGAAGCTTCTTTATCGAAGCTGTCTAGCGAGCGTCCAACTATTCTGCTTTATTTTTCTGATTTTGATGTTTTTGATACTTTGAAGTTGCATAAGGAGGACAATGAGAGTGAGACTAGTTTGAAATATTTATCTAGTTTATTTGACGATAGAGTTGTTGGGTCGAAGCAGATCAGCAAGCCTAAGAAGTTCTGGAAATTGATTGAAAAGAACTTGAAGAAATATAATGAGAAGAATGTTAAAACTTTACAATTCAAGAAGTTGCCAGAGACACCAGATGCTGTTTTGGATAACGTTTCTGTTGATGGTAAAAATATCATTATTCTTAAATTTAAAGATGAAGTCTACGATTTAGGTAAATTAAATGATACTTTAGAGACTGTCATGAACAAATTGGTGAACATGTTAGGAAAAAATATAAATTGGGCCTTATTTACACAATCAGACAATGAATCAGAGTCTCATATTATTGGTCATGCTGGTGCAATTATTAAAGGAGAAGAAGTTGCCTTTTACAGAAATAAGAACAATAAGCAGATAAAGAAAAGAGAAGAACAACAAAAAGAGCAAATAGATGAACAAGAAGAAGAGCAACAAGAAGAGCAAGTAGAAGAACAACAAGAAGAAGGTAAAAGTGGAAACAATGATGAAACTCCAAATAATGAAGTTGAAAATGCTAAGGGCTCGGAAGAAGATTCAAAGTCAGTCGAAGAAGATAAAGATGATGACGAAGATGAAGATGACGATATCTTAAGTAAAATTTGGACAGAGGGTCTATTGATGTGTCTATTAGTCTCATTGCTACTTGTAGGTGTTCTAGTTGTTGCCATCTCTTGGATTTCTAGCTTAGAAATAACTTATGGTTCCTTCGAAAAGTCTACTAACTCATTAAAGAAAAACAATTAAACAAAAACTACTAATAAAAATCATCACAGAAAAGAAAGAAAAAAACCATTTGAGATTTATTATCCCAATTCATTTATATATTTATTTGTAAATACAGACTATAATATTATGAATGACAAATAATATAGGAAAACATATCGATGTTGAAACGTAGTATCATTACATAAAATTTACTTGACAAATATTGTAAAATTAGTGTTTAATACCATTAAATTATTAATTCTCATGATGTCTAATCCTTCTTCTTTATTGTTAATTGTTCATCAGAAGACGTATCTTCAGTAAATGCAATGATAATGTAACCTACAAGTACCACGTTTGCCATAGCAGCAGCTAAACCACCACTTATTAATGTATTAGAAGTATATTGTTGAACGATGAAGAAAGTGAGAATTGGACAAATTACCATTGCCGCAGTGAAGAACATCAACTTTGTTATTACTGAACGTGGAACATCAACTGACATTATATATATATATATATATATTTCTTTAAATGTCGAAGACTTATTGGTAGGTTTCAATTTAGAAGTCACTTGTAATTACCAAATTTTAACAATTTGTCACTGAAATCCTTTCTAATAATGTATTATATCTTTAAATAACCTACTTCAAAAGATTAAAAGAAACTAGAAGTCTAATTCAGTATATATATTGTTCAATTAAACTCTACTAAGTTACCTTTTAAGCTAATATAATCATGTTTAGAAGGTCTTATTTTTTAATATAACTGTTAAGCGAAATATTTGGAAAATATTGATATTAAAATTGAACTAAATATATTAAATGATACATTTGATAAAAATATTGAATCTTAAATAAAGCAAACATTTGATCAGTGGAAGTGACATAATTAGGTGTGCACTAAGACATAGGGGCAAAGAGACAAGATAAACGGTAAATCATCTCAATGGTACAACAATTAAGCCTGTTTAGCGCAGTCGATGATCATTCATATGAACTTTTCATTTCAACTATAAAAACGATAACTGGAAACCATGCAGTTTTATTTGCTAATATCAATACTGTTTGGAAGTTAGATCCCAATACTGAAGTTCAAGGAATTAATGACAAAAATCAATTAGTAGAGCCAAATAGAATAAAATTATCCACTAATCTACCCTTAGATATTTTGACTGATGGTGATTCATCTGATGATATGAATAAAAGTTCCAAAGAACTGGATTATAATTTCTTAAAGAAGTTAAATACAGATAAATTACCTGTTAATAGAGATGAATTAAAGTCATTATTGAATGCAAGCGGTATTGAATTTACTTCTACTAGTGACATGAATGTTGATTTGGATGCACACAAAAATAAGACATACAATCAAGCTTGGTCTTTAAGTATGTCTGATATTCCTGCTGCTGGTACAAGCAAAAAAGTTTCAATTCAATTAATCTCAGAATCCTCAATTCAATTCACTAATTCGAACGTGTCATCATTATCAGCTTTCATGAATGATCTAGGTTATGTCCTTGATTATTCTTATATACTTGTTGGTGCAAAATTTTTTTTTCCTGATAACTTAATACTAGATGCTTATAAAATATGGAATTTTAATCCAGATACATCTTCACAATTAACCAAAGGTGGATTGCTCCTGAAAGCTTACATAAATGTTAGTAAAAATACAGATATCGAGCGTATAAACCAAGCAGAGAAGTCATTACTTTTATTACAGAAAGAATTGCAAGGATTTGTTGAATTTTCAATACCTGATAGACAAAGTATGGATTCGAGGTTAGAATCTACAACCATTATTTAAAGTATATAGACACGGTTCAATAATTTAACTAATATTATGAATTCGGATCTAAGTTATCTTATTTTTTGTTTTTAACTCAATATAGTATACAAGTATATAATTATGAAATTATTATGCAATATTATTCAATTCAAATGAAAGCCTAAAAAATCATTTCTATTATTTCTTTTCAAGCTTCTTTAAATTAGCTTTGGTCTTTGCAATTTGCTTCTTCTTTTTCTTCAAATTTTCTATTTGTTCTTCCTTCTTATTGTTTGAATATTGCACCTTTTTGTACAATTTACGTTGTTTATTACTCATCATAATCATTTTTAATTGCTTTTCATCTTCAGTCTCATCAACAGCCTTTCTCTTCTTGGACTTCTTTTGAGTTTCCAAACCAGCTTCCTTAGCTTCATTGAATGATATACCTTTAGCTTCTAATTCTAATTCCTTTTGAGTTGCTAATTCTTCTTCTTCAGACTCATTAATTTCTTCTTCTTCTTCTGCATTTTCTTCATTTTCTTCAACTTCTTCGTTCTCATTTTCTGATTCTTCAGCATCATCATCAGAAGCATTTGGATCATAACCAATAGAATCACCCCATGGACTCAAATGAGGTGGTAGAGTTTCACCTGGCATATATAAGTTTGCTGGAACTAATTCTCTCTTATTGATACAGTCAAAAATCCATTGTGGTTGAATGTAAGTTCTACCAGGTACCTTACTATTAACAGCAGGTCTATCGACAATTTGATGTGTGACTTTCGAAAAATCTAAATCTGTAGCATCAATTTGATCTAAAGCAGCTTCACTGATGACTGAACCACCGGCAGATAAAATCAAAAATTCCACAATATCTAATGGGACTTCTCTACCGACGTAGAAAACAAAATTGGAAAACAATGTGGCAATTGGAGAATCGAATTGACTTGGTTGAGCCAATAAATCACCTTTATTCTTAGTATTATCTTCGAATGTGTCTAATTCAACATCATCCACATTTTTTTCTTCTTCATTATCTTCTTCATCCTCTTCGACATTTTCATTATCGGCCTTCATCGCAGATTTCAAAGCAGAAGAGTCAATAGCAGTAGCCTCCTGATTGTTGGTAGATTGCGGAACTTCAAATAACGTGTTATCCTTGTCCTTACTCTCTAGAATGTAAGAAGAGATCCCACTCATCATTTTACTCTTAGATTTGTCAACTTTTGGTGGATAAACTAAACCGTTATCGGTGTACAATTTATAAAGAACAAAGTGCAACAAAGTAGAGTAGAACTCTAAGAAAGTTAACATAATTCTAAAATCGATATCGGTTGGAATATTCTCTGGGAACTTGTAAGGAACCAGCCATCTCACATCTTCACCTCTGATATTGGCTTGATAGTAGATACCCTTAATAGAAACAAAAACTTTGCGAACCAAACGTTCTCTGGCAACAAAAGACAACCATTGGTTACAAATCACATTGGCGTCTTTAGTAATCCTTGCGGAAATTTGATCGGTGGCCGGCAAATTAGCAAACAAAAACACCATGTTCAAAGCATCGTCAATATCCCTAACAGCATCCGGGAAACTTGGATAACGCTCCTTAATGATATGGTCCAACTTGTACGTACTCCTGTTCTCCTCCAACTTCTTGGCACTGGAAACTTCACCTCTACCCAAGGCCTTTGTCAATTTCTTCGAAAAAGTCTTATGCTCTCTAAACTTCGCCAACACCGGCTCATGCATCAAATACTGAATATCCTTTGCAAAATAAAATGTCGTTGGCGCAGTGGAGCCCTTGTTGGCCTTCTTCTTGTTCCGAGGCTCACGAGGATAGATACCTTTGAAAATACATAGCCTTCTAAAATCGGCCAACGAGACCTGCAGTTTACTAATAGCCTGCGACCGGGAAATAAAATTCTTAGCGTTACCGGAAGTGTTCTTCTTCTTGATCCTCATTCTGCCCTATAACCACAATGCTGTGCTCACACTGTCTCCCCAACAGCAACAACAGCAACAACAGCAACACCAATACAATAAAACTTACGTCTGCCTTATATATACCGTTACTACAAATCCACATAGTAATCATACTAGCTCATCGCATCTCATCGCATCTCATCGCCAGAGTGAAAAATTTTCACTATGGCCCTCAGCGCAGCGGGTAACGCGCCAGACTGCGATGCAATGCCAACGCAACGACAGTGCCATTAAATAAGGACCTCTGGCATATAAGAACGGTCGTTACGAGATGATGGGATGTTATGGATGGTTAGTTGGGGTGGTGGTGGTCTTGGGGATGGGTGCTGAGGAGTGAGAGTGTTGTTGGGTGGGTACCAGGTGGTGGAGGTGCTGGCGGTGGGCGTTGTGGTGCCATCGTCATTAGCTACGTTTCTGGCTGCTTAGGAGACGTTTGCAACTGCGGCGTTAAGGTACAGCTTGATGAGTATTTATAAGTGTATTTGTATAGGTGTGTAAGTGTAAGTGTAAATGTAAGTGTAAGTGTAAGTGTATGGGTGTGTGTATCAGTGGATCTGTGAGTGTGGAGGTGTGGGTAAGAGACTCGACGATTGGTACTGTTCTTGTAAGCATTATGCCGTTTCTGTGTGTAGTTAGGGGCGTTGGTAAGCGTGAATACGGTTGTGGTGTGAAATGGTTTAGTAGGGCTCTTAGTACTGGGGTCGGAGGTGCAGTGAGGCCTTGGATTGGGGAAAAATTTAGTAGTGTAGCAGAGGTGCAGAGGTTTATGGATCAGAATGGGTCGTCGATTGAGGACTATTTGGATTCGGATGCTTCCGCCGTAGCGGCGGAAGCCTCTGCGGCCACGTCGAGTTTGCTCTTGAGTGACGAGACTGTGGATAAGTTGTTGAAGCTTTCAGGGTTTCCGGCTGAGAGTGTGAATGTGTTGCACATCAAGAGCAGGTTGAAGAATCAGTTGGTGTTTCTCAATAAGCTGCATGATTCCCCGTATGATACTGGCAAGATCGATGAAAGTGACTCTAGGGTGCTCCCCAGGTGGGGCAAAGCGTTGTCTTATGACGATCTGGTAGAGCAGATTGCACTACAGAGGCAGTCAAAAGGTTTAGGTGAAGTCTCTGGCAGTTGGGATCCGATTAAGCTGGCAAAACTTTCAAAAAATCATATGTATGTCGTTCGTGAAAGTTTAATTAAGAATAGAGAATAAGTTGTAATTTAAAAAGTTAGTTTTATGTATTTTAATTTATACTAGATGATATGTATGACATAATGTATGCTTGTCGTATTAAGGTTTTTCAGTGGAAAGTTTATTAAAATATTTACATGCTGATAAAATGTTGAAATTTAGTTCCATCAGAACCACCTTCCTATATTTTGCAACCTTCTTTCTCTTTCCCTTTTGGCTAGCTTGTTGATGTACCATCCATAAAATATACCAATTGCTGAGCCACCTAAATGTGCGGCATAATCAAAAGATCCCCATCTTAGAGCACAACCAGCTAGATTCCATCCAATGGCACCTAAAAATGCAACCCATGCTCCACCTGGGATTGGGAAAAAAAATAACAGTAATTTTGCTTTGGGAAATAAATACGCAAAACATCCAAATACACCAAAAAGAGCTCCACTGGCACCAAGACTTGGGCCAATCATTGCAATTCTAGCAATTCTAGGATACCATAAGGAAAATAGGGATCCAACAATAGCACTATTCATATATAAGGAAAAAAAATTTGAAGCACCAAGCATTGTTGCTAATGAGGTACCAAAAGACCATAATGCTAGCATATTCATACCCAGATGCCAAAATTCTTGATGAGAAAAAGCACTGCCAACTAGAGACCATTTACTATACATATTGCTTTTCTCTAATAACATATATTTTTGTAAAAATCTCCATGATCTTGGAGATTGCCACAGGAGGAAAACTGCAGCATTAATACCCAATAAAGTGTATACTAAATGGGTTGGATTTGTTTTAAAATAAGTGAAAGGAGGGACGTACTCAAATACATAAGGTGAAAGGAAAAATATACCAGTCATTATCGATAGTGCTGTGATCGTTACTTTACCCAGTGAATTTTTATTACCTTGAGAATTCTGATATTGTTGAAATCTATTTAAACGCATATAACGACTAGCAGAATTATCAGTAGAGTTCCACCTTGATAATTTACTTAGGTTTGTAGAAAAGTCTCTTCTTATTACCGCTTGATTAAGAATATCAGACCGAATTGCATTCTGCCTCTTCAACACCAACTTTGGACCCCAAATTGAACTTTTTAAAGCATCTCTCTGTAATCTAAATGCAATACTCGTGGTATATAATCTTTGAGTCGTCAATTGCTTAATGATTGATGTTCTAACTATCGGCATAAATAGAAATACCATTGTTTTGTACAAATCTTCTACTAAAAGTGATACGCAATTCAGCTATGCTTACTTATAGAATGTCTGTGATACCTTAGGATTCTACCGTAATACACTAGTTCCTAAATTATACATCTTGTTATAGTTACATATATTTATCCCCTGGTAGAACTACAATTTTTGTATGAACTACAGTATAAATTTCCTCATTACTTTTTCGGAACATAAATTTAAGCTTTACTTATGGAGATGACACAAATAAGTGTCGCAAATTAATATTAAAGAAATAAATATCGATTAAATGAATGACTTTAAAAATTATAGATATTAACCCAGATATTATGTAATTTGAGGAAATAGGTCACATTAAAACTAAAAATAATTTGCTTTTAGATATATATATTCATCAGATAACTCAGATGAATTATGCATGTTTGACTGAAACAATATATTATGCTTCAAATTCAATTAAATCTTTTGATATAGTGTTATTAATTGGAGGTCTTGATAAAACTTGTTTTCTTTCAGGCTCAATCATGGTGTCGTCAATATCCATCTCGACCCATGAGTTACCTAACAAATCGTCACGCTCCTCTAGGTGTTCAGATGAAAAATCATCAAGATCATCAAATTTTTCTTCCTTAGTTGAAGATGATAAAGACTTAGTCATATGACTACCACCAGTAACATTAGTGTCATTACTGACTATAGAAGTACCCCTACTTCTAGCAGTATTAACAGAGTCAACACGGAGACGAACTTGCTTAGCAACTCTTCTACCATCTGCCATGAATCCATCAAACATACCACGCAATGCCTTTCCTTTACCATTATCCATATTAACTGGTTCATTAACATGTGTTGAACATCTCCATGTTTCTGAAAAAAATAGCTCATAAGTTTCATCTGCAAGAACGATCATTCTAAATGTAGCCATATCTAGTCTCTTTGGATGTGTTGGATCTAAAGCAGCGTTCGCCTTTAATGATTCTAACTTCTTTGCTTTAATGTCTTCTGTTATTTCACTAGAATCGTTAGATTCGTCATCAGAAAGATCTATCAGGTTAAAATCTGGCGGTAGATCAACTGACTTAGCATATTCAATAGATCTTTGCAAGAAGCTACTAGCGGCCTTTAAATATCTCTCTGATTGTTCATTTTTATACTTTTCTTCACTTAATTCTACATCACTTGGTAATTCAATTGTATCATTCCCGTCCGCCTCTTGTTCCTTCTTTGTTATTATTCTTTCAGCAATCTCGTTCTCAATCTCTTGTTTCGTCAAAAGATCAACATATCTTCCAGATCTCCAAGGTTCAGTTAAAAATAGCAAACCTTCAGAAAGAGCTAGTACCTCTTCACGATGTAACTCGCCGTCACCATCACTATCATATAAATAAAAAAAATTGTTTATCATTTCTAATAAATCTCTTGTTTTCAACTTATCGAGGCCTGTAACAACATTATTTAATGTCAATTCACCACAATCATTTATATCCCAATAGTTGAATAATCTTCTTAAAAAGTCATCTTTTTGTTCAACAAATCTAGAGTCATTATCTGCGTCACACGGTTTACACCAATCACAGAATTTAGATAAAAACTGGACAAAAACATCATAATTCATGCTAGAGGAGCCTTTACCTAGACTTATATTATAAGATTCAATGCTTTGATAATAAATATCGTATATATTCGATAAATCATCATTATTCAGATTAAAAATTTTAGGCATTTGACGAAGCTGTGTTTTCTTAACAAAATTTTCAATATTATGAGTAATTTCCTTTTCAAATTTATGTCTTTGCTGAGTTATCATCTCTGATGTTATAACATTGAATTCTTTGAAAGCTGTCACCAATAATTGTTGAAATATAGTTATATTTCTTAATTTTGGATCATCAGAGTTTGGATATGCACTATCACCTAATGATTGGAAATATTTTTTTAAAACAGCTATAAAAGTACCATCTTCTTCAGCTGCTAATAACTCATCACCATTGATCTTTAAAATTGCAAGGGAAACTTGGAATAATGTTCTTGCACCATTTAGAAAAAATATATCAATGATTCGGAAACTGAATTCTAAAGGCATTGAGGTAAAAAATAATGATAAAAACCATGGCAAAGAGACAATGGATAATTGAATATCTTGTTTCTGTATATGTTCCCATAACACGGGAATTTTATCTTCGACAAAGTATTCGAAAACCTTCTGATCTAATAAGGTACCATACATAGTTTTAGAATAGTAACCAGGCACATATAGTTCACACAGGTTGTATAAGCACCAAAACGCCTGCTCTTCAGTCATATATATTAATAGACCTGCCACAACGATGTTCATTGCTTGACAATATCCGACATCTGGATTTTTCCACGAATAGACGGTAAGTACATTTCTTAATCTTTCTAAACCTTCTTCGGTTTGATATGCCTTGTATTCAGGTAAAGATCTTTTCAAGTCTTTTTCAATTTCTTCAGTTGCTTGGGATGTCTTGAATTTATTTTCTTCTAATATTTTTTGATATTCCCCAGTATTTGCATAACGAAGGTACATAGCACCTGAACATAACTCCCATATTTCACCTCTAATTCTGTTAGGTAAACCTACTCTAACTAATTTGTGAAATATATGATTTTTAACAATTCCCATATTTTCACCGTTTTCCTTAAAGTAATCAAACCAAAGTCTTAATTTAAGTTTTTCCTTTTCCATTGATGGATTACCTGGATATTTAAATTGTTGTCCAAGACCTGCTTTTGGTGGCATTAATTCTTTCTTATGCAATAAATTTTTGTTAAGTATATATTCAGAATAACAAGTTTGTAAAAATTGAGGTAACTGTCTTGCATTTTGTATATTATCTTTTAAATGAATTTTCAATTGAGAAGAAAACTGTTCAGATTTATATTTCAAACCCATCAATTGTATTAATATTTCAGACCCAGTATATAGCGTCAAAGTTAAAGTAAATATATTTGACTCCGTTGGTGCCCTTTCAACTCTCTTAATTGTTGATATATTCAGCAGTAGTACACAAGATTTCTTATCGAATGCATCTCTAAATACCACAAAATGTTTAGTCAAATATAATCTACCAGAAAAAACATACGCACCAACATTCTGTTCTTTCAATCTGTGCTTTTGAATTTCTCTCAATTTACTATGAGCTCCCACAAAAGACAAGTCTGCATTTATATCATCAACTATAACTTCTTCATCAGGTAATCTGTACTCTAATTTAAATTTTTCTTCTCTTGTAAGAGTAGGTGCAAAACTTTCTGCTATCTTATCAATAAACGTTGCCTTCTGACGTAGGGAACCCAGAAATGACATATTAGATCGATAGCCAACAGTTTATTGTCAGAATCTATTCAACTATTTCCTCTTTTCGCAATTATAAATCACTAATAGTTATAGCAAAAAAACGAACAATCAAACTGAGTGACACTTTAAATTAAAAAGTAACCTCCGAGTTGGCTATCAAATGTGAATATAACACAAATAAATCAAGTTAAATAAAATATACCAGTCCCCTTTAATATAAATAATTTTTATACAGAAACTTTTTCAAAATTATTTTTTTAAATTTTTAAAGTGTCATTTCCGTAATGTTTTACTAAGAAAAGTCATTAAAAATATGTCACTCTCTCTCTATATATATATATATACTGTGCTATCTTATTCATGAAGTTTTGAACCTAAAGATATAATGAGGTCATCAACTGGTAAACTTTGTTTCACTGCATCAGTCAACACTTGCTCATATAATAGCGTTATATTTTCATAATCGTTGGAAGGGAATGCGCAGTCGTAAATTATATGCAATGTTCTTAAATAATGAAGTTTGAACATTTTATCGTAAGTACCAAGATCTATTCCATTTAACCATTGATTTGCTAATGGATAGAAGAAAAATCGTACATATTTTCTAAATTCATTATTTCTACTCGATTCGTTTGATTTTTGTAATTTTCTAGATTTCCATGTTACTTGTGAAGTTGTTAGTAAACTTTCCCCTGATGCCTCTATTTCATTAATTATTTGTTTTTGGGATTGTAACAATTGGTTACTTTTATTTCCTAACCGTGCTATTTTTGGGTCAAGAAATTCAGAGTCGAATTTTAAAGTGTATGCATCGTCAAATCCACGCAACTCTCTTGATGCTAACCCAATGGATGAAATAATAGACATTCTTTGCTGAAGAGAGAGTTCTGTTGTAAATAACACTTTTAAAATATCTTTAATTGATTCTGGGGCAGTAAATAAAATTGTTTCTAATGCATTTATCCTCCATTCTTCAAAATTTTTCTCATCAAAATTATTATTCAAAGAACATATATTTACTATTAATTTGGGAGCATGATATGAAACTTCTGAATAAAAATTCTTCTTCTGTCTAACCAATTTAATTGTAATTTTTAATAAGCCAACCAAATCATTACGTTTAGATTTGTCTAATGTTTCGAATTCCAATAATAAGTCCTTCAGGAAAACAATTGCTTTCTTTGTGTAATAATCATCATTATCATCCTCATCATCACTATCGATAGCTAGTTGCAAATTATTAACTTCAGGTACATTTTCTAACGAAATATTCGATATGTGTTCAACTAAACTACCAGATTGTAAACTGAGTAAATTAAAATTGATATCCTGTTGTATTTCAATATTTTCAACACCATGGTTTGGAATGTTGATTTCAAAAGAACTCTCATATTCTAACATTCCATTTGTTACCTTTTTTGCAATATACATCGTACGTTCACGTACTATTGTGTCATTATTAGTTAATCTTTTAGTGACACCATTTAAAAACATGTTACTTTCCGCAATTTTATTAGATTGTTCTGGGGCAGAGCGATATGCTAGGATCATGCAAATTATTTGACATGTTAATTCATCGTTGTAAATATTTACATTAGCAAAATCCTTCAATGACCAATCAGTAAAAACAGCAATCATTGCGTTTGGTATAATTTTGATTACTAGTTCTATCAAAATATTTGATTTTATTTTGTATATAATTTGGTAATCAATTGACTGATGTATTTCTAGTTGAGCTAACATTTTATAAATTTCAGTATAATTCTCCTCGTTTATTTTTATATCAAAAGATGGTAATAAATATTTGATGACAATATTTCTTCGAATAGATCTCTTGGAATATTTAATTATATTTTTGAGATGCTGCCAATACTTATTTTCAGAGAGTAGAAAATTATCCAGAATTGCATCCACTGTGAATACTGGGTTTAATGAAAAAAATGAATTCAAAAGCTCTCCTAGATTCTGATATACATTCTTGTCATTGGATTCTTTATTATCTAAAAGATACTTGAATTGGATAACTAATAAGTCAATATATTCTATTATATTCAATGATTTTGACAATAGATTAAAAAGTCTACTCCCAAACAATACTGCTTTAATGCTATCCAATTCATTTTTCGATAATTCAGAAAGTTGCATATAATTAAAGAGCAATGTCGGTTTACTTCTCAAAAGTTCAATTAAAATATCATTATATATTGATTGTTCTGAATTTTTATTTGAATCATTTAAGACATTCGAATAATTAATCATATTTGAAATAAACTGATAAGAAATCGAGATGATATCAAGCAATACACTTTTCGAGGTGTCATGAAGTGATGGATATACAGGACATATAACTGTTATTATCACCATAATAACTTCGAGATTTAACTCAATTTTCCCATCTTCTATTGCACTTAAGAGAATATCGATTTTCTCATTTGATGGATTTTTTACCAGATTCTTAATTAATTCGTCAGCCATCTTACCGGTTCAGCAGCAGCTATCTAAACCCAACACTCAACCCACAATTAAAAACTGATATTACTTAATTAAATGATTTCTTAACAAACCATTTCTAGTTGTATTTTATCCAGCGACACAGATTTCAATAAAATAAAATTGGTCTTGGAAATTCAACAAAAGTAATTCCAAACTTTTCAAAGAAAAAGTTTATAAGAACTAACCGTCTTAAACATCTTCTTAATAATAGCCTCAATATGAACTACCGATCACAAGTTGTTAACATTCTTAAACTAAAGATGCCAACTAAAAAATGTTTGCTATTATTTATTGTGCCGGTTAATTCATAACATTTCAATATCGGGATCTGGAAAAGTTCTTCACACAATTTAAGTTAAAGTTTTAAGAGATTTTGAGATGATATTATGTAAGTAATCGTATAATAAACTACCTGGGTGGTGTTTGATTATGACATTGGTTTATTTAAACTTAAATCTAAAAGCAATTGAATTGCTTTTAGGTTTAAATTGATAACTAGGATATAATAATTGATACAAGTGTTTGCGAATGTATATGAGTCTACATACATTTGATATATAGTACTTACTACGGAGAAGAAAACATCAAGAATGATTTATAATAATAGTAGAGGCATGTTGAAAATACTTCAGTGTATTAGGTACAATAGTACAATCCACAGAAATGTTATTACGCAAGAAAGATATAAAGAAACTATGAGAAAAATGGCTACTCAGGTGATGCTGTTATCTATTGCTAATCCAAAGGGAACTCCGAAATCTGAATTTAGAGGATTAGTGGCATCATCTGTGACTTCTCTATGTGTTCAACCAAAACCAAAACTGGAATTCAATTTACAATTACCATCGTTTACTTCTGAAGCATTACATAAATACCAACATTTCGCTGTTCACCTTATGCAGCCCACTACAGCTTCGGCTGAAATGGGCAGAATTTTTAGTCAAGGAGCCAGCACTTCCAAAATAGATGGTTCTATTCAACCAAGTCAACCATTTTCTACTTTAGAAGAGAATAGTGCTTTCAGTATTTATGATATTGAAAATAGCAATTTACAAATTCCGATTTTAAATATGGCAGAAAAAACTTTAATTTGCAAGAAATGTGATGTGTTTAAAACTGGTGATCATGAAATTTGGGTAGGTGAGATCGAAGATATATTAATAAATGAAGAGGAAGGTTCGAAGGGGGGGTTACTGTATTACAATAGACATTTTCACATGCTAGGCGATAAAATCCAGTAAACATATATCTTCAATACATAATCTATATTCAATTAATTTAATCTCAAAACATCTCAGAATTAAAAAGAAATTTAATTTCTATATGAAATATTTTCAGAGAATAAAATATTGTGATATATTTTCATTACTATCGCCAATGAGCCAATGTACATAAAAAATTATCATCATATAAATATAAATTTCTAAGTCAAGATCTATGAGTACAATGATTGTGACACTTTTACGGTGTGCCTTGTATTTGGAATATGATCCGTGTCATCATCATCACCTTCTTCTATACCATTATGCATCATTTGTTCATTATAAAAATTTCCTTGTGCAGTAGAAGTTCTTTTTGAGAATTTCAAGCTACTCAACGAACTAAAAGAAACATTTTTTTTATGCTTTCTAGTGTTTGCAACTCTGCTTGAAGTACCATTGGTTGGAATTGCACTTAAACTATGCCCACTTGTATTGTTATTATTATAGAAAGTAGCCGATGAGGGATCATTTTCATTTGGGGTTTTAGCTGTTGGAAGACTAGATGCACTTACACTCCTATGGAATATAGGTGGGTTTAATGGTATATGTTGATCATTTACTTTCATTGCAGGAATTTTATTTACATCCTCAACTCCACTTTCAGCGCCAGCAGAAGCTGGATAATTGTAAAAGCCCCTAAAGTTAGGCAAAACTGCAGATGAGTTGGAACTACCATTCAAATTTGATATACTTGAGGATGCGGAAACTTTTTTCTCTAACTTTTCTAAACTAGGTTGCGAGGTTGGATTGGAAAATGATCGTTGGTGAGATAGTGGAACAGCAAAGTACCCACCATTACTATCATCCGATTGTTGCCTATTTGGTGTTAACGATGACAAATTGGGTGTACTTTTTTTAGTTTTTAGAACCGAAGAATCTAATTGAAATTGTTGCGGAACTCTTCCAGAAATACCTGAATTCTGAATAGAATGAATAATAGATGGTGGCCTGTGGGAACTAATCAAGTTACCCTTATCATCTAACATTGGTGACATTAAATATGGGTGTTCAACCTGAACACTAGATGAACTTTTTGAGACATCAGGAATGTTTATAGAACTTTGAGTTACCGAACTAATATATGCCTTAGAAGGATCGTTGTAATCAGCCAAGGAAGTCATACTTCCAGGCATATAACCACTTGATGACGTTCTTGACATCGTCGTACCTGATAAACCGGCCTTGTTTTTTATAGAACATTCTTCAATAAAATCAGCTCTTTCAGCGACATTATTGAATGATAACAAACGTTTAATATCAGTTACCCATTTCTTGAAATATTTTAGATCCTGAGCGGTTGGAAGATCTTCTTCCAGTGTAAATGTCCATATCTTTGGTTCTAAAGAATGATGGACAGTTTGATGAGCAAGTTCTTTAGCTTGTTGTTGTTGTTCCTTAGCCGAATTGGATTGTTTACTTTTGTGATGTGTTGTACCTCTTAAAAACTTAGCAAAACCTCCTGTTGCTTTCTTAGGCTTCATTTCTTTAGGTATATGCGATGTAATATTAGCTGAAATCTTCTCTCCTTCAGCATAAATTTCTTTAGGTAGTGCATACGTTTTATTATATGAATGGGTAGTAAGCTCAATTTTTTCTGGGTATATGGCAGGAGCACGTAATACTAGCTTTCTGTCTGTACTTTCCACAATAGTGCACTGATCTAAAGGAATACTGAAATTTGGAGCCAATGTTTTCTTCTTGCTGGCTTGTTGTAAAACCGCAGCAGGTGTAGAAGTTTGACCTTTGTGTTTACTATGGTTACTTTTGCCCTGTGTGTCCTTCGCCTTATTAATATTTTGTAATGATGTTGTCGAATGATCACCGCTCTTGTACAGATTACTACTCTTAAATTCATGCAAAAAGTTAGCTGTTAGGACAAAATATCCATCAGCTACCTTTGAATCATTCTGTTTAAACTTTAAGTACCCTGATTTAACACATTTACCCAATGGTGATTTTCTTCTAGGATAATCAATATCATGAACAGTTCTTTCTGGAGGAATTGGATCAACAGAACTCCAATTCATTAAACCTTTTCTGTGGCACATGACAAAGTGATCCCATTCGATTGCAGGTGGTTTAGAGCACAAACCAGTGTGTAATTCTTGACATAAATTTTTTAACATTAATTGTGCTTCGGAACCGATAAGCATTGAATAAGATTGTAATGTCTCTTGAATTTTAGAATAAATTATTTTTTCAAGTTTTAAACCAGCTGTTTGTAAGTTAATGAAAGCTTCTCTTAGATAATTTTCTTCCTTCAATTGTCTTTTTAGTTGTAAATCTAATTGTAATTTTAACAAAAATGGGTCATGTTTTGGTTTAATTTTTTGGACTCTTGTATTATATTTAGGACTTTGAACAACCTTACAAGCTGCAATATATTTATGCAATAATTGAGATGTAATTGTGATATGGTCACTAATGTTAGTTTTGAAGTTATCGTGTAACAATTTGATGTCACTTATTTTAGTTTTAAGATCCTTTCTTAAATCAAGTAGCTTTGGAATTAGGTTAGTAGTGATCTCTTTAGAAATTTTATATTGTTGATTAGATTGGGATAAATGATATTTCTTCAAAATAATTTGTAAATCTTGAACAGAACCTGATCCAAACTTCATGAAACCTGAAGCAGCTAAAGGTGAAGTATGATCATGGTTAATTGGCATTCCATGAAGACCACCATTAGCTGAAGCTGTATTTGGAGCTTCAACATATTCTACTGTATTTGTATTTGAACTTTTTTGCTTCTTTTGTTCAGCTAAGGTAACAGGTTGTTGTTTCTTAGTTAATTTTCTAGTCGTTAAGGGGTCAATAAAAGAATTAGTTGCACTATCTAAATCAGTTAAAAATTTAAACTTGACTGCATCTTTTAATTGAGTATTAATTCTTGCAAATTCTTCTTGAGAATATGCAACTTCCTTTAAATACAAACAGAGAGCTTTTAAAATCTTTCCCCATTTATAAAATCTATCTGCTAAAAGAACTGTTGGATATTCTTTAACAAAATGATTATTTTCATCATAAATTTCATCTTCAGCATAACCTTCAGTTCCTGTTGCACTATCATTTTCAGATATTTTAACAGGTTTTGGAATTGGAACAGTAGTATAGAAAGGTGAACTTTTATGCGATCTTGGCAAAATATAATCTTTATTATCTCTAGAAACAGCATTATTAGTATAATTAATTTTATCAATTAGATCTGAAGTATTCATTGACATAGAATCCTTTGCCAATTCTTTGAAAAAAGAAGGGTCTGACGAATTGAAAGTCATATTGTCACTAAATTGAGGAGTTAACATGCTTGAACCATTGTTCATCGAAAAATTCATTATGCTTTGTGATAACGACATATTTCTTAAACGATCATGATAAGGGATTGTTTCATCTGCCAAATTTGGCATCGACTTATCAGCCTCATACATTAACCGATTATGACCTCCATTATTCGAATTGTATTGATTGTGCGAACCTTCTGTACTAGTCTTATTTTCCGAACTACCACTTCCTGGAACCTCACCATGCTCTTCAGAATTAATCAAATCACTAGCTGTAATCAAAGGCTGATCCAGAATTTGCGATGGAGTTAATAAAGGGTTTGAACTCTTTGGAACATTCAAAGAAAAGTAATCGGACATTGTTCCGTCCCTATACAACCAAAGTAAAGAATATTAAGAATAAAATAGGTCTATTTTATAAATTTAAATATCCTTCAATAAGTGCAATTACTCTCACCGACCTTCAAAAGAACAAATCTTGTCCAGCTATTAATCACTATCACTAAACTAACGCAATAATAAACAAGATACGATAAATACCTACATATACAAAACATATATATGTATATATATAATACGCATATACATACACATACAAATATACATATAGTGAAATATATAAGTAAATATATAAACGGGTATTAATAGAAAATAACAATTCTTTCCTTTCAATGAAATAGTCAAATAAAGTTAAAATATTGAGTCAATTTTTGAAGAAATACTCACAAGATAATAATATGATTTTAACGATTTTAATGAATCAAAAACCTGAAACTTTTTCTCACACGTATATATTTCCAGTATTCTTTTTTTGAAATTTTTCATTCTCAGGTTTCCTTCTTGATTAAATCAGTTATTGCTGCTTGTTTCTTTTCCAGAGTTTCAAGATTTTTGACCCAGCAGCAGACCCCCAAGAATATCCACTGACTGTCTCCCTTGCCTGTCTGTTTTGCGAAAAAGTCTAAAGCTTTCTTGAAATATCAGTCTGCATGACAGTAACACAAGACTAAGCTCTTTTACATATGAGTATTTAACGATAAATTCTCGAGTTCTCATCTTAGGAGAACAAGAGAACAGTAAGCCAAGAGTAATAGCATAAGAGCATGGTACGGGTTAGTCAAATGCATACACATTGTTTGAGGTATGTGTGTGATTCTAAGATCTTACCGAGCTGTTTATCATGATTCTTGAGTACGGTAAGGTGCAGATGAATGTATGTGCCGGGAAGTTAATTTCACGTTTGCAATAGTAAGCGAAATCCGAACGTTCTTATGATCGCCAATGCAATTCATGTCCTTGTATGTTTTCTATTTTTAATTAGCGGGTCGGTTGGTTTAGGGCTTCGTGACATGTCAATGATCTTGTTAGCCTTTATTTTCTAAAAAATATCGGAAAACCAGGTACGAAATGGGTGGTGTATGAGACAAATTTGTCTTATTTTTTTCATCATTGGTTTTTATTTGTTGTCTTCGTTGAGTATTATTCCTGAGATACTTTTGAGTTCATTGTAGCAAATTAGTAGTTTCCCAAATATTTGAACGTCTTTGTACTGGGGTCTTTTATTGGATAATTTTAATGGAAGCTAAACATTTCATTATATAAAGCTAATTGATATTTTTCGTTGTTTATGTAGGTATTGGAATTGGGGAATTATAAGATAATGTAATATGTTTAAAAGTCTCATATGTATAGATACTTGTATATATTGATATTTATTTAACTTGCAAGTGAAAATTGAAACATTTAGTCATATTACAGTAAGGGAATGGAAGCTGGTGACTGTTTGTAGAAAATTTCTTCCCTTCTTCTTGTGAGTATGTATATGTTTGTATACCTAGATGGAAAATCTAGTCTATTGGTTTTTCTTGGAATTTTTCTTTGGATTGGTGAATTTTTGTTTAAATGCTTTGACTGCAGCAAGTAACATACTACGGAACCAAATGATGTTTAGAACATCTAGGGTAAAATTACCTCCTATGATAATAAATCTGTCTAATTTGTTTGTACCTGGTTCACCTGCAGTAATATAGTAATCATAACATAATTTACCAATTTGTAACCAACCCCAGACAATTCTGCAGAAAAAGAAAATAACCATTAATATAAGGTTATTTATTGTCAATGCTTTAGTTTGTTTAGGGAAATATTTCAATAGAAACCAACGAATGTTTAAGGAAGGGTTACTTAATTCGAACATTAAGAACACAGGTGCGTAGTATTGAATTGATGGCTTCAAACCAATAACATATACCACTGTCGAGATGATTCCATGGATGATAAAGGGAAGCTCTGAGTATCTAGTAGAAGCGTAGATGTCCCAAAGAAAATAACCAATGGCATATATACAAATAACTTCTGTTTGTCTCATGGTCCCGAAAACTCTCTTAAATGGATCTGTGTAGACTTCATAGTATTCATCATCGAATAACATACATTTCAAAGAGAGATACAGCACAATTATAGCTTGAACAAATGAGACTAAATGAATACCACTTTGGATCATGAGATCATTATATTTTTTCTTATTGCTTAACTTTTCATCATCATTGTCCAACACTAGTTTAGCTATGAGGGGGAATAATGTTTTTGCACCAAATAAGAACCATAGATGGTAGAATAGTGCAATGTATAGTATAGAATGTAAATTGGCAGCAATTCTATCTGATTCAATAACGTTTTTCTCTATTAAATACGGTACAACAGTTTCATTAAAGAAACCAAGTTGAGGAAACTCCACTAATGAATCCACAATAAAGCTCATTTCTCTTATATTGGTACCGTGCGCTCACTTATCGGGATAAGTTATACTGATATGTATTCACTCAACGTGAAGAGTTTTTGATACTGAAAATTTATATTTTCTTATATATAGATGTTAGATCGAGCATAAATAAGTAGCAATATGAAAACCACTTAAACTAGAAAGCGCTTGCTTTAAGTATATTGAGATATTTGTACCAAGAAATAATTTTTAAAATAAGATTGAACTCCCGCACAAAGAATCATTACAGAAGCAAAGTTTTAACGAGATCTCATCGCATTACCGAATCTCTCTCTCCATCTTTCCTCCTTCTCGTAAGTAAGACGCTAGATAGAACTGAACAAGATGATAAGCCGTGCGAAAACAACAAGCTCATGGGAAATGCATAATTACAAATAATATCACATCTTTTCATGAATATATTAGTATTTTTCGAGATCTTTGAGTATTTCAATTTTCGAAAAGTGTTAGCAACCGGTGTATTACCCAAATAGGGAAAAGACGCTATGCACAGACAAAAAATCTCGAAATTTTGAAATTTCGATATGTCAGAAAAAGGAAAAAAAATCGATGCATTTTTATTAGTACAGTTATAGATACAGTGAAAAATTGTTTAAACTCATCAATATGTTTACAAGCACGAAGAGAGTATGTTAAAGTTGCACTATTTAATTTGAGAGCAGGTAACAGATGCGGTTTGTCCTTTCCATTAATTGAGGGATAGCATTTCTGCGATTTTGGGTAGGATAAATCTTTCTGCTTACAGACGGAATGGATCTGGACACAAGTTGCTTGATCAAAATCATGGGAAATTGTAACATGGTTAATTATAAATCGTTTAGAGTTTGATTTGCGTCATTGGAATCTGTTTTTACTAATATGTGTATTGCCCTTGTTAATTGGATTACGTTTATATATTGTTTGAATGTAAAACCAGGGAAACAAATTACCGATATGTATGATCCAGATGTTATTAAGGGATCGTAAAAATGCAGCAAATTTAATCCAATTTATAATAACGCACTAAAGGCACGGTCACAGAATATAATATATTTTTTACTATATTGTATATGTAAAATTCTTGATGAATGTTCGTCAACAGATCCATGAGATTGGCTTCCAGATTTTAAAGTTGCATGCGTATGCAGATAATGTCTGGACAAATCAAGTGTCAATAAAACTTAAATAGTACCTTTTTCTTTGGATAGCTGGTACATAATGCACATAATAAAATGTATGCTGTAGATCTGTCGGTGACCAACTCCAAACTACACCAAATCTACTCGTTTGATTATCATTTCTGGCCATCTTCCCATCAAAAGTACCTAATAAATATGATATATTGTAAAAATCGTAGTAGTGAGTGGGAAATGTGTCATTTTGAATAGATATAACACAGTTGTGATAATAAGAACATATTGTATCTGATAAGGAATACACCTAAGCACATTCCATGGTTGCATGCGCGGCAAAACTTAATATGCTTGCAAATGGGTTAGATTTTCATTCAAAATACTTTTTTTCTAATAATTCAATAATGACAGATTGAAAAGGTCGTATCCTTTGTATTTTATAGTTTAAATGAATATATTTGATTGAGATTCAGGATTAAAACATTTTAAAGCATTGCTAAATACCTTTATTTTATATCTTGAACTTCATCTTATATACACAATTTAGATATAATCGAATTTCTAGGACACACGTGATGTGAATATAATTATTGGAAAATTGAAAAATTTCATCAGAGCATCTCATTAAAAGTGCAAAAATTTTAGTTAAATAATATAGAGGCTTTAAATAACAACTCTATTTAATATATCGGTTCCTATAGTCAATATAAAAAACACCATGCTCTCAATATACTTTACAGTGACTATATCTCTTTTTGTTTTTGTTTTTGCAAATAAAAATTTTGCTTAAAGTTAGTCCTATTTTGATTAAAATATTAATAGCTTGATTCAAAAGAAATTATAATGTCAATTGAGGCAGTATGCGGTATACTCTCGCATGTTGATGGATCCTCTCAGGTAGAATGGAATGATACTAAAGTAATTTGTTCGGTTACAGGTCCAATTGAACCAAAAGCAAGGCAGGAACTACCATCACAATTAGCATTAGAAGTAATAATACGCCCGGCAAAAGGTGTTCCTTCAACAAGAGAAAAACTAATGGAAGACAAACTTCGTTCAGTATTAACTCCAATTATTACGTTATATCAGTATCCTAGACAGTTATGTCAAATCACTTGTCAAATTTTAGAAAGCGGTGAAAGTGAATATGAATTTTCGGAAAAGGAATTGAGTTGTTGTATTAATGCAGCTTTTTTGGCTTTGATTGATGCAGGTATAGCTTTAAATTCAACAGTGACCAGTGTACCGTTAATAATTAGTCAGAATGATGAATTAATAGTGAATCCATCAAAAGAACAACTTTTAAATTCCAGGTCAGTGCATATTTTAGCTCTTGAGTTAATCAATGAAATGAAAGCTGTTAAGAACATTCTTCTTTTAGATAGTAGTGGTGACTTTAATGAAAAGGAACTATTTCAAATTTTAGAAGAAGGAGAGAAGAGTTGTTTAAAATTGAGTCAAGACTTGAAGAATATCATCAAGATAAATATTGATGCCAATATCATTCAATAATTTTATTTATTATTGAAAACTATACTACATCGATAAAGAGAATAATTAACCATATTACATATCTTTATATTTTAAAAAATGCATATTAATTTAATATATAACAGGAAGAAAGAGTATAATAACAATCATTATCTTAACATATATAGTTTTTCAAAGATTAAATAAATGTATGATATTGATATATTACATAGAATTTTTTAATTTTCTTAATATTTCCATCACTTTATCATCAGAGAAAGTAGAATCTATGTCACCAACAGCCTTTCTAACTGATGTATCCTGAAGTCTCATAAATGGATTGAAATTCAATTCATCCTGGATTGAAAAAGAACCAGTAGTTACCTCATTAGAATTTGCAAAGTTCTCTAATTTGTCAAAGTCAACATTCTCACCCTTTACCTTATAAACCAAAGCACGAACAAATTTGCAGTTGCTCTTTGTATATTCATGTCCAGGATAGACCATAGTTGAGGCCCAATTTTCTTTTCCTATACTAGAAATCAAAGTTTTATTCAAAGCTTTATTCATCTCAGAACCTGTACCTTCAAAAAATCTTCCACAACCAGCAGTAAATAGTGTATCACCAGTAAATACTGCTGATTCATTTGTAGCAGAATCTTTAACATAGTAACAAACTGAATCTTGTGTATGACAAGGGGTACGAATGGGGAGTATATTTATTGAACCTAAAGTATAGCTTTTTAAATGTTCTGGGACATCAGTGACTGATTGACACTCTGATGAACTACCAATTACATCAAGCTTCTTTCCGATAATTGATTCTAATTCATTTAAAATCACTGAATTACCACCTGCATGGTCATAATGATGATGTGTATTGACAATAGCTTGAATGCTTTTCATTTGAGATTCTGAAAGTGCTTCTAACACCTCTTCAGGCTCTGCAGGATCAAATAGCCATGATTTTGACTTATCACCAGTAGAAAGTAAATAACTATAATTAACGCCACCAGTGGCCCATCTCATCTTGATTGATTTAACCAACATTTTTAGGCAATTATTCTTCAATTCACTGTGGATATATATCAAACAATCACCAATAAAATATATTTATTTGCAGTTAGCTTGTACATTGTTAAAAGAAGTGTAAGTAAATAAATAATTATACTTATATACCTTAAATGTGGGATGTTGAATATACATTCCAAAACGATAAAGTTTTGTTCACTTTGAGGTTTGCGTTACTAATTTAATTAATAATCAAAAATTAAATATAATTAAGAATGCAGGTTTGCTTACCAACACATACATTAAATTATCTTGGCAAATTACAAAGACATATATCAAATGTGACAAAAGAATAATAATACTGATCTGAATGTATTAATTATTTACCTATATTCATCAGTAGTCTATATACACAGCCTATTTATAACCAGGATAGTGAAATTGCTCCGATAGTAAATGTCAGTAATAACAAAGTCCAGTTATTTGCTGTTGTTTTAGTGATTTTAGCAGCCAGAGTGGTTGATTTAGTTAAGGAAGTGGCAATGTTTTTCGACTTTGTAGAAGTAGTAGTTCTAGATTTGGTGGAGGTTTTTGGGTATGCAGAGGTGGATAATGAACTAGAAAAAGAATCTTTAATACTTCCATCGTTATTGAAGTATGTATAATTGTCAAAAGGCGTTGGAAACAATTCGGCGTCTTTTAATTTTAAATAATCCCATTCTATAGCATCTTCAGTCTTCCAATTCCAGAAAATCCACCCGGTAGTTTGTGAACTATAAGTTGCTAGTTGTGCTTCTATAAATTGTCTAACATTAACTTTATACGCATCACTCCATTGATCTATTGGTAACTGAGAAATACATTGACTGGATAAGTTATAACTCGAAGTAAAGTTGGTAGTCTCATAATAACTACCATCATATCTTGAGCCAATACCAACACCATTCAACCACGTGGCACAATCTGTGATTGCCCCTGACCATTCACCCACTATGGCAGGATGATAAGGAAGTTCATCAAATATCGATTTACCGTACTCAATAATATCATAAATACGTCTAAACTGGGAATTAATTAATTGATAATCACTGAATACTTCATAATGATGATGATCTACCAATATATTTTGAGAATCAAAAGTTAAATCACTAATATTAGCATATTGACTAGAGACATTTAGATATTTTGGATTGAATTCTAAATTCCAATGATTGATTCCTTCGAACGCATCATGAATTACAAAAGTTGTATTATAAGTAGTATTTGAATTTTTTAAATGTTCAAATATATCAAACCCTTCATAATATGCCTTTGTTATATCATATATTGAAATTTTTGAACTTAGAGGTTCGTTCATTATCTCTATCCCAACTATTGGGCTAGTTTCCTGATCTTCATTAACGACAAATGTTTTGAATATATCTTCCCAAATTGATAATGTTAGTTTAGTAGAGTTATCAGCAGATAACCAACCTGGAGTACCATATAAATCTCTCTTACCTGAATTATCGAACCCATTTTGAGATCCTGGTGCACCGTGTAAGTCTATCCAAACTGATAAATTATATTTTGAGGCCCAGGAGATTGCATTGGATAAATATTGTAATTGCAAACCATCACTAACATAAGGATCCTCGAAATATATATCATCTATATATTCATTAGTTTCATTGTTTTGTTTCCATGCCCAATACCCAATTGGAATTCTAACTAAATTGAACCCATCATCACTGATCTGTTTGAAATCATCTTCTGTAATAAATGAATTGTAATGCGCTTGTAATAACTTTTTAGCAGAATCATATCCTAACTTCTCACAAAAAGTATATTCATCAACGATTAAATCACTGGAATTCGTATCAGAAGAATTGTTAGCAGAAATTTCTTCTGTTGCATTATTATAAAGTGAAGGTGTTATATATGGTTCTGTGACTAACCAACCTCCCAACGAAATACCTCTTATTTGACCAACTTCAATGCTCGAATTATTCGCATTGGAATTTCTTTTACTCAAAAGATTGATTTTTTCTCTTAACACTTCCAATTGAATAGAATCTAATACATTAGCTGATGACTCTGCACGTATTAGAGTCAAACAGCAAACGAGACATGAAATATGTAAAAGAAAACCTAACATTCTAATATTATAATAAGGATATATACCCATGCCAATGAGTAAATGTCAACTATGAATAAAAGAAACGATTTAAGAGGTTACTGATCTGCTTATTGATCATAGAAGACAAAGAAAGATATTCACAGTAAAGGTCATCTTGACAATAAATTAAACGTAAGTCGTACTATTATATTATCAACTTAAGCTACAAAGAAATATATTTATTTAAATAGTTGTATTAGTTTTATATTAACTTCCCATATTTATGATAACTAGCTAGAGAGTGAGTGAGAGAAAGTGAGAACGTGAGTGAAGAGATCCTGTCTGCTGACAGTATACTTCCATTAAGTAATATTTGATATTCGTATTACACGTAATTTTTATGTACAGAATTGAAATATAAACAAAACAATACGAAATAAAAACGAAACGAAAAGAGAGTTCTGGTATAAAACTGAAATAATAAATAGCGCGTAATGTAAACGCAATTGGTAAATGAGATTTCTGCAAGATTTTTGTCTATTGTAGTGGTTGTGTTCCATTATGTAATGGTATACATTGAGAATATTGGTACAACCGAACACCACAAAATATTTTATAAAATATATATACAATTTTTATGAATATAGTAACCACACCTGGTAGTATATATATAGTATAGATGCTGTTACTAGTGATTATACCCGATAAGTATTAGGATATTATTATATAACATATGGCACATGTGAATATTCTTTCTTCATAGTGTAAGACAAATCGTGAAATCGTGCATATACTAGAAAATTAATCGAACTATGATGTATTTTTAATAAAACACCTCATTATTCAATTTCTTATAAAATTTCCCATTTTAACAGTTCTAAACAAATCTCTAGCTGTCTTATCTACTGAACGAATGACTATGAAAGTATATACTTACGGCTGAACGAAAAGTTAATAACTAATATGGGAAATATTTTCGTAAAATGATTCCTACTCCTTTTTCCCCACACACAACTTATATTTTGTAAATTTAAGAGTGCATGCTTATTTTAAACCTCTTCTATTACTTACATAAAAAAAAATTGAAGATAAAGTATCCTACGGTACCTTTTCCTATGTACTCTTTTTAATCATAAACATTTTACTTATTTTACTCAGAACTTTAAGCTCCGTTCTAACAAAATTACTTACATCAAACTAAATTACAACGTTAAGGTACATTTACCGATTCAATATGTGCTAGAAGGGTTCTAATGAAAATAACCAGTTTGAATTTATACTTTTGGCTTGAATAAAATAAAGACACCATTATTACATAATATTACTTCGCGAGATCTTCTTGCACTGATGCTAATATATCTCCACAGGTAAACAGAAATACTAATCAAGGTCGAAATAGAATGAAGTGTTCTTAAAAATAATCGTATGGTTTTTCTTTCGTTGGTTGTTTTGTTCATGGTTCTTAGTGTTAATAAATGAAGCTATATGGGTATCTTATTAACATAAATGGACATATCTAAAGTTTCTTGCTTTTGTTTAGTAATTTAGAAAGATGAAATAAATATCTTTAATTAATTGCTCCTTCGGATTTAATGAAGACTTTGTAACAAATATATTCAAAACTTCGAAATAGAAGCATTATTATGCAATGAATTCTGGCCGAACTGGTTTGATATAGGTTTGAGTTCTGAGACTTCCAGTTAGAATCGAAGTTCCATTTGCATATTATTTCTTGCATGCAAGTATTTATTAACTGGCGAGGTTTCACAATCTGGAACATTTAGTGAAGGATATTTCAAAGAAATTATAAGTATGATGTAATTTGTCTTAGCATTTGATAACTTTGCCGAGCAGATTGCCAAAATCGGGCAAGGTCATATTCACAAATGGATGCAGCTATATCTAGCTATCTATCCCTCTCTATATGTCCATCTGTACTTGTGACTCTCACGATCATTAATATATATATATATATCTTTCTGTTTTTGACCGTAGTTATAAATCCGCTCTTGTAATGAATTATATTATATTATATATTTATTAAATTATTTTTACCCAATTATTTATTTACTATCTTGAACATTTCATATATAAACATCAAATACATTCCAAGTTATTACATTCAGTTAGTTTTACTTCTTTTAGTTATTATTTCATATATTTTCCATTTTACGGTATACTAAATCGATAATAATTCTAAAATATTCTTCATTTATAGAGAACTTGAGATACAAGGGCAATGTGTCATTGAGATCAAAACATGAATTCATTTAATTATAATTCTAACGTATCATCAGTAGAAACATCAAGTGAAAATAAAAAAATGAGCCACGGTTATATTTCTTTATCACAACAGTGTTATTACCCAAATAATTTACAGAATAATTATTCAAATGGTATGAATACTTTATTGATCCATAAGCCAAACAATAATTTACCTAATAACGATACACGCTCTACTACAATAAACTCCATTTTTGCTCCATCTTCAAATGATAATACTAATGGCATTAAAAATTACAAACGAATTTCTGGTGATATCAAAACAAATTTTGATACTGTAGCCATTAATGAAGAAAATAATAGTAACGATATGTATAATATAAGCACGAACCAAACGGGATTACCTCAGTTTTCAAAAAATTTAGCTAACCACAGTATGTTTGGTCAACAGTATAATAACCTACAAAATGGACAAAATTCATATTTATCTACCGGATACCAAGATGTCAGTTCCACGACAGTTAAACTTGGGTTGCCAACAGTAACTGCAACCACTGACTCCAATAATATGATGACGATGTATAGTTATAAAGGAATCCCAAATAACCATATTATGGGTCAATTAACTAGTCATGGTTTGCAACAAAAGAATTCCAAAAGAGCTATCCAAAATAGAAATGCACAAAAAGCCTTCAGACAAAGAAAAAAAAAATACATTCAAGATTTAGAAACAAAAGCAAACAAGTATGACAAGTTAGTGGTAGAAAATGCTAATTTAAAAATCCAACTAAAAGAACTGACTTCGTTGATAAGATCACTAAAATAACTTGTTTTACTCAAAATAAAATGGAAACTTATATTTCCCACCTCTTTATCTATATTTCAATGATTCGCATGAATGTCGTTTCCACTCTCAAATAGGTATCCCAACATTGTATTAAATCACTTATATATTCAACTACACTCGCAATTATATTATATATAAATTATATAGATATATAGATATAATAAATGCCAACCTCAAGGAAATCTATCAAAAATTAAACAATTAAAAAATGTATTTACTGTCACTTACAAATTCCATCCTAGTGACTACTATATTTGTTTGTCGGAAAAATCTTCGTAAAATGGTAAAAAACGATATTTTACGAAATTTCGAAACTTGAAAAACTCAAAATTTCTAGAAAATTATTGAGTGTCTTCCACATGGTTTTCTAGGAAAGACTAATTTATTTTATTATATTACTTTTGGATGGATAAGACCCTAGGTTGCTTCTACGGCAGTATCTCCTGGTTTTATCAGTTTCTGAAAGGTGATACATCTCGAAAGCTCTCGAGAATAAATTCCATTTATGAAATTAATACGTATTTCGTACTGTTACGTGATTGCTACAATATCTGAAATAAGGGCTGCGAATTACATCTTTAGAATTGATGGTATCATAGGGACAGCTTAGTTTTGACTCAATTTTAAAGTAGTTGTGAATAAAGATACACTTCTATATAATAGAGTCAAACTATATATCTGTTTAAACCCTTGGATATTTGGTTTTGCAAATGATGGAGTGTTGTGTTTACATCTATGTGCTTTTATTGTAGGCAAGCAGAGACTCAAGATACAATAAATACAAAATTTTTATGATGTTAAGACGTTTAAATGCATCGAATGTGAAAGCTGCATCGTTAGAGAAAATAGTCCTAAACTCCAGGTCGTTAGTTGTCGCTAGGCCAAGAACATATTTTACCAGTAGTGCCCCGTTTATGGGTGGAGTTGGAAGAAATTTAAATGCTGCTAAGGTTACTGGAATATCGAATAGATATTTTGCTAAAAGAAATTATGTTCAAATGAGAATGAATCCCGACAAAGGGGAAAAGAATGTGCCTGCTCTAGAGCAGTTTGGTACAAATTTAACAAAACTTGCTTCCGAGGGTAAACTTGATCCTGTAATTGGGAGGGATGAAGAAATATCAAGGGCCATTCAAATATTGTCCAGAAGAACGAAAAACAATCCAGTTTTGATTGGTAGAGCTGGTGTTGGTAAGACCTCTTTAATTGATGGTTTAGCGCAGAGAATTGTGGCTGGTGAAGTTCCAGACTCGTTAAAAAACAAGCAATTGATAGCATTGGACTTGGGATCACTTATTGCTGGGGCAAAATATAGAGGTGAGTTTGAAGAAAGATTAAAAAATGTACTAGAAGAGATAGATAAATCAAACGGTGAAATAATTATGTTTATTGATGAAGTTCATATGTTATTGGGTCTAGGAAAAACTGATGGGAGTATGGATGCTTCTAATATCTTAAAACCAAAGCTGGCTAAGGGCTTAAGATGTATTTCAGCAACAACATTGGACGAATTTAAAATTATTGAGAAAGATCCGGCACTTACAAGAAGATTCCAACCAATTTTACTAAATGAGCCAACTGTGTCAGATACAATATCTATTTTAAGAGGTTTAAAAGAAAGATATGAAGTTCACCACGGTGTTAGAATAACAGACACAGCATTGGTATCGGCAGCTATTTTATCAAACCGTTACATAACTGATAGGTTCTTACCAGATAAAGCAATAGATTTGATTGATGAAGCATGTGCAGCATTAAGACTGCAACATGAATCTAAGCCTGATGAAATTCAAAAATTGGACCGTACAATTATGACTATGCAAATTGAACTAGAATCATTAAAGAAAGAAACAGATCCAGTTTCAGTCGAAAGAAGGGAGACTATTGAGAAAGATTTAGAACTAAAAAATAGTGAATTAGAAAGATTAACTAAAATATGGGAGGCTGAAAGAGAAGAAATTGATAAAATCAAGAATACAAAGGCAGATTTAGAGCAAGCTAGGATAGAATTAGATAGATGTCAAAGGGATGGTGATTATACAAAAGCTTCAGAGTTGAGGTATTCAAAAATCCCAGAACTAGAAAAAAGAATTAAGTTATCTTCACAAAAAAAGTCTAAAGAAGATGCTGAGGACCCAAGCTCTATTGTGTTATTACACGATGCTGTTACATCTCAGGATATTTCAAAAGTCGTTGCAAAAATGACAGGAATTCCATCAGATACCGTCATGAAAGGAGATAAAGACCGCTTATTATATATGGAAACTACTTTGAAAGAAAGAGTTGTTGGTCAGGATGAAGCTATTAATGTCATATCAGATGCGGTAAGGCTTCAAAGAGCTGGTTTGACAAGTGATAAGAGACCAATAGCAAGTTTTATGTTTTTAGGCCCTACTGGTACAGGTAAAACAGAATTAACAAAGGCTTTAGCAGAATTTTTATTTGATGATGAGTCTAACATTGTTAGATTTGATATGTCAGAATTCCAAGAAAAGCACAGTGTCTCAAAATTGATTGGTGCTCCACCTGGTTATGTTATGAGTGAATCGGGAGGTCAACTTACTGAAGCCGTTAGACGTAAACCATATTCGGTGGTTTTATTTGATGAATTTGAAAAGGCCCATCCTGATATATGTAAGATCTTGCTGCAGGTCTTGGATGAGGGTAAATTATCCGATTCCTTGGGTCATACAGTAGATTTCCGCAATACTATTATTGTTATGACATCTAATATAGGACAAGATATATTACTGGCAGACAAGAAAGCAACTGAAGATGGTGTCGTCAGAGAAACGGTTAAAAATGAAGTAATTGATAGAATGAAAAAACAATATCCACCTGAATTCATTAACCGTATTGATGATATTTTAGTATTCAATAGATTATCGAAGGCTGTACTTAGAACAATTGTTGATATTAGATTAAGGGAAATTCAAGAAAGATTATCAGATAAGAGAATTACTTTGGTCTTAGATGATAAGGCCAAAACTTGGTTAACAGATAATGGATACGACTCATTATATGGTGCAAGACCATTAAACAGATTGATTCATAGAAAAATTTTGAATCCAATGGCTACTTTCCTGCTAAAGGGCCAGATATTGAATTCAGAAACTGTTAACGTTACAGTGAAAAAGAATGATTTGTTTGTTAAACCAAATCATAAAGAAGGTAGTATCCTAAAAACTCCTGATGAAGAATAAGGTTAATGTTGCTTTATCTAATTTTGAGGGTTAAACTAAGCATATATAATATGTATTAATATCCTATTTACTGGTTTTTTTTAGATATACAACTTAAATAACATTTAGTATATAAGAAATATAATGATATTCTGTCGGTTTTTATTTTGTAAAATTTTAAAGAATTAAATAGATTTTTAATAAGTTTTGTATGTTAAATAGATTATCGATTATATATATATAAATCTAAATTCATCGAAATAAGTTATATGTGTGTATTATATACTATGGTCCAGTACGAATAATACCAGCAGCGATTAAAGTTTGGATTTTCTTGAAGATTTCTGGGTTTTTCATATGCTCTTGTAAAGCTGCTGGATTTGTTTGAGCTTGTTGCAAAATGCTTTGCATCACTGGATCTTGCATGATTGCAGCGACTTCTGGATCTTTCATAGCTCTTTGGTAAGTTTGTTCTGCAGTCTCGTTACCTGAAGCAGGTTGGAATCTTTGTTGAGTAGCCTTAGCGTATAATTGATCGATTTCTCTGACACTAGAACCATTGTTCAATTCTATATCCTTAGTACGGGCTATATCTAATGTTTCTAATGCAGAAGAATATTCTTTTATAGCAATTTGTGCAGTAGCTTTTCTGATGTATGCTTTTACGAAGTTTGGATCCTTTTCTAAAGCCTTCTCACAGTCAGCAATGGCTTCTGGGAAAGACATCAGCTTAGATAAGGCAGCAGCTCTGTTGGAATAAGCTCTGGCATCATCTGGAGCTCTGGCAATCATTTCTGTATAAGCTTTGACAGCATTTGGCCATTCACCTTTATTAAAATATTCCTTACCTTGAATACGTGCCTCTTCAGCTTTTTCTGGGTTAACATAAGCTTCAGCTTCTTGAACTTTAATCTTTTTCTCTAAGGCTCTTAATTTTGTCAAAGTAGTTGGAGTTCTAAATTCAGTTAATGATTTGTTGAAAAATTCAACAGCCTTCTTTAAATCATTCAATTTTTCGTAAGAGTTACCCATACGAGTATAAGCTTTAGCGATTAGTTTATAATCAGCACGTAATTCTCTACCTTTCTCAATAGCATTTTCTAAAGTTTTAATTGTGGTTTCATAATCACCCTTTTCATATTCAGCAGCGGCTTTATTATTTAAATAGGTAATATCATTGTGTAATTCCCAAGCTTTATTATAATGTTCAATAGCTTCATCGAATTTATGCTCCTTGTATAATTGGTTACCTTTTGTTTTTTCATCATCAGCTAATTTTTTAGAATCACTATCGACTTCCATTTCCTCTGGTTCAGCTATTGGCTCTTCCTTCTTTGGTTGTTCCTTCTTTGGTTCCGGAGTAGGTTCAGTCTTGTTTGCTTCTGGGGCAGCTGCAGTTTCCCCAGCAGATGGTGGCATAGAGTTTGAGCTATTTATGTCACCCATATTTAAATCTACACCCAATAAGGTAGCCATTATTGTCATTAATCTTGGATCAGAAAATAATTCAGCACTTAAAGCTTGAGGGTTTGTTCTATAGGAGATTAATTTGGCAACTAATTGAGGATCTTTCATCATGTCTGCGGTCTTTGGATTATTCTTAAGTTTTTCAATTAAATTTGGGTCGTTAAACATAGAGGTTAAACCCATATCTGGTGCATCTTTTCTTGATTGTTGAGTTCTTTCAACTTGTTCCAAACCTTCCTTGGCAACTTTATTCGTAGCATCCAGTTCTAATGCCTTTTTGTAACTGGCTTCAGCTTCATCCAAGTCCCCTAGACCATAACGTGCAGCACCAACTCTATTATAACCTTTCGACCAAGATGGATTGATCTTTACACATTCATTAGCATCATTCAATGCATCACTAAATTTTTTCAAAGAAGTGTAACAAGCAGATCTGTTGGAATAAAGAACATGATTTGGTTCTGGAGAAACTTCAATGGCTTTGGTGAATAATTCAATAGCCTTATCGTAGTCCTTAGCAGAAAACGCAGTGTTACCTTGTTGTTTGTATTCGTCAGCAGATAATGACATAATTAACTTTCTATATTTATATTATTAATCACTCTCCCACAGTAATATATATGTGTGTGTATATTCAACCCAAAATTTGATTATCACAGCACCTCACTCACAAATTAAAAATAAACAGGAAAAAACCATTCATCACCATCTAAGTACCTCAATAAAGAACATGAGAAACAACCCAATCCTTATATATAACTTGCAACAAATATAATCAAATGGTTAATAAATTAGTTAATTGAGTTCTTACTAAGTAAATGCATAATACTGTTCGAGAATTTCACTTATTTCTGGAAATTTCCATTTTGAATATAATTCGAAATCCCTTGAAACAGCCGCAGAACTGCGCTTAAAGCTCCACAAGAATCAAAAGTTGCCAATTTAAAGCCTTCGTATGCCATGATTTTTCACTGGCATCGATTTTAAACTCATCTCATCGCATCTTATCTCATCTCATCTCAAACCATAATTTATGGAATGTGCATTGATCTTTGGTTAGTTTATGTTTCTTGTATTGTGCTTGAGTGGCTATTGGTGTGCATCTGTGGAAAGTATATGTTTTTGTTTTTGCATTTTTTTATTCTGGATGGAAGGGTAGTTACGAAGGTTTGTAACAGCTAAGCTTTGTGAAATCTGAGTTTCAAGGTATTGAGTATATAGTTATGGCTGATAGTGGTTTTAATGGGAACAGTGAGAAATTTTGGGATTGGTTGCAGTCTGAAGCTAAATATGTTTTGTCATCCAAGTTTCTCATTAAGGATGCTAGGGCCACTAATGAAGGTAGATGTGTGGTAGCTTCGGAAAACATTGAGAAAGATGAAGTTATATTTGAAATACCTCGTGAGTCTGTTCTGAATATTGAAACTTGTGATTTATTCGGACAGTATTACGATGGGTTTGTTGATGGTGAGACTGTAATTGATGAAGTTGGGCTATGGGAATCGTTGATATTGTGTTTATTTTATGAAATTTTTATTAAGAAAGCAGACAGTTTTTGGTCCAAGTATTTTGCGGTTCTTCCAAAGGCTGATGATTTTAATACATTGGTATACTGGGAGGATTCTGAATTGAAAAATTTGAAGCCATCTCTTGTTTTGGATAGAATTGGTAAGGATCAATCCATTGAAATGCATAGAAAGCTTTTAGTTTTCATTGATACAAAATTAAAAATAATTCCAACATCGTTATTTACTTGGGACAACTTTTTATATTCTGCTAGTATAATCATGGCATATTCATTTGATATTGAAAGTGACAAGCATGGTGATATGGATGATGATGAAGAAGAAAAAGAAGGAGGCGATGATGATGAAGTCGAAAGTTTCTTGCTAAAGTCTATGATTCCTCTAGCTGATACATTGAATGCTGATAGCAAAAGATGTAATGCAAATTTAATATATGATAATGGAGCCTTGAAAGTGTGTGCAACTAAACCAATAAAGGCTAATGAGCAAATATACAATACATATGGGGATTATGCGAATGCAGAACTAGTAAGAAGGTATGGTTACATTGAAGAAAGTGGTACATTACATGATTGTGCAGAGATTCCTTTAAACATTATTATTGAAGCAGTATTACAATATTTTAAATTAAATGATAATTATAAGTCTATCCTTCAAAAAGTAATTGAGATAATGGAAAATTCTGAATATGTTCGTGAGTTACTAGATGATGAAGAAATATGCTTAGAAGTATTTGATGTTTTTGAAAATGGAGAAATAATGATAGAAATGGTTTTATTAATACAAATTTTGTGTATGTTTCCACAAATTAGTAATTTAGATACTATGAATGATTCAATACTGGAAAATTGTGTGCAGCGGATAACAAAATTGACCATTCAATTAGTTATGGATCGAGGTATGGTTACAAAAGAATGTCACAATGTTTGGAAATATGCTATAGAGTTAAGATTAAAACAATACCCATTACACTCCACTAGAGAACCGACTCCTTTAAACAACTTTATTCAAAAATCAGAGCTTCGAGAGTTCATGGCACATAAGATTTTACAATCAGAAGTTAAATCTTTAACCAATTGTATCTCCTGTCTTGAAAGTAAGTTTAAGCTTATTGAAGACTCTAAGTTAATGAAAAATATTGAAAAGAGAAAGAAATCTGAAGATAATAATGATAACGCCAAAAAGCGTGTCAAATTATAAATCCTTAGTTTGTATATCTTTATGATAAAATGCTTTCGATTAAGTTTTATATAATAAAATGACATACCTGTTATAAGTAGAGTAAATAAAGCATACTGGGTTGTAATTCCGTGCTAATTGTTAGATTAGAATTTGTTTTGAAAGAGTCATCAGATGTGGCAATTACTAGTACATCGCCGTTTGATACAAGTTTAACAACGCTTGTTTCGTTGATTTTAGGTAGTTGGCTTATTTTTCTTTTTGTTGATATATTCCAGCAGGATACACAACCGTCCGATCCACCAGTATACAATATATGAGAATTTGGTATAAAACAAATTGTGTTTACTGGGAAGACAAATTGACTATCTGATAAATTCAATCTATGACATCTAAATGCAAATTTTTTTGATTCATCATCGAAGTATTCTACAGCCACTCTTCCATCGACACTACTTGATACATAGCCATCACCATTTGGAGTTAATATAATATCTCTAGTTTGAAATTTTAGCCCTGATTCTATTTTTTTGGCATTGCTATCTCTTTGTAACGGTAAGTCAAAACACAAAGTAGAATTGTTTGCTGCATAAATAACTATTTTTTGTTCATTCGAATTCATCTTGATAATCTTATTTCCCTTCAATTGAATTTTAAAATCAACGATGTCTTTGTGACAATTTATTACATGTAAAGAGCCATCCCAAGATCCACAAATTAATCTATCTCGGTCTATGCATAGTGATGATATTCCACTATTAACATTGATATTATCCAATTTAGTAAATTCATAATTATCTGTATTTAATAATAAAACATCGCCCTGAACAGTACCAACGTATACTTTGCTCCTTCCATTGATAATAATTTCGCAACAACATAAGATTGGATCATCATGCCGTATTATATTCTCAACATAAATGTTATCTCTATGACTATAATTATAAATTCCCAATGATCCATCCCATGAAGTGACCATAAATTTCTTTATATCCTTAAAAAATTTAACATCACTAATGTAATCATCAGAATGTGTTTCTAACTGTTCAATCTCATTCCCTGATGTACTATTTTGCATAGTATTGAATTTTTATCAAATTAGAATTTCCTCAAATTCATTCAAAGAGAGGTTCAAATTTACCTAAAGTTTTGGTTCTCAATTGCAATAACTAGTAATAACCTCGCAGTATTGTTTCCTGGGATATATTGTCATAAGCAAAAACATTTTCGACTATAAATTTATATCAAAATCTACAAAGTTTTTGATAAAAGAGAACCTTTATATTTGCTTCTTTATAAGGACAAAATTTTGAAAAATTAATGGTCCTTAAAATATATAAATAGTAAGCTTTGGATATTTATATATAATAGTATATATGTAACAATTCAATTGATCTATAATCTTAGAGGATGGAAATCAAATGAGAAATAGTTTTGCAGCGTATAAATTAATGTTATTAGATTATTAGTTGAATAACTTTTATGATTTTATAAGGATTAAAATACATACAACTTAAAATTAGGTTATGGATTCTGTTACAAGCTTCTTGTGGAATGGAGCTGCTAAGAGTGAATTTCTAAATGATCTGATTGGGGAAGAAGAAGTTTATTTGAAGGATCCCAATAAACCCAAAGAGACAAACCCAGTTAATGAAGGTGTGAGCAATGAGGGTTACAATTTTACTACGGGAAATTTTGATTCTTCTGAGTCTAAAGCTAAAGAGACGACAAACTCATCTGGCTCTAGTATCCAACAAATGATGGCAGATAAATTGGTAGAAAATTTATTAAAAATTGCAATTCCTCCTTCCTCTGAAATGGGATCAATTAATCTAGATAAAAGAATGTTAATGAACAAAGGCCGACATAGATTATCAGCTCCTTTGATGACTGCTAATTTCATTCAAACGAATGCTAGGCTAACCTTGCCTTTTAATTTAATTGATGAAAGTTTAAAAATATTTACTTGGTCAAACCCTGCATACACACTTTCCATCATGCTTTTATATTCACTCATTATTTTGAAACCTCTACCAACACTTACATCATTACCAATGTTATATATTCTTTGCACAGTAATGACTCCTCAATACTTATATATGCATAAACCAGAGACTATACCTTTATTTGAATATAATCCAACTCCAGCTCAAGGGCCACCTTTAAGAAAAGCAGTCGTTCCTGAACCAGCACCTCAATTAAGTCAAGAGTTTATCATCAATATGACGGATTTACAAAACCATATGTTACTATATGTACAGGTATATGACTTCATTGCTTCAATAATTGGAAGTTTTGCTTTCTTTACTAACGAAACAGTATCATCTTTTGTTTATATTTTAATTATTGGAGCAATCATTCTAAATTCTTTCTTTACTGACCTCATTCTGCGATTTGTCCCTTTTAAACTGTTATTCCTTGTTTTTGGATGGATTACTATATTTCTATGCTATCCAGCTAATCGGGAAACATTTTTAAAGATTATTAATTCTGAAGAGATACGATTGAAACTCCTAACTGTTGCAAATAAGCTGGAAAACGTATTGTATGAAGAATTCAAGTTGGTTGAAGCAAGAGAGAGAAAACAAGTGGAGATTTTTGAAGTTCAAAGGCTTTCAGATGAAGGTGAATGGGTTACATTGGGCTTTTCTAATGATACCTATACACTGTTTTCAGATTTGAGAATAGCAGAAGCAAATATTGATGAGTACTGCGTTACTGAAATAGATGATATTGAGCCACCTTTTGATTGGACATGGTCTGATTCTAATAATTGGGTTCTTGACTTAGATCCGCTAAAATGGGTTGAAGATGAATGTATCCAATTTGTAGAAGTGGATTCAAGTACCAAATGGGTCTATGATATCGATCTAGAAGGTAATAGAGGGCAATATAGGAGAAGAATGTGGACTAATGTTTGTTTCAGAAAAATATATGACACTGTTTCTGATGCTGACAATCAGAGTAAAGAAATTGAAATTGAAAACCCTGCCAGAAATGGTAATAAGACACCCGATATACATGGAGTTAGTAGAGATTCATTAGCTGGAAATATGGGTCGAAAAAACAGGGTTTCATCTGCATCAGGAAGTGCTCCTAAAAAAAGTGATGATAATGTAAAAAATATCAAAAGGGATACTCCCAAAAGAGTTCTTGCCAGATCTATAGAAAATCTCAAAGAAAATTTACAGTGAAATTCTTTTACGATATATTTAAACCAAGTTTATGGTTTTCTGATATTCATTAGAGGTATATTAGCAACATACTTCAATAACTAATCAATAGATAGTTTAGTTAAGCATATTAATTTTTAATAAATTAAAGTATTTCAAGAATAAACAACAAGATGATGACTTATTTTATGAAAAAAAAACACTATCATTAAATTATTTCATTAAAATTTACTTACAGTAAAGTATTTACACTTGAAATCTAAAAATTATAAAATAGTCCAATCTATAAGCTCGTTTTTGGTAAATTTATCATTCAAAAATGTGTCATTAAAAGAATGAAATTCTTATACATTTTGACTATTGACTGCTAGCTCCATAATCAATCTTGTGGTCAAATGTAAGAAAGGATATGCAGAAAATGCAGATATTTCATCGGAAGTGATATTCGACTGTGAAACAGGAGCACCAGAACTATTTTCCCAACCATCAAATTTAAAATCAACCAAATAATTATTGGTTTCAATTTGAAATAATTGAATTACGATTTTCATCAAGTCAGGATTATTTTCATGATTTAAAGATTTTAAGTTACTTATTTGGTTAGGTGAGCTGGTGTCTAAACCGCAATATTTCCATCTAACTCTTATTGTCCATAAGTCTTCTTCTGATGGTTTTGCCCATTCAGCTCCCAAGTTTTTCAAAGCAATGTAAATTTCACCCATTACGTCCAACGGATATGATCTAGATCTTATTCCAAAATGCCATTTAGTTTTTGACTTTTTATTGACTAGAGGGTGTATATTAGAATTTTGCAGCAAACCAGAACTTAGCATATTTGCTCTATGTAGTTGGGGAAGAGAACTGGGTAGAATTGCGACAGTCGAATTTTCTTCATTCGTAAATTGAGGGGCAAACATTGGAGTTCTTTGTTCATCTGTTACTGTGTTCGTAGCCTTATTAAAACTTCTTTGTTGAAACGTTGGTAATGTTTGAGATAAAAGTGTATCATAATCGTTATTGCCACCATTATGTTTCATTATTTGGTCATTCTCCTTTAGCAAGGCGTAGGCATTTTTAATTTCACGTATTACGGAATCATTTTGCAACATGTTATCATTACCTATCTCTGTTTTTAAACATTCGTAAATGTCATTTTTATCATATCCCATAATTTTTGATAGAATTTCAACTAATCTATTGTCAATCTGATTATCCGTATTAGCTTTTTGAATGGATTCTGTAGTTTTTGAACTTGCCAAAGCTTCCACTAAATAATCTGGGAAATCAACTTTAAACCATTCATCATTCATAATTTCTGTTATGCTAACTCTATTCAAAGGATTTACTATTAACATTTTCTTTATCAAATTTGAAGCTCCTTCACTTAAATATTTAGGTAGCGTATAGATACCATTACTAATATTTTTGAATAGAACTGGAATTGAATCATCATCAAAAGGTAAACGACGACATAACATAACATATAAGATGACACCACAAGACCAAACGTCAACTTCAGGACCAGCATATAATTTTCCACTAATCACTTCAGGAGCTGCATAATTTGGTGACCCACATGAAGTTTTTAAGAAATTACCATCAGTCATTATATTTGATAAACCGAAATCAGCAATTTTCACATTCAAATTCTCATCTAAAAGTAAATTTTCAGGTTTTAAATCTCTATGGACAATTTTATGTCTATGACAGTATTCCACAGCACTTATAATTTGTTGGAAAAACTTTCTTGCCTCATTTTCGGTCATTTTATCTCTTTGAACAATATATTCAAATAATTCATTATTCGCATATTCGATAACCATAATTATGTCATCCTTTGACTTAATAACATCATACAGTTTGATTATATGTGGATGTCTTAGCAATCTCAAAAATGAAATCTCTCTTTCTACTCTTCCTTGCATATCGCTTTTCGCTAACACTTTCTTATTTATAATCTTCAAAGCTACTTTTTCATTTGTCGTGATATGATAAGCCAATTTCACTTTACCGAAAGAACCTTCACCCAAAGTCTTAATGATCTGATAATTTCCAATCCTAGATCCATCTGACAAGTTTCCAAATACCATCTTCGGATTGACTGCATGAGTCCCTGTACCAATTTTCGACAAATGTGGGTCATTTGACTGTTGTTGCGGCTGTGACTGGTGATGATGATGTGACACACGCGCCCTCTCATCCCTTGCATGGATAGCATTCAAGGGATTGATCATATGCATACTGTTCATATAAGCTATCCTGTAACCTTGTCAACAATAATAGACCGTATATATATTTATGTTTTTTGGATGCAAACTCACAGCTACCGTCAGTTCACTGTCTTTTCCTGTTATTTGGCGGCAATTTTCACAAACCCTGGAAACCACGAAATCACACCAACCAAAATATCTACTCAACGATCAGAGGTCACCTCTCAATTAACCACTTTGCATCCTACAAACACTTCTTTAATCCGGTAGAGATTAACTAACTGTATATAGTAGCTTTTTATTTTACATATTTAGTATTAACTTTTTGGCGGGAACGACAAATTTCTACTGTTGCAGAAAATTAAAGCGGGGTAAACTTTAACGAACTGTCATAGTGTCTCCTTCATGGCAGGCGATAAGTATCTGTTTTGGAAAATTATTTCAAAAGGGGAATAATAAAAATAAACAAATATTATCACGTGATTATACCATTAGCACGTGATAATATTTTATCACGTGATGTGTAATTTACATTTTTAATTATAGATCATGTGATACAAAATGTTTGTGTCATGATTTATCGTCACGTGCTAAGGAAGTAAAAGTAATTAGATATTGCCGCACATCGTACAGGCAGAACAACTCGTAGAGATAACAGAATCGGAGTACTTCTACGAAAATTTCTCAGAGAGAAACAAGCGCCATCACCGAAAATAAAAAGGGATAATTACCGGTAAAGTTTTAACTGCGTTAATATATATATATATATATATATATATATATATATTATTGTTATTATTAGTATAATTATAATATATGAATCTGTTAATTGATAGCTTATCGGTTAAATAATTTTCGGTTTGTTAAGAGTGGTGTGTTCTGTAGGGAGATAACGAGGACCAGGGTTTATTGTTTGTTTGATTTTTGGTGTTTTCAGGAAGTTCAAGAGAGTTAAAACTAGAGCTAATAAAGGGCGGTTGTGTGCAATTGACGCTTTTGAAATTGAAAAATTGTGGATATTAAGAACTGCAGACACTGGTATCTCTGGCTATGTTGGATCCTAATGAGAGGAATGTCTACAAGAAAATCAAGATATACACTACCATTGATGGTTTGAGCTCGGAGGATAGGGAGTTTGAAGATACGCCGGATCTGCGATCCGGTAGTAATGTGTATGATTATAAACAGACGGTGTCGTTTGATACTGTTCCTAAGCTTTTAGGGTACTCGCAGCATGATTTACAGGAGCAAGGGGGTGAATACGACATAAATTACATTACCTCGGACAGTTTAGACTCTAACAATGACTACTTCGATTATAAGTCATCACAAGATCGTAGTAAGTCTCCGCCACCAAAACAATTGATAGAAATGCTTAATTCTAATGGGAATTCTTCAAGGTATCCAACGATGGAAAAGAAAAAAAGTTTGAATGATATTTTCAAAGTGGGCAAAAATGGTAAACTTGTTAGAATTGATTATCCAACTAGACCTAGTGTGGAAAATTATGCATTAATCATTAACAAGTACCAATGTCATTGGTTGGATATGTGGAATATGAGGAAGAAAACTATAGAGTCAAGATATTTTAATAAAAATAAGTTTTTCTTAAAACCTGACATAATATTTGATGAGGAAGACGCCTATAGAAACTTAGGTAATAACATAAAAGGATCTGAAGGTCTTCTTTATAGTACAGGTTTAACTAAAAGACAAAGGAAATTGAAAACTGTTATTGTACAGGAAATGAAAGATGTATATACAAAGATGTCGATTCAGCCAAAAACATATTTAGTCCACATAAGTGGTAGAAAACATACTTGGGTATCTTTGGATTACACTATAAAAAGATTAATAAATGATACAGATCATCTAATAGTTATAGCTAATTTGCCAAATATACGAAGTAAGAGAAAACACAATTATAATGATATTTTATATACATATGATCCGTCCGTTCAAGGAATGGCATCTGTAGAGACGAGCATGGCAGATAATTCTGATATGGAAGAAGGTTTCTATAGGAATGAGGATGATGAAGTATTGAACTATTTTAAAGAGAATAAGCATTATACTGATGAAAATTTCAATTTTAGATCTAGATCAAGGTCTAGGTCAAGGGTTAGAAATGGAGGTAGGCCATTATCAAGGACATCCAGATCCATGTTGAGAAAGGGTAGTTCTGACTCAAATCCAATGGATTCTGATGTTTGGATTTCAGGTTATAGTCGGAATGAAATTAATTCGAAGCTTGATGATATTTATGACTACATAATGGTGTTATTACCAAAAGATAGAAAGATAAAAATCACAATTGAAATTGTAATTAATAAAACATTGAAAACATTGCTAGATGCAAGTAATATATATAATCCGGATTTTATCGTATTATCAACGTTAAAATGGAGGAGAACTGATAATTTAGTAAAATGGAAATCTCCTAATATTAATGACAAAGTAGCAACTGAATTTCCTATTCCTGTCTTTTTAGTACCAGCTAAAAGATTGAATGATTTTGAAGTAAATTTACAAAATGAACATAAACAAATAGCAAAACAGATGGGAAATTCTAATACAGAAGAAGTATCTTCTAGTCATATTTCACTAAATGATCATAATTTTAAAAACAACATACAGAAGATAACTGATGAAGCTAATTCTTTTATAAGCTCTGAATCGAGTGCATCGAATCCTAGTGTAAATTCGGCAATCTCTACTTCATCTTCAATTAATGTGGTACCAAAAGTTCAAAAAAAATTAAGTAATTTAACTATTGATTTTTTAAAAAATAAGAAAAATCAGAAAGCATTAGATGGAAAATCAGAAAACGAAGGTTTATTGAAATATAAATTATCTGAAAATGATTCATTAACTAATGATATAATAAATTCAAGCAATAAGCATCCTGATGATATAGAAAGTGAACCAGAGTTTGAAAGTGATTTTGAAGATTCCGAGTATGAATCATCCGACGATGATAATGCAGACTTAAAAAGTTTTAGATCAGCTATTTCTACAACCAAGGAGAAACTTCATAATTTTGCTGCAGTGCATAGAATGATTATGCTCAAAAATTTAAGTCAGGTGAGGATTGACAAAAATTTAACAGAGGCAGAAAAGAAATTAAAAAAAATTGACGTGATCATGAATACTTCTCTAGAATTTATTATGGATCTGGAAAATTTTTCAGATGAAGAGGTAGACGAAGAAGGTGAAGAGTTCCTTGAACTAAAAACCGTCTTGACAGGTGGTGTAGTTCGTCCAACTGCTACATCTAAACGATCCATGTTGGATGTTGGGTCTTCTACCAATATGCACAAAAGTAGAAAGGGAAGAAACTTAGATTCAGGAAATTCTTCAGATCCGAATAAAATTAGATTTGCCTCTAATGTTAAACCAAATGATGGTAATGATGGATTAGGAAATGCAAACAAGAATAAAGGTAATACTTCATCTTGTGACGAGACATCTTCTCTCTCCTCAGTGTCATCAAATGGATTGGAAGAAAAGAAGGTTAAAAATCGTTCTTACCTTCCTCATAATCCACATTCAATGAGAATTTTCTCAGAATTTGAAAAGAGAAACAAGGCTAAAAACTCCAATGGACTAAGAAAAGTTAAAAGTGCAACTCAGGTAGATAAACTAAGTTCTGGTTCAAGCTCTAATTCTAAATCAAAAAAGAAGAAGAAGAAATTTTTCTTTTTCTAAAGTAAGACTACTGTGTAGTACCCTAGTCGTTATTAAATCTCATACATGTATTATAAATTCTATATAAGATTAAGCATATAACATTTAATGAAAATTGTTCAAATTATGAAACTTTCCTTATGAAGTTTTTATTTTACTCAGATTTATCTACGAACTTCACAGCATCTATTTTGTTACTCATTTCACTTTTCTTAATAACTTCCTTTAAGATAAAACCTGCTATATCAATATCTTCAAAATAGGAGACGTGGGACTTGAGTGCAGATACAATATCCATATCTAAGAGGTTAGGAGTGAGAGCATAATCAACTCTACCATTAGAATTTATATTTTGTAATTTTGAAACAAGTTCCTGTTTCAAAATAACATTCTTCTTTTCAATAGCACCGGTTTTGTCCGATATTGGTAAATCCTTTATTAAATTATTTCCCAGAGCAAGCATTTTGTTTGTAATGCCGTCTGATGGAAGATGCGGTAGATAAACTTCCTCGTATTTTGCTAATCTATTATCTATAAGCGGTTCCATCCGATATGCTACTGGATCATTTATGTGATAAATATTGTAAAGATCTTTAGTATTTGGATGTTGAAAGTTTATATTTGAGTTTCCTACTGGATCTGGGTCACCAATCATTGTTTTCTGTACCAATTTATATACACCTACTGGAGAACCAATGCAAAATAATTTTTCAACAGGGAAATTAAGTTTATATTTATTTGAGCTTGATAATAAATCAAATGCAATAACACTTCCTAAAGAATGACCAATAATGTGAATTTTCCCTTCAAATTTCAAATGTTTTTCCTTAAACGTATTATAAATAAAATTTAATTTGTTTACTGTATTTTTCAATATCTCTTCCTTGTAATATGGGTCATCATAAAGCAATATATCTAATCCTACGTCTCCCAGAAGTTTTCTAAATGGAGTAATTCCTCGAAGAGTAATGTCGCTTAGATTAGGAATATTAGGATCAGTACTTAGAATATCTGTTTTGTCTGTTTTGAAGTCTATATCATGTCTCCAGTCAACTGGAAGAACTTGAACATCACAATTTGATTGCCAATCGCTGTTTCCAAGTTCCTTATTGATATTTTTAATATCTGAAGATACATTATATATTTTTTTCATGTTAATTCGTAGTAAATTTATAGTGTGGGCAAAATTTACATATTGGTATTGTTTCCCAAGAGTCTGTCCGATTCCATGAATACACAAAACTAAGTGTTTCACATTTCTTTTGTTTGACAAGTTCTCGATAATACTGGGATTAGAGTTTTTATAATCATTCTCCATTTCACTGCTTAAAAAGTCATCTTCTTTTAATTTACCGTCTGAATCCTTCATGTTAGTATCAGATACTTGTTTGGTACCGCCAATAATATTATTCACTTCTAAGCCTATCAACTCACCAATTTTTCCTAGTGGATTAGTTTTGTTAAGCTCTGATACTTCTGGTTTTACTCCTGTCGAATATTCTTCTAAATTTTTTTTTGATATGATATTCTCGTATCCCCTTATTATCTTGATTCCATTATTTGGTACATTCTGACCAAATGATGATCTCAAAAATTTCAGCTGTAAAACACCTCCAGTTATATCTTTAAGTATAAAAGCAGATTTATTATCTAAAAACATAGCGATACATCCCTCCTTATACTGACCCTCTAAATTATAAATATCATTAGTCTGAGTTTTTACCATCCCCGATTCATTAAATATCAGTTTCTCATAATGCCGTTCTAATTCTTCTGTTAAGTCTTTAGACAGTGGGTTTCCTTTGGGATCAAACCAAATACCCCTCCTTACTTCATATGTTGGGCCTGCCCAGTATGTTGGTTTTAACTCCATTTCAGATAGATTAACTTCAAACAAGTAATCCTCATTTACAGAAATATTTGGTGTCACTTTATTTGCTGTTTGGGGTTCTTTGAGAGTATTAGAAGTGTATGCAAGTTCAATTCTCGATGAATCTAGTTTAGAAAATGGGATAAACCTTTCAGGTGCTTTTGTAACTTTATAATTTAGATCATACGGCTTTCTTTTTGGTAGATCGGTGGCAAAAAACCATCTTGCCTTTAAATTTGATAGTGGACCTGCCAGGTTTGGTAATGTCTTCTGACCTTGTGATATTAGAGTGATTTTGGTTTTTCGGAACATGAATCCAAAATAATTAGATTCTAATTCTGATAATTCTAACTTGAGCACTTCTCAGGTTATGTTTACCTCCACATTTAGATAACACAAGAAGCTGTTCGGTTCTGTAATGAGATTAATCATTAATTTAATGTATCAAATAAATATAAGCTCTCTTCAAGTCCTTAAAATTTTTAAAACATGTTTTTATAATTATTATATCGAAATAATCCAATAAAAAATGATTAAATTGTGACTGCATACAATTTGTCTCGGGTCGGTAAGTCTGATAACAAAATTAAGCACTAAATATTAAATACTAAATATATATTAAACTGTTTAGATTATATATGTATGCAATTGCTTTACGAATGTATAATCCTATTCTAATTCTAAGTGATGAGACTTAAGTTTTGATCTTGCCCGTAAATTATAATGTGAGGATCGTCTTTCGTGTTGAGATGGCTCTGATAAAGGTTTGATTTCTGATTTGGTTTCTGATTTGATTTTAGTACTAGATGCTCTTAATCTTTCTTTTAAAGGTATAAAACCATCTTCTTCAACTTTCCTCTTGCGCAGTTGTCTTCCTGAGCCTGCTTGCAAATTGAATTTATCGGAATTCTCATGTTGAGGATTTCGGTTCAAAGTTTTTTCGTCAGATTTAGGTGTAGAGTTGGAGGACGATAGATTATCAGCCGATGATGGTGTATAATCTGGTGATCTTTCTCCAAAGTCTTCAATGCCTGTAACTTCTTCTTCTTCGTCATCCTCTTTGCCAATTTTGCTACCATCATTAGAATCATCCTGCACACTTAATTCTGATTGCGATTCTGTTTGTTTTAAGAATACTTCTAAATCCTTTGGGGCCTTCTTAACCATGCTTATAAGGCTATTAAAATCTTCCTTATCCTCATACAACATCCCAAGATATTTTGTTGAAATATCATTAACTTTCAATATATTAAAATTAAACTGTGACTCGTCGTTCTCTAAGTTCTTTGAATTACCTTTTTTCTCCAAGTTGGGTAATGCTATTTTGTTGGGCAAATAATCCTTCGTTGGGTCAAGCCCAAGCTCTTTAAATTGCTCTAGTATCTTACCATTTTGTTTTGAACTTTCAAGCATAACTTGATTGTTCAAAACAGCTAACGGTTGACTAGAATAAGTTTTAGAATGCTTTAATCTCACATGATTTGCTATTCCTTGAGCAGAAGAAAAACCAGTTCTTCCACAAAAGGAACATGTGATTATCACTAATATCCCATCATATCTTTTAAATATTGGTTCATTATTCTCTGTTTTGCCAACTATCCCACTGTTACTTGTTAAGCAGGTACTACTGTAATTTCGTCTATGATGCACGTTAAATTGTTGTTTAGAGTGGGTCCCGTCCAGAGTTGGCGAAGTTTTTTCAAGATTTGATATAGTTGATTCATTTGTCGATATATCGTTTGGTAAAGACTTCAATCCCGTTAGTCTCATATCCATAATGGTAGAATTAGCTGGTCTAAGCAGTGGTAATTCATTTAAACTTCCTTGACTTTTACTTCTGGTTTGATAATAGTGATGTGTGACATTGTTGTTGTGAACGCTTATGTTGCTTGGAGAATTTCCTGAGTACAGTGCTGATGATTCATTTTCTTTAAATCCCACTGGCATGTTTCTCAGTTTCTCTAACTCAACCTTTTTCCTTTCATTTTCCTTAGTCTGGTAAGTTTCTACGCTCTCTACAAAATTGGCATCTTGATGTACAGTTTTCATTAAATCAATTTTGGCATTAACTCTCTCTAGTTCTAATTTCATTTTTTGTACTTCCTTATTATTTAGCAGAGAATATAAGTGTATATTGTCTATTATTTCACTTTTTGCAGTTACATATTTGAACCTTTCATTCTCTTCACTATCCCCAGACATTACGCAAATATCATGATTCGGTATATGATGTATTTCATTTTCTAATGTTGACTCATGTGGTGATTTCGGAGTTGCAACTTGATAATATCCAGTTGATGGTGCTCGAGCAGGAATCCTCGAAGTAACTTCATGAGGATCCATAAATAAAACTTGTCCTGGTGAAGATTGGTCTGCATCATTACTGCCAGGCATACCTAACATATTATCTAAAGTGTGATTAAGATTATGTTCATCCATTATTCTTTTCAGTGTATAATTTAGTTTACCGATATGTTAAAAATCAATTGTTCATAGTCATATAGAACATATATATTCACAATCGAAGTCTTCGCCTGAGTTAACGAAAAATTGACAAAAGTACCAATCCAATTTTCTTGAATAAAAAATATTATCTAGATCGTTCCACTGACTATGTTCAAAGTTAGAAGCATGTCATATCATACACGGTTTACTATGCCAGTGTAAGTTTAAATATAATATCTTATATTCAATTTATACAGCATCTACTAATAATTTATATTGGAAATAAGTTCCATTTATTTTTGATGTAATTTATTACATAATGAGGTCGGGTAAACTATTCAATATTTATAGTCGAAGACTATAATTGATGTCTATTAAAAGGCGATGCATAACTATATTAGTCTAGAATAACCTATTGAGTGTCATACGAGTGTACAAGAGTTTACATGAGTCTACATGAGTCTTAGCACTATCAATTAGTGTGTAATATTATTTGTTATATGAGATTCTAACAAATTATTTGGAAGGTTGTCATTTCAGATAGAAACTCGTTTCTTATAATTTCATTGAATGGATACTTGGTTAAAATGCAGATTTGAATTAAATTATATAATTGCATCTTTCTGTACAAATTTATATAATTTTTTATAGTGATATATCATACTTCACACATTGTAATATAATTTGAATTATGCTGCTAATCTCAATGCCTCTCTCTCCAGCACCTGTTTCTCGAATTTAATAAGGTATACTATTCTATTAGGGTAGAGTTCATCGACATCTGCATGTGGAGAAACTGTACAGTCAAAGCCAGCTTGTGTAAGAAATCCTTTTATCAAACCACACATGAAATAATTGCATGAATGATTCCCCGGTATAAACTGAGTGAGGACTGGTTCATTATCTATGATCATATATTCATTTTCCCTTTCTGATGATTTAACTAAATCATTACTTGTTGTACCAAATAAATATGTCCACACACTACCATGAATAAATTGCAAAATATCAATAATTTTTAGATCACGACGTCTCAATTGACTAATCATATTGGATAATGATTCACTATTTTCATAATTCTTATCAGCTGATGAACTCAACATCGTTGTTGTATTTGTATTCGAACTTGCATTCCCTGCTTCTCCTGTGGCACTACCTGTCAATGAAGTATTTAAAGGTAAGAAAGTCGAACTTCTTGCGTTTGATGGTATAGATGCTCGTAAATTCAATAAATCTAACAATTTTGAACCAATACTTGAACCATGGTTGCTTAATATGGTCTCAAATTCCGTTGAAGTCTTACTGTTTTTATAAGTTTGTGATATCAGTTCTTGATATAAAAATGCCATGCTCGAAAGTGAAACTTGCTTTTTTTTATATAAGATTGGTTCTGAATAAATACTTGATGGAATGTATGTCGCACTGGCCTCATTAGGCAACGATTGTTTTGGCCCTATCGTATATTCATACCCTGTTGTGGCACTGACAGTCTGCTCTTCAGAGGTGCCTGTTAAAATTAGTTTATCAGTCATAAATACAAAATTCCAAAGTTGGGTGGAGACAATACTGGCTTTCACAAAGTGAACCTAATGAACAATTTAACTCAATTCCGAAATCCTAATTACACATACACATATATATATATATCCTTATTATAATTTAAAACATAAAAAGTCTTCAGGCAAGATCAAATAAATATCGAATTAAAAATAAATATATTCAGAATAAGCATAACCATAAGCTTTAAATGTTAGAATAAGGGTAACAATTGAACCCAGCTTCTTGAGAGATACATCTCCTACAATAAGAAGCGCCTCAAACCACAAGACATATCAACAAGTACATGCTTTTCTGTACTCGGCTCGAACAATAAGAGCGCTACAAGCATACAATTACATTACATCACATTATTACATTACAAGCATATAGTATTTTCAGTATTATTTAACTTTTTATTTGGTTGTTGAATCAGACGAAAGAAAAAAAAGGTAGCTTGAGTTTATCCACATCAACACTTCTAATAAAACTATTAAAAGCATCTCGAGCCAAATGCACTCACAGTCATCATTAAAATAAAAAGGAAAATACTTCCTTGATTTCTTTATTCTTGAACCTAAACCAACAACTGCAAATGACAATTTAAGACAAACTTATAGTAAAATAAAACTATAACTTCCATCGAAAATACCAATTGCTTATATATGTTTTCAAAATTTCAAATTTTATCCTCAATTGCAATTGTACTAAAGAGTTATATATGGCATATTGCGAAGATTGGAAAATTTTTCCTCTGTAAATTCCCGTAGTGAAATGCATGAAAAGCTGGTGTGTCGATGCCCTCATAGAACACGAGGCATCGGAATCAATTAAAAGCCTTCACGGTGGATAATGTTACAGTAATATTGGTCAATTGTAATGGTTTAGGGCATTGCATTACTGTTATTACTATATTTATTAATGGTAATAATTGATACTAGGATTGGTATTTTAAGAGCTGTCGTTGGGTTTGCAGCAGGTGCTGGAGGAAGGAGGGGGATGTCTGCTCATGTGATCTTGTTAGGATTGATTAGTCTTGAGACAGTAGAATCTTGTGTTAAATTTTGTGTAAGTGGGCAAAGAGCTGTTAGCTGATTGGGGTAAGAAAAACGAGGGATGAATGTATGTTGATACGTTTTGTTTTAATGATGGATTAGAAAGGCGTTTTAAAATTTTAAATATATTATGAAAAACTAATGGTTATTAAAAAATTACATAGAAATCACCTAACTGACCTATTTATACGTATAAGATAAATGTAATTGTACTTAGAATCTCAACTTGGAGAAGAACCATTGGTTCTTACCAGCTTGGTGTCTTTCTTCGAAAGCCTTCTTGATAACCTTCTTAGCTTCTTCTCTTTGAGTTGGTTCTTCAAAAGTTTCGGTAGAAACAACAGACTTGAAAGATTCAACATCTAAACTGTATCTGGTTGGTAATAAATGATTGTAGTTGATAACCTTGATAAATGGCTTGATCTTGGTTCTCTTAGCAATCTTCTTAGCAGTGTGCTTCTTGGTGACCTTTAATGGGTATCTTTCAATACCAGCAACTAAAGCGTGACCGAATGGGTGAGATTTGGAACCTTCATCGTGTGGTTTGACGATAACAACCTTCTTACCGGCGTAACGACCACGGACAACGACAGCTATAAAAAAATGATTAACAATCATAGCATGTATGACGATTAAAGAACTGTTAGTAAAAATGCACGTTTTATAATAGCGTATTCAATGCATAAGTAGAGAAAGAAAAACAATCTCAAAGATAAATCCTGGAACAAAATAGCATATTTAAACATAATCTTATAAGCAATTAATAATGAGGTTATTACTTTACAATGAATTGCTTAAGTGAAACTAATGTGAGCTAGTAGTTACTCATAAAGTGAACCACAGTATTCAATGTTTCTATTAACATTCAACTCGGCAATTGATAAAACCTGGCTCATCCAAAGTCATTCAAACTCTTAGATCTAGCAAGCTGACTATACATCAGTTTTGAAACAATATCTACAAAGTTTAAATGATCGATGGAATATAATGTTCAGCTCAACATAGTTTGTTCACAGTTCCATTTTTCAGTATCAAGTGAAAACGTCGTTATTCAATAGTCTCTCATTCTTATTTATTCGTATGTTCGTCATTATTATACGTGTTGTAGCTATATGAATCTTCATTATCCTCTGTTCTCTATCCCAACTTTCCATAAAATACTCATAATTTAAATTTCCATTTCTGAATACATACCAACTTTACCAGCCTTTAAGAACTTAGCCATTTTTGATGATGTGTGTTTCTTTGATTTTATCAAGTGTTCTAAAAGCTATAATGAAGGATTAAAAACGTAACTGCAATTTATATAATAAGAATTAATATATTAATATATAACTTAGGATTAAATTTCAAACACCCTACAAAAATTTAATCGATAACATACATGTTTAAGAAATCTTTACTTTCAATTCATTCTCATCGTCAATTATTAACTTACTGAGTACCAAACTTCTTACTAAATAATATTAAAACACTATGTACATTGAAAAAACCACCAGACAAAATTTCAAACTAACCTGCTACACCTAGCCGAAGGAAACGGTATCCCATTTACACAGGCCGTCAAACGAATACTGAAAAAAGATCATTCCAAGTGCTACAATGCAATTAACAACCTACCTCCATTAGAATTGCAGTCTCTAGAGAGAAACTTACAAAGACACCTCCTTCTAGCGTTCAGCCTAGCGTGGTATACAAAATTTCATACTCCTTCTAAATTTTCCAATTTTTGACAAACACAGCTCTCATCATAATATGCACACTGTTTCATTTTGATAACTTGCGTGTGGATACAAAAGAGTAGTTTTTCACACAATATGTTCCGAGGCATAATACTTTTCAATTTTTCAGAGAACGTTTTACTTTTTTTTTCGGATATAAACATATAAATAATGTGTCTGGGTGTAACCAGCAGTCACTCTAATTTACTCGTTGATTATTTATCTGTCATGTGACTGCCGATAATATTCATGGACGTCTGTCTGACTGTTTTACTTAAATGTCACCTCCACCTTTAAATAAGACTTTACAAGAGAAAGAAATACGCAAGAGGAAGAAGTTCTGAGTATATGTACTGGAAATATCCAGTATATGGTACTCTCTCTATATATTACAATTTAATCATAATGTCTTGCGCTAATATTCATAAGATTAGCTCAAGTGGGATGGCATTTTTGAAACTGTTCGGATGTCTTGGGTTTGCTCTTAAAGAAGGAAAATGGTCGCTGAGTTTATTAACAACCATTGTAATCTTTGTAATATATACATATATATTCAAGCAATTTGAATGTGTAGTTGGGTTTAGTCTGAACTGAACGTATGTATCAGTAAAATTCTGTACTAACTACATTTTCTCTGTTCTTATAATTACTTTCTCAGTAATTTTCTTCGCTTTTATTGAAATTTAAACAAAACATTTATGGATAAAACCTTAAAAGAAAAGCATTAAAACAAGCAAATAGTTTGACAGAAGATGCATATATATGAAACATGGTACTTGGGCTTTTGGCTTTCATTTAAAAGGTCTAACTATTGACAGCAAGAATATTTTTGAATTTTAGACATCTTTAGTGACATAAAAGGAAATATTAGGAATGGACGAAGAGATTATAAGAAGTCAGACTCGACCTTACTATGATCCAGATACTTTTGATGCTGGTTATTTAGCTGTATTCAGGCCAAATAAAGGTGTAATTGATCCTTATGGGTTCAATATTGCTTCTAAGCTGAATGTGGTTCAAGCAAATAATAAAGGTTTGGTGGATATAAAGAATTTGAATAGAATTAATGGCAGATTTTCGAATTTCCTTTCGAGATGGTTTAGTTGGTTAACTGGTAATAAAACTATTGGAAATGGGTCTTTATCCATTAATAAGGTTGTTCTTACTGATGGTGATCAAAATATTAATAAGACATTAGATACATTAGAATGGTCGGATTTATTAGATATTGAGGTTGGCAAACGACTATTAAACCAACTGCTAGAAGAACTGACAAAAATATACTTACGCCATTTAGTCCAACAGCCTTTTGAAGTTAGTAGAATTTTATTGCAAGTCGGAGATTTTACAAGTATCACTTCAGGGAAGGTTAAAGGTAAAGTACAAGATCCCATTAATGAAAAGCCTACAATATTATTAGAGGATCAAGAAAGTGATATAGATTGTGAAAAGGGTTTTTTTACAAATGCATCTGTAAATGATTTAAAAGTGGTTAAGGAATCTAATAATAGTAACCCTAGTGTTGAAACTTTTGATGAGATAAATATTGACAATAGAATAAAACCCGAATCCTTGCATGTAATGGATATTATCAATGCATTAGTTGAAAAGGAAGGCCTACGGGGTGTATGGAGAGCAAATAACACGACTTTTATATATAATTTCTTAAACATGACATGTAATTTTTGGTTCATTGGGTTACTATCGCCGTTTTTTGGAATATCTGATCCACACATCTTCGATACATTAATACAGACAACCGCATCATACTCAGCTTTTGATGACATCAAAATTTCCCTTGGATTAGCAGTTTGTTCTAATATTTTGACCAACATTTTTTTGATTCCACTAGATCTAATAAAAATTAAACTAATTACAACCTCGATAGAAGATTTACAGGTAATTGAAAGTGTTGATAATAGTACATACGAGAATGTGGAGGAAAAAGAATTTAATGAACCCTTAAAAGAAAGATCACGTAGTTTACGAAATATAATAAGAAGTTGGTCTTGGAAAGGTGATTTATTAAAGCTTCCAGCAGACCTATGGTTTTTCACAATTTTAAATTCATTGGTGAATGTTAATAGATCATCTTCTACCTTTTTTGGTGAAAGACTATTCACTTTATTATGGGTAAAATATTTACATCAGACTAAAGAATCCTCTAAATTGAAATTATACAATTTATCTTTTTGTTTTTTCCAAATAGTAGGAATATTTTTTAAACTACCAATTGAGACAATGCTCCATCGTTGCCAAGTAAAATATTTATTAAATAGAAGTAAAGAGAGTAGTGACCTACTGTCCATCCGCCAAAATGAATTGATCATTAAACCAATCCAATATGATAAGAAATTGTTTTATAATCAAATTGTCAATTCCAAAACTACTAATGAAAAAGAAAATAACCTTGTAAGTAAAAAGGTAAAGGCATTATGGAATGGTTGGAGAATTAGTGTAGTTAGTTTGTTATGCGATTATGGTTTAAAAGTACTAAAAAAAAAGGACAAATCTGTAGAATTCGAATTTTAATAATTTGTTATCAAAGGAAATCAACTAATAAAATAACACGTCATTTTCAAAAACATTTTAAGGGTTTTTCATTAGATCACTTTGTTTAATGAGATACTCACCAAGAAATTTTAATGGATCTTCTGGCTTTTCCTTTGCAATAATTTTCATACCACTTAATAAATGAGGGGTGACGTGTTGATTTAAATATTTTCTAGTTTCAGAACCTCCAATTGTTTCTGTTAAATTCACATTGTTTAAATTCTGATCATTTATTCTATTCCCTAAATCTGTAGCAGTAAAATTAACATTCTCATTTGCTGTAGTAACAGAAACCTCCTTACTATCATGGGAACGAGTTGGTTGGACTAATTCGGTTGGGTTAGACATAGTTTGGTACAATTTAATCTCGATTTGATGATATTCTTATACATGTACATATATAGAGAGAAATACTTGTATAGTATAATCAATCTATTAGTAATCTAAAAATCTGAATATGAAATATTTTTACGTTGCAGTTATCTAAAATAAATTATTATTCGATAAGCCAACTTGTTAAAAAAATTACTGTTATTTACTCTCATGAGTTTAAACATTTTATAAAATCTTAATTTCATGTAACTCAAATAACGAAAAGCTTCAAAAATTGAAAATATGAGATTTTAAAGGTTTACAATATAAATTTCAAAACTAAATTAATTTTAAGAATAAAAGATGAATTTTGTCATAGTTAAGTGTACATAAAGTGGAAACTTGTCGTGTTACTTATTATAAGATATTTTCATTCAAGTTTTAAATTTGCTATCAATAAGAATTAAACAAAAAACAGCAAACATGAGTGATAATGGGAATGATGATATCTTCGATCAGGTTGCCAAAGATATTAAGGAACAAATTGAAAAATTGAACAGTACTGAATTTTTGACCAAACGACAGATTGAAGAATATAGAGAAACAGTATACGATATTAGAGAGACCATAAATGATTTACAGAAGAGTGTTGAAGTTATAAGAAGAAGTGATCCAGCTTCAGCTCAAGAAAAAGAAAATGAAGTTGGTTTATTAAATAAACTTTTGAAAGAGCTAGAAAATGCTAAAACACAGAAATATAATAATTTCATTCAAGAAAATAAGGTAAGTGACTTTATGAATGATGGTCCAATTGATGGTTCAAGAAATAATGATGACCTGGGAAATGCGGTTCAAAATCAAATGTTCCAAGAGCAATCTAACCAATTAGATGCAATCCATATGACTATGGGTCAATTACAAGAACAAGCAAGAGCTATGGGTGATGAGCTATTAGATCAAGGTGAGTTACTAGACCAAATGGATGATGGTATGGATTCTTTAGGGAGTAAATTAAATAGAGGAAAAAAACAACTTGAATGGATTTATGAAAAAAATCGTGAAAGATGGAATGATTGTTGCATAGTCTTACTAATAATTGCATTAATTGTATTATTTGTTGTTGCATTATTATTATAGATAATAGAAATTTGTAATATTTTAATCCTATATGCTATGCTTTAAAACATTAAGAAATTTTGTTACATTCCATTATATTCTTTCAGACAAGTGGAATATAATATCATTATCCCAAGTCAGGACCTAATGGAGAATAAAAAATAATATTGAAAATTAGTCTATTTATTTATGAACACTTTGATGGCTTTCTGTAATTTTCTATTATGAAAATGTAAAAATTAAATAATAAAAAGAACGCTCATATTAATAAGAAAGATACTGTTTCTTCAAAAAGAGACGTTTAATTAAGTATCTGAACATATCAAATACGATGGTCAACATAACACACTGTGTCCTTTAAATTAAATGCTCGCATATTATTTCTTAACTTCCAGTATGAAATAATTTAATAAATATTCTTTCAGTTTCATGTACTGCTGAGATATACAAAATGGGAAACAAAAAAATCTTAAATTAAGATCTGGTTGTCGTGTTATAAAAAATGATATAAGATTAATCAAGTATGGATTTGGCCCAATATATGGAGATAACTCAAGTAGAAAATCAACTTATAATTACAAGAACGGTTTTAGATGTCAGGACAGAATCAAAATGCATGAAATTTCCATGTTTTGATTATGTATGCTCGTTCTTCTATAGAAAACCATGCAAGTATTAATATGTAGTACATTCGTTATCTGAGTATCATTTTTCCAATTTCCGAAAGAGCAGGTTTTTAGAATTATCGATTCATTTTCAATTATTCTGGAGAAAAGTGGCTCTCATAACGAAAACAATATTCTTTAAAAATGACACATAAAATTTGCTTAAATGCAAGAACGTCAGTATTTCATAATTATTTTCTATGTCGACGTGAGTAAATAAATAGTAGCTTTCCAATGATTTTTCTGTTAAGGTACGCAAAATCAAAAGAGAGTACTAGATTTCCAGAATTCTATCGTTTAAATAGAACATACTCTATATAATACGACAAGGAACATGCGATTTTTCACGTAAAATACAGTCGTATTGAAAAAAGCCTGCTTAGAATATCAGTCGGAAAGATCATATCCCTTTTGGGATGACATACGTTTTTCCCCAATATATATGATTATTGACGCATTTAGCAAATTCTCGGTAGATAACTATCATGAAACATATTATTATACACTTGATAGGTAATAGTACTAATATAAGAGACATTTGTTTAATTGCTTGAATAAAACTGGTTCGGAAACACATGCACTTCGCACCCACATACATATTCATCTGTGTGTACATGTACATATATATTATTAATATGCTTCTCATACTGGTCCCAAAAGATCCAAGAAATCACCAATCTATTTACTTCCTTGGCACAATAAACGACATCTAGAAGCATTCCGACCCCTCCTTTACATCATAGAAATTCATAAAATCTTAATCGAGTATCCGCTGCGATCACTACAAAATAAATTGAATGCATTTACTATATTTGGACCTACTTCCCTGTTATTTCTCTATTCCGAATCTTCAAACAGCACAGAAGCTATTGCAAAAAAAAAATTCTCTAATTCAAAAAATCTCCCTCTCACCCGTCTCCGTGTATCAAATACCCTCGATCGTATTCTTTGCCTTTCCCTGTTTCTTTCGTTTTCCCACGTTTTATTTAGCCTAAATGTAGCTGGTAGTCGTTTTCCATTTATGGCGATATATCGAAGAAGTCCTCTGCCCCTCATTCAATCGTTACACGTCTACAGCACCAAATAAAGAGAGGAAGATAAGCAAAAACTTCCAAAGTTCAATATGTTAGTCTCCTCTATGTCTTTCTGACTGTACTGCAATGTACTTTTTTCTGAAGCTGCTGCAAACCACTACAACCCTCGCCACCCATACCACAGTCGTCATTTTGCTTCCCGCCTTCAATGCTTGCTTAGCAGGACACATACCAAACAATTGATACACTGCTATAAAATAAACGATAGTAGGTTAATAACCAACTTTATGTGCCTGAGTAAGAGAAGAAGAAAAGAGTTTTTCCGAGATCTTCTCATGATCTCTCTCTTTACCCCTTTCAGCGTTCCGCTATTCTCTAACAATTTAAAAAATGAGAAAACTGTTGCAAGAGAAAATAAAGCACGGTCAACTGTCAGGACATACTTCCCTTCCTCGAGTTCAATTTCGCTTCCAGTAAAAAATATCACTCCCTGGGCGAGACCTCAGAAAAACTTAAAAGCTGTCCTGCCATTTTTCTCTGTCCTTTCTCCCTTGTTACATCCTTGCCCCTTTATTAAAGACAAAATACGAGGGACAAACCAAAACTTAAAAGAAACGAGAACATGTTTAAATGGTTGGTAACAACTGCACAAGAGAAAAAAATAGATCTCACAAGAGAAGCATTTTGTTTTCTTTTCTGAAAAACATTAAGAAACCTTCTCGTAAAGTTTGTCTTTATGTATATACATAATTATCTTGGTTTTCTGCAGGGTATATCCTACCATGATTAAGTTATTAATTCTCTGGTCGTTCATTTTCACTTTTTCGAAAGGCGTATTTTTAAAATTAAAAACTCATTCTTCGTAAATGAAAATATTATGCTATACATTTTGAGCTAGGAATATTTGAGTATTTTAAGATTACTATGGGTAGATACTATAGAAAAGTTTAGCTTCTTTGGGTCAACTTTGATATTAATATTGAATTCTTTTTACTTCAAAGTGTTGTTGTTTGTAGCTTCCAATAAATTAACTTTTTTATTTTTTGAAACATTTTCAGTATTTTCCGAAGAGAGAAAAGTGTTGTGTTTTCAATACCTCAGATTCGATATCTAAAATTATATATATATACATTATATCCAATTATCAAGTCGATAGTTATATATAAAAGTTAAAGTGTTATTGAGTTTGTTGGATGGACGTTCGGAAACTATATTGTTTAATTCTATTATCGTTGCATTCATCTATATCTATCAAAAAAATTTCATTTGGCTTGACCTTCGATTTTTGGTTAAATACAGTAGATTATTAATTAAAACATTTTTTCAAGATTACGAGCCATAAAAGGAAACTGGAACAATCACCAATGGAAGAACTGAGAGATGACCCAAGGTATCACGTTGATTACCAATCAGTGCCCTCCAGTAAAAGTGAAGGAAAGAAACATATTGTGATTGTCGGTGGTGGTATAATTGGTGTTACCACTGCATACTACTTAACTCAACATCCAAAATTTAGTCCTTCCACACATCATATTACAATTATTGAATCTACAGAAGTGGCTTGTGGTGCATCAGGTAAAGCCGGTGGTTTGATTGCATCATGGGCTTTCCCGGAACAAATTGTACCATTATCGTTTAGATTGCATGGACAATTGAGTAATCAATTCGATGGTGAAGAAAATTGGGGTTTCAGAAGATTAAACGCGTTATCTGTTGAAGCAGATGTTAAAAATGTTAAAGAAGCACAAGAAAAAAGACATCTACGATTTCAAAGAAGATTTTTGAAAAATAGTTTAGAAAATTCTAAATCATCTACTATTGAAAAGGCAACTAATCTTCATGGTGATCCAAAAGAAGATTCAACCTATAATAAAACTAAACTACCTCAATCTATTTCTGAAGAAACAAAGGATGCTTTAGAAAGTGCTGACGTCAAAAGAAATGATTCAGAGTCTAGTTCGATTAAAGATCATTTTCTTTCTACCACTATGACTTCAGCTGACAGTACTAGCAGTATCCCAGGTGATCTTGGAACAGGGGGGTTAATGATGAGAACAACTCAAAATGTGTTACCTACTGCATTTGATTGGATTAAATCTACTTTAGTCAAGACTTGGACATTCATTGGTGAACCAACTACTACTGCACAAATTCACCCATTACAATTTTCATTGTTTTTACTTAAAAAGGCAATGGAAACCGGTGCAGTTGATCTAATTAGAGGTAAAGTTGTAAATTTTAAAAAGAATGAAGCTAATGAAATTATTGGAGTAGGTTATGTTCCAAAAGACAAGAAATACCAAGGTAATATCGTTAACATCATCAATGCCAGTAAAGTATTACTTGCACTGGGTCCATGGACAAACAAACTATTGAAAAGCTGCCCCGTTACCAGTTTAAAGGTCCATTCAGTTATCGTTAAACCAAAGAAACCTGAAGGTACTACAATTTCCCCATATTCTATGTTTAGTGAATTACAAATTGATGAAAACCAAACATTTTCTCCAGAAATTTACCCTAGAAAAGATGAAATTTACATCTGTGGTGAAGGTGAGAGTTTTGAAGACCTTCCTGATGATCAAGATAGTGTTGTCGCTAATGAAGAGAAATGCAGTGAGTTATTCTATTATGTTTCTAAATTGTCTTCAAACGTTTCTGAAGGTGATGTGACAGAGACTTTTGCATCCTATGTGCCAGTAGTTGACATCCCTAGCGGTTCAGGTCCATTGCTAGGTGAAACAGATGTAAAGAATTTATTTATAGCATCTGGTCACAGTTGTTGGGGTATTAATAATGCACCAGCAACTGGTTTGATTATGTCCCAATTAATACTAGAAGGTATTTGCACATGCGCAGACATATCCGAATTTAATCCAACTTTGTATTTCAAGGCTTCCTCAAATAAATCAATAATGAAAGCTTAGCCTTTGATTATTTATTTAAATATGTACAATTTATAAATGATATACAATAAGATAGATATTTATATTAATGACGAAATTATAGGCAATTTCTACCCACGGTTTCTCCTTTCTAGGCTAAAAAGTAATTGTCTTTTAGAAGTAAATATTAAATTATTGTTATGAAACATTCTTTTACAGTCTTATAGTCTTCTGCTCCATTGATAAGGGCTAAAATTTGAATGAAATTGAAAAATACCAAACGAAACATAAAATATCAAATGAAAGCGTCAATATTTTATAAAGTGCAATTTTTCGATCATTATAAAATACACAAAGCATTCTATTTATTAGTTGAGTTCACTAGTGAATCAATTTAAGTAGTTAAGAATGATAAATAAAATTAAGATTGCAAAGTAGTCCTAAAAGAAATTTTAATATTTAAGCGCAATAATATTAAAAAATAATTAGAAATTATATCCGATATAGTGTAACGGCTATCACATCACGCTTTCACCGTGGAGACCGGGGTTCGACTCCCCGTATCGGAGTTCGTTTTTGAATATAAATATTATTTCATAATAATCAGATATTTTTGATGGAATGCTCTACATTTTTAGTACTAATGTTTATTAAATCAATTTTTTTTTACCAAATAATGAAGATATATGTATATTTTGTTATTTATGATAGCTTGAAATAAATTATATCAAGCAATACTATTGAATTTATTTATCAGATATTTTTCTTTTCTGTAAATTTTTGAACGCTGCTGATGCACCGCTACTAGCAACGATAGTGCTATATTGATTCCTTATATTTTTTTTTTTCTGAGAATTCACTTGAGCTTTTTCTTTATAATAACTTGGGTCAATAGGACCATCACGTCTTAAAGTATATAAAACTTCATATCTGCTGCTACTGATTATCATATTGGATGGAACTGAATATTTTTTCACATGTGGCTTTGAATTTATTGATGTTGATGCTGTGTTTAAAAATGGGGCAGACTGAGTATATGGGGAAGTTGTAGCTACAATTTTCTTTGTGGTATTTGGTTTAATTGGCTTTCTTGTTTGTTTTTTTGTTTCAATTTGCTCATCCACTATTTTTGAATTCATATCATTTCCCATTGGATTTATTAAATTTTGCTTTTGTACATATTTGCCATCAACGCTATATGATGCAGAAAAATTTCTTGCCAAATCATCATTATTCTTTAAAACCGGTGATGGAATATGTTGGGACATAGCGGATAAACCATTACTTGACTGTTCAATATTTTGCGTCATATTAGCTTCATGTACTAGGTCAGCTTGTTCCAACGAGTTTGAATTACTTGCTTGAGTAGATTCATTTAGTTTTAAACCATTTGCCATTTTAGCTATATATTCATCCTCAATTTGTCGTCTTGATTTAAAAAGGCAACTAACCCAAGTGTCATCATTATTAATTAGAGGAAATGACGTCAATGATCTAAATTCAATCAACGAATCCCTAGGTAAACATATAAACCATAATTTATAGTGGTATTTTTCCAAAATCAAATACCCGGTTCTTTTAATCTCATCAAATTCAAAATCATACATAGAAAGATCAGAGTCTGCAATATTAACCATTTTTACCGATAATATTTTTCTTGAAAGTGGATCTATTTTGTTATATACTAATGAACCACTTTTATAAAGAGTAAAAACACTTGGAAAAGCACCTAGATCAGATTTTAACTTTGAACTGTTATTAGTTACTAAATTTGTAATCAAATCATTATCAATTTTTTTATAGGTGAGCATGGACATATCAGGTCCATTTTCATCATAGGGTATTTCGTGAATATAAGCAAGTTGTTGTTTTATGACATTATCATTTGGATTATATGTTTCATCATAGTTATTATACTTAAAATTCTTTTGATAATTTGGAGGTACTTGTCTTATTTTATCTTTTTTATTTATATTATCTATTTTTCTATTATCACTGACATTATTACCATTAATTTTACCTTCCTTTCTTGCAGATGTTGTATCATATATTGTTTTTTCATTTTTTGAAATGTTATCATTAGGCATACCTAAAGGACGACTTTCATTATTAGTATTTAAACTTAGAGAAGATATACCAAGCTTTTTTCTCCATTCTACAATGTTTCCTGTTGTGCTTGATATCATTTTAGGTCTCCTTCGTTGTTTCTGTTTTGTAATAGTAATGTCTCGCAGTGGAACATCAATAATATGCAATTGTCTATCATTTATAGATTTCGTATTTTGGTTACGATCATTCACATTATACAAGGGCACTGGGGTATTATTTAAGGTTCCATCATTAGTTGTTAATTTACTAGTGCCTGCCCATATTTTTTCTTTATCTTCCCAATTGATATTATTGAATAATATATGCTTTTTAATATTTTCCAAATCTATCCTATTTTCTGGATTTGTCACAAAAATTTTTGAAACTAAATCTTTCCAAGTTTGTGAAATTATATGATTAGGATCATTCCAATTATAATCCAATGCAACTATTTTTTCAAACGTGTTCAATTCATTCGTACCACGGAAAGGTGGCGACCCTTTTAAGAATTGAAATATTATGCATCCTAATGCCCAAATATCCGAACAAAAACCACAGTGATTGTATAGTAACAGTTCGGGAGAAACGTATTCTGCAGTACCAACGAATGAAGATGTTCTGTTCGTTACAGTACCATCATTCTTCTCTATACCCCCATCTCTATCGTTTTCAGTATTTTCAACATTATTTATAATCGATGCAGCACCAAAATCTGTAAGAATTAAATTATAATCCTTGTTAAGTAAAATATTCTCTGGTTTTACATCTCTATGAATTATTCCCTTTTTATGTATAAATTGTAAAATATCAATAATCTGAACAGTAAAATGAATAGACAATTCCTCATTAAATGTCTTGTGTTTATATAATAGTTGCAACAACTCTCCATTTACTGCATAACTAAGAACAAAATAAAGGTTTTCTTCATCATGAAATGTATAGTATAATTTAATGACACCTGGATGGTTACCTTTTCTTAAAATATTTAAAACGTTTTTTTCAATGGATACGTATTTAACCTTATTTTCTTTAATAATATGTTTCTTCGAACAAACCTTGATTGCATAATATTGTCTAGGTTTTCTTTTATCAATTGCTTTATACACTGTAGAATATGACCCATGACCTAATTCTTCCTTGAAAACATAGTCATTTGGTGAATGTTTTTTAACTCTATTCGACATGCTTTATTAACATTAGTGCAAAAGTAAATAGTATAATAGTATAGAACAAATATGTATATCTATATATATATACATATATATTCTCGCAAAAGTTCTAAAGTCTACCCTTTTTACTTCTTTTCTATTTTGTCCTTACAGAGACACAACTATTCAAAAAGCCAAATATATATCTTTGTAAAATCAGTATATATCATTAAACAATAGATTATCTAAGAACTATTTTACTCTATTCGTAGCTATTAGAACTATAATATGTAGGTAAAGCATCAACTAAATGTCATGAAACATTCATTCTTTTCCAGTTTTTTATGATACCTAATTTTTCATTTTTTTTACAAATATCAAAGATGTCAAGTTTGAGTCCAAGCGAGATAATATATGTACCCACGCACACAGACATATATATATATATATGTCTGTGTGTATGTGTATGTGTATGTGTGTTTGTGTGTGCGCATATCAAGCGAGCGTTTAAAAGATTGGTAAAAGTATATTAAACAGCTAAGAAAGATTACAACCATTTCAATGATGGGATGATAATGGAATTATTTAGAGCGTTATCTAATCGTATATGTTCAAGATAAACTGGCATACGGAATGAGCATAACAAGGTAAGCTATTGAGTATTTAGAAAACTTGAATCTTTATACTGTAAAAATGGCTTCATTTTACAGAATTTAAGTTCCAAATTATAACCCAGGGACTCTTTCCTTTGAAAGCCTTTAATTATCTTGAATATACCGAAACAATTAATCAGTATTCTAAGAGATGCATACTTTACCGGGAACATACAGATGCTCAGTTTCCTTGCATAGTTCTTGAGGAACCGATCGGCAATTGAGTAGAAAGGGCATACGTACACCGTCTTGACTTGATAATGCACACACTTACTTTCGAAAAATCAATCTTCAGTTTTCTTGACCCTGGTGCAATACTTAAAATTATCATACAAAGACAATGTTGTACTTTAGTGTATTTGCCGTGTATGTTTTATGTAAAGCGACCTGGAGGGGTAACAAATAGAATCCTCTGCCAGATGAAGTATGGTTCGTATTGATATTTATTTTTCTGTAGTGATACTATGAACCTTCATTTTGTGTCAATAGCATGAGAAAAAGGGGTTTGGTGTAGAGTGTCAAGAAAGAAAAAGGGGTGATTATCAGTTATGTCATAACTCTCTTACCAGCCTTATATTACAGTAAATGGGGAGAGAAAAACGAGAGATGCTCATTTCCGCGGACTCAGAAGATGGAAATTTTTCTATTAAATTGTATAGACAAGTACGTGGCTCTTCCCGATGTCTCCCTATCTCGTTTTGTCCCAGCGGTAACCCGCTGAAGGAAGAGAAGAAAATAAACACATTCTGCAGATGAAATGCGTGGAGATACGTGATGCACGCTTTTTCCTTGGTACACACAGTGCGGAAAGGGATACTTATCCAATCATCTGCCAGAGTGTGAGGTCATTCAATTCGACAATCCCGATGTATGTAATCTTCTCTGGCAGTGTGATTCATCACTTTCGTGCTGTGCTAAGTCTAACAAAGTGGCACACGACACATTTTCACTGACTTATATATAAATGCAGGACAGAATAAAAGTGTCCCATTTGTGCATGAATTAGATTGAACAATTGGAGTAGTTTAATTAATTAATATATATATATAAATATACATGCATATAGACAGTCACACTGATAAGCAATATTAGCGTATCCGACTGTTTAATTATTGTTTTGCATATCCTACACACACATACACACCACCACTTAAAAATAACTACGACATCTTCGATCATGTTTACTAGATCTGTTGCTGTCAAAAGATTGGCCTCTTCTGCCGTATTCAGAAGAACAAAAGTCACATTACCAGATTTGAAATGGGACTTCGACTCATTAGAGCCTTATATCTCCGGTAAAATCAACGAACTTCACTACACGAAGCATCACCAAACTTACGTTAATGGATTGAATTCGTCCGTGGACCAGTTCAAGGAGGTCACTGAGAAATTGGAGAAGGATCCAAAGAATCTGAAGTTGGCTACCGAATTGATTGCAATCCAACAGAATATTAAATTCCATGGCGGTGGTTACAGAAACCACTGTCTATTCTGGGAAAATCTATCTCCTACAAGCGGCTCCGGTGTTGGTGGCGAATTACCTACTGGCAACTTAAAGAAACAAATTGAAGCTCAGTATTCTTCAGTGGACAATTTAGTCAAATTGGCCAATGCAAAATTGATGGGTATTCAAGGTTCAGGTTGGATATTTTTGGTCAAGAATTTACACAACGGGGGTTCCTTGGACATAGTGCAAACGTACAATCAAGATACCGTCAGTGATCCAAAACTGATCCCAATTTTAGCGATTGATGCCTGGGAACATGCTTACTACTTACAATACGAAAATAGAAAGGCTGAATACTTCAGTGCTATTTGGAATGTTATCAATTGGAAGGAAGCCGGAAAAAGGTTTGATGCAGTTTAGTGCACAGACATCGGCATGAACATTGACTTTAACCCACAGAAGGCTATATATATATTCATATAATAAAACTCTTTTATTTATACTATCAGAATACAGGAATTTTTGTTCTAAACATTTAGTAATTGTCTTTAAAAATAGTTCGGAAATTTAAAGTTGATGAACTTTCAGTTTTTTCTGTAAGCGGATATGAAAAGAAAATATGCGATGAGCATTAAAAAATTTTAAAAAATTATTAAATGAATCTTAATACATAATAATACCAAGATGTATAGATATCTATATTTATAACAGCAGATTTTGTAAAATTTTATCTAACGACTGCTTAAGAGTGACGAACAATAATAGCATTTTTGGTTTTCAATATGTCTGATCTTCACCATTTATTGACGTTTCCTGAAAAGCCTATAACTTCTGACTTCTACGTTACGAAGTTAAAGCATTACTTATCGAATGGTATTCCTGCAACATATACACTTGAACAAGTTAAGGAATATGAATTAAGTCAAGCAAAAGAGAATGGAGAGGGTGTTCCTGAAACGAATACAGAAGAAAGTGATGGAAATGAAAAGGAAAGCAGCAATACTACTCCATTGCATATTTTAGCTAGAAGTATACCAAGAGATTTATCTGATAATGAGTTATCCGTGGTATTAGAATTAATAGATATTCTTTTTGAATATGGTGCTGGTTGGAATTTTATTGACTATGAAAATAAAACAGTGGGTGATTTGTTAGTCGAGAATGGGTATCCTATCAGTTCCTCTTTATATAAAAGAATTGTTGAAGCTGGTATCAGTGCTGAACTCCTTTTAAGAAAGATAAATGATAACGTCGAATTCTTAGATGAAGATGACATTTTACCAGAAGATTACAAGACAGAAGATGATAATGAAGCATTAGATGAAATAGCAATTGTAGATGAAGATGCAACAGCTGGTAACCAAGAAGTATTTCTACAAACAAAACTGGAATATACTGCTGATGCTCTGGTTACGAAAGAAAATAAGGATGGTGTCATGATGGACTGGGAAACTGTTATCATGAAAATAGCATCTGACACTATTACTTCATCGATTGATGCTGGTGAAGAAAATGATGTTATCAATATCTTAAACATTGGGTTTGGTATGGGTATAATTGATACATTTATCGAAGAAGATTTGAAAAAGAAGTACCCAAATAGGAATGTAAAACATTATATATCAGAAGCACACCCGGACGTATTAGAGAAATTGAAGAATGACGGGTGGTATGAAAACCCAAATATTGTCATTCTAGAAGGTAGATGGCAAGATTCATTAAATAAGTTGCTAGACGACGGTAATGTCTTTTTCGACGGTATATATTATGATACGTTTAGTGAATACTACGAAAGCATATTAGAACTATTAGATATAATTGTCGGTCTACTAAAACCTAACGGTATTTTCTCATTTTTTAATGGTTTAGGTGCTGATAGACAATTATGTTATGAAGTGTATAAAAATATTGTCTCTATCGACGTCAGCAACTATGGTATGAAATGTGAATACACTACAATTAAGATTGGCAATAATAACGACAAGCAAAATAACCTATGTGAAGGAGATCACGTTGATGATAATGCGGAAAACAACACTGAGAAACCTAATTGGCAAAATGTTAAGCGTTCTTATTACAATTGTGACTACTACTACCATCCCTGTATAACATTTATGTAAAAAATTAAATAATAACTAATTTAAAGAAGCCAGGAAAATTAATCAAACAATATTTTCTATACTCTTGGGAACATTCAATCAAATATTTGGTTTTAAACTTGCAACCTTCTGAAAACAATGGATTAGTCTCAAAAGGAATAGAGAATATGTCGAATGATTGCTTTGAATGCTAATTTTGCCTGGAATATCATTTCGAGCATTACTGGTATCTACAGCTTACACAATTTTTAATTGAATAACCTAAACAGATTACTGACGTAAAAATATTTAAAGTGGCGAAGTGTTGATAACTGAAAACATTGTTAGAAATATTTTCAAACTATACCGATACAATGGTTAAGCATATGAACAATTCAGACCTAAACGAGCAAAAAACTCAGATCTGACTGAGATTCGAAATTAATTTAACTTTTTTCGGCCATTCGGTGAGATCGAGTAAAACCACTGTAAACCATTCTCACATTCCCAATCTAAGCATATATCTTCTTAGTAATATTAAACTATACCAACTTTATCGGTGGAATTACTACCAAGTGTTTACAATGGCAAGATGCATGAAACTGATGGCTTCGTTTGTGAATTTAAACATTTCTACAAACTTACAATTAGCGCGCGACTTCAAAACCATATTCGTATAAGTTGAAAACAAAAAATTAGTAACTAATTGTAGAAACCCACAACAAACTCATGGGAAACTAAAAAAAAATTACATCATGACATTCATCATTTCACTTTCTCATCTGTTGCTGTATCCTTTTTACGAATCGCTAGCTTACAATACTTCAATTGTAGTGACACTCTTGAAATTCTCCCGCTGATCCATATCGCACAAGCAAATATTTTCATTGTATCGGAATCCAAACGGGAAAAAAACTAAGTGAATTCAAGACTCCGGCGTTGTTTTCCTCATATCATCCCACATATATACATGTTTATTCTAAATGCTGACAACATATTGCAGACAGCATCTAACCTTCTTGCTCTGCATTCCTCTGGAACAAAAAAATATCGGTCTATGTATACTATAGATCCACAAAATGCTACGCTTAAAACACTAATAAACCAAGACGAATATCTCCCATATTTTTTTCAGTAAAACACTGTACCTTATCCCATTCGGATCGATCGGAATCCTACTAACAAACAAACTCATATATAAAAGGTTTCCTGCAAATTGAACGAGAGACATAAAAAAAGTACGTATCCTACTAAGAGCAAAGGACTTTATTCACACATAGTAAAACTTTTACCAAACTTAACATACGCATTTGTCATCTCTCGATAAAGCCGTCCCGCAAAACGCGTATAAACGCCCAAAACAGCATTAAATTTTTTTTTATTTTCCAAGCGCTCGTAAACTACCTTTGCTGTCTTTTATTACTGCCTTCCTTATCGTTATATTCTGCTAGCAGATCCACCAAAAGTGGATGGTATCTTCACTAGCATAATATACACTTGTACTGTAACCTTGTTAATCTTGTCTTTTCGAAGTGAAGATGAGGCGCACGCTCCTACACTACAAAAACCACACGAAACAAAATTTTTCTCCTTCGTGTTCTCCTCAATTTTCCATCGGCCATCACTACTACTAACAGTCTTTACCCTGCGTCGGTTTCCCGCTTTTTTTCTGAATGTTCCCTGTTCCGCAAATTACGAACCACAACGGCTCTGCCGTGATATTCCCACCTCAGAAATATCGTATTCTCGATGAGTACCATTTGCATACACGACTCCGTTCTTAGTATTTTTGTAAAATACGGACTACAACCATCAGGTAGTGGGACAGCAAAGTCACGTTGGCTGTAGACTAGGGGCACGAAGGGTGCTCTCGTCGTTTATTTTCTTTATTCAGTTTCTTCCTAGTGATATTTCGTTTCAAATTTTTTTCATACCAAGGCCAGTCGGTTACATACCGTAGGAGTGCAGCAGTAGCTAGTAAATGAAGTGGATACACGAGAGTGCCCTGCAGGTTGTGTAATATTTCTTAAGTCATCGCTGCTAGCATTGAGACAGTAAATTTTTTCTTTTTTTCTTTTTTGAACGACTGCAAAATTTAAGATTTAAGAGTTTTAGTTTTCAAGTAATTAATTATAGTAGTTAAATTTCAAATATAGGAAATTTTTTGTCACTTTATAATGGTATATATAAGAGATGAATAATCCCATCTTAGCCTCAATTGACAATTGTAATTGCAATGCTTGTAATCTTGATTAATTTTTATTATTTTAATTGTTTTAGTTATAGTTTTGTTTTCTTCTTTCCATTGATAAGAAACCAAACAATTGAAGATTAGCATTTCTTTCAACATACTAATATATTTATAAGAATGTCTGACTCTTCTTTAGTTGGTACTCTAATTGAGTACGTCCAAATCGTTATTGGTTCTTTTCTAGCTTTGCCAATAGCTCAAAGAATTTCTATTGTGGTTTTAGCTCCATTTATTTACCATATCACATGGCAATTATTATATTCTTTGAGAAAAGATAGAGCTCCTTTAGTTTTCTCTTGGATTCCATGGGTTGGTTCTGCTGTTGATTATGGTTCCAGACCATACGAATTCTTTGGTGAGAATAAGGAGAAGTATGGTGATATTTACTCTTTCCTTTTATTAGGTAGAATTATGACTGTTTACTTAGGTCCAAAGGGTCATGAATTCATTTTCAATGCTAAATTAGCTGATGTTTCCGCTGAAGCTGCTTACGCTCATTTAACTACTCCAGTTTTTGGTAAAGGTGTTATTTACGATTGTCCAAACCACAGATTAATGGATCAAAAGAAATTCGTTAAGGGTGCTCTGACTAAAGATGCTTTTATTAAATACATTCCATTAATGATCGAAGAAATGGAACAATACTTCAGAACTTCTCCATTCTTTGATATTAATAACAAGAAATCAAATACTGTTAACGTTTTAGCTACTCAATCCGAAATGACCATTTTCACTGCTTCTAGATCTTTGTTAGGTAAAGAATTAAGAGACATGTTGGATACTGATTTTGCTTATTTATTCGCTGATTTAGACAAAGGTTTCACTCCAATCAACTTTGTTTTCCCAAACTTGCCATTAGAACATTACAGAAAGAGAGATAACGCTCAAAAAGTTATTTCTTCTACTTACTTGAAATTAATCAAGAAGAGACGTGACAACAATGATATTCAAGACAGAGATTTGATTGATACTTTATTAAAGAACTCTACTTACAAGGATGGTGTTAAGATGACTGATCAAGAAATTGCTAACTTATTAATTGGTGTTTTAATGGGTGGTCAACATACTTCTGCTGCCACTTCTGCTTGGATGTTATTACATTTAGCTGAAAGACCAGATGTCCAAAAGGAATTATATGATGAACAAATGAGAGTCTTGGACGGTGGTAAGAAAGAATTAACTTACGATTTATTAAACGACCACATGCCATTATTAAACCAAACTATTAAGGAAGTCTTAAGATTACACCATCCATTACACTCTATTTTAAGAAAGGTTATGAGAGATATGCAAGTTCCAAACTCCTCTTATGTTGTTCCAAAGGATTACTACGTTTTAGTTTCCCCAGGTTTCACCCATTTAGAAGATGCTTTCTTCCCAAATGCTAAGGAAATGAATATTCACAGATGGGATAACGATGCTAACTCTTCTTACTCTGTTGGTGATGAAGTTGATTATGGTTTTGGTGTTGTCACCAAGGGTGTCTCTTCTCCATACTTACCATTCGGTGGTGGTAGACACAGATGTATTGGTGAACATTACGCCTACTTACAAATTGGTGTTATCATGTCTGTTTTCATCAGAACTTTCACCTGGAAGTTCCCAGAAGGTATCACTTTACCAAAACCAGATTTCCAAAGTATGGTTACTTTACCATTAAACCCAGCTGAAATCACTTGGGAAAAGAGAAACCCAGAACAAGTTATCTAAGAATTTGAAATGCATTTATTTTCTCAATTAATATTACTTACCATATTCTTTAATTAACTAGAAGTTCCTATTTTGGCTTTTTTATTTAAAAGAATCCAACAGTTTATTGACTTAATTTTAAATGTTTTTTAATTAATATGTTTTCATATTAGTTAAAAATTATTCAAATGATTTGTTGCGCCCGCCCTTTTTAATATTTCATTATAAATTCATGAATTAAGCCCTATTATCTCAGTAACGATTTTTTTATACAAAACAAAATAGTTAAGCTATTTATATTATAAACTATATAACTCATTTATAAACAAACAATAAATTACAAAATGAATTAAAGATCAACAATTGATTCCCAAAGAAATAAGGAGATCATAATATGTAGAGATGTTTAAATATCACATTCAAAAACACCATAATTCATCAATTATTCAATGATATATTAATTTTACTAATAATGACTACATATGACTATCAACTATTGATTTACTATTTTGTTTTTGAACATCAAAATCTGAAGTGTTCATCAGATTATTCAATTCATATTCTTGCATTATTGGGTCGGATGCAATGGAATAAGTACCAATTTCATCAACAACTTTGTTTTGATCATATGTGCTTAATTCATTCTTTGCTAAGTTGTTTGCAGAATTGTTTTCTTCCAATTTCATGTATTCCTCCGTAAGTTTTTCATTATATCTATAGTAATTGTAATAAACAACATCAAGTAAAATAATTACCATGCCTAAACAACTATACATACCTCTGATGCTCTCCCTCAATATTATTAACGATAATATTATCGTCAGTACTTCTTTCACTATTCCTGCTACTGAAAGCGTCAATACTTTCGCTATCTGTAAAATGCTAAATTCACACAAAGTTAAAAAAAATATATCTACACCAGGTAAACCTATTAATGCGATACCTCTACTTACTGACATAAAATTCGTAACCAGTTCAGTTTCATTTCCAATAATGGTTTTAAATTTAAATATTGATAAGTGAAAGAAACCTGGAAATGGTTTCTCAAATATTAGTGACGCAATAAAACATACTATACCAATGAATGGAGTTAATTCTTGAATTATAACGATTGCATGAGGTTTGGAAATTTCTTTTGTATCCAATGATTGATCTTCCAGACGCTCCTCATCTATTAATATATCTGTCTTATTTGTTTCTGCCGGTATCTTGCTAGAATTTACATCTTTTTCGATCAAATTATCAACAGTTGTTGAATTTGGTGATTCATTATGAGATTTCTTCAAAACAACTTGAACGTAAACCCATCTTAAACCTGATAAACAACTTCCTAGTAAAACAAGAAAACAACCAAATATTAAGTTATTATATTCTTTTTCATCCTCACCATTTTTATTTGACTTATCACTGACCATAAGAGTTACACCAAAAAACATAATAAGAACTATCAACAATAACTTTTTATGAAACTTTTCCACTTTAAACAAGCATCCAAATAAGAGGACAAAAGCAATACTTGATGATTTGATAATCGTAACGATCGTTAATGGAACATATTTAAATGAAAAATTACTACATCCAATATCACCACCGGTTGCTAGAGCAGTTGGTAGAATATATTTTAAATAATATTTTAGTTTAGAAGAACCTGGCTCAGGTTTTCTTGTATTTTCCAATTTCATGACTTTAATAAAAATATATGCACATATCCATAATGTAATCTGCTGTAAAGATGTGATTAATAGGGGATATGGTACATGAAACCCTTTGGAAGGATCAAATAACCATTTATGAAACAACGATATGGAAATTGAAGACGTATACCAGCCAGCAATGTACAACAGCAGTAGCTTGGTTGACATATTATTATCTTCAGACTTTCAAATCAGCTTAGCTTCTTATAAGCTAATATGAATATCTAGTTTTCCCTCTAGATACCATTATTCTTAATATTAATGTAAAAATTAAATACTAATTGCAATTCAATGATTCTTAGACTCTTCAATAAAATATATTAATACAATAAATGATATTATTATTTTTGAAGGTTTTGAGTTATTTCAGATAGTATCAGTTAACGCGATATTGTATGATAAGAATAAGCGACATGAAAGTTTTGATGCCATTGGATTTTGTTTAAAGAGAAGTATAAAAGTATGTGTATATACATGCATGAGCATATGGGGTTTTCTCATGATTGGCATTTGAAATTTTATGAATATAAAAACCTGAGTAGAGTTAAATACTACGTTTTTCTTGAATTAAAATGCAATGTATTTTCCATTAAATGAAAAATGACAAATTCAAATATATATTTATATGAAATCTATGCTTTTTTTTTTGGTTGTAATGGCACGAATGTATTCATTAAGGAAACATTACTGTCTTTATAGTTTTGTGATAAGAATTGGTCATTCGCGGGAGGCATTATTGAGACATGTGTTGGATTTGTAGCTCCTTCGAAATCACCAAATTCATTTTCAGAATCTGATTCAACTATCATCAAATTTTCCTTGCTTTTTTGTAAACTCTGTTTTGACTGATTTATAAAAGTTTCTGAAACATCTGGTCTTTTGAAATCTGCAGTTCCAAGTACATCAACAGCATCGGTTTTATTGTCTGTTATATTAGCTGGGTTCTGAATCATTTCAGAGTCTTGATGATAGTTATTTTTGCCGTCTATCTCAGTAGAACCATCATTCGACAGTACATCATGTTCTGTGCTGAGCTGTAATGCTGAATTGCTATCAATATTTTCAGAGTGATCCGATAATTGAGGAGTCATTGTATGCAAAGTTTTGTTTTCCATATTCTTTGATTTTGAGTTTTCTATAGTATCATTATTTTCTATTTTTGTTTTATTTTTCTCACTTTTTTTATTTCTAGAAAATAACCAAAATATACCTTGCTTTTTAACTGGTTTTACTTTTTTCTTACGTTCTTTTGGTAAAGTTGTCACAACAAATTCTTGTAAGGGATCAACCTTAAACGATGACTTTGAAAACTCTGATGATTTTGAACAGTTAACAGATCCTCCATTGTAAAACGTATCTGATAATTCAGCTTTATTGTCAACGCTTGTATCTTTCGTATTGTCATACATATTTTCTTCTGTATTATCTCCTTTCCTCAATCCAATGTTCTGAATATTAGTAGACATCATAGCTTTTTTATCTAAGCTATTCCAACCCATTACCTCTTTTTTAATATTATCTAATTTTTCATCAACTATTTTCATCAATTTTTGATTAGTTGTTTCATGCAAAGTTTTAGAGTTGTTCCCAACTAAATGTTTATACATCCCTAAACCTTTTGGTATATTACCTGAAGAGCTCCAAGAAAAATTGATCGGAGTATCACTATCAACCAAAGAACTACTAAGTCCTACTTGCATAGCATTTTTCTCCTCCATATACCATTCTAAAGCGTACTGTTCTGCTATTCTACTCATTTCGAAATTCGAAAAATGTGTATTATTATACTCTTTTCCAACGTTAAATGTAGTGTAAAACAAACTATTCATGGTCTTCCTCCCATTTGGTATTTGATCTAACAGTTGGTATAAGTTATGAGGCTCAGAACCATTTTCTAAATTCTTCGTATCCTCACGAATCATCGTATCATTTTCAATTTCATCACCAATTTCATCATTCTCTAATTCAAGTAACACCTCTAACACAAGCTCCTTACTGATCCCAAAATCACCCGATGTTTCTACATCATTTGCTGATTCCTTTATATTACCATCATACTGCATTATACACTCAACTTATTCCCATTTAGCAATCTCTCCACACAAATTACAATATTTTTCAATCTGTCCTTAATCGCAACTTTTTCCTTCAACTAAAGCTTATCTCTTGCTGTTTCCAAACAAGGTCAAAGACATCCAATACAACCAGACCTCCTGCCTCCCATTTACAGATCCACATAGACTCATCAACACACACATATCAACTTATCTAAAAGAAGACATGTACATTTACATATAGACAAGCAGCCTTGTAGATTTGTACATATTATAATATCCATTTTAGTGGCTAGCGCTTGAAAGGATTACCCGACCGTAGCGTTTTTGATATAATTTTGTTTTAAGGCAAAATGTAAACATCTAAATATATATAAGTAATATTTATATAAATTACATCGCACTTCTACATTCTAAGAATTTTTAGGAAGTGTACATATATGTATTTATTTACATGTATGGGAGAGTCAATCAGCTAGTTGAAGTAGTAGAGATTTTGCATTATTCGTTGATTTTTTTCTGTAAAGGAAATTAGCATTTTTGGTACATTAACACGCTTTATGAGGCACCCAATAAGCTACAATAAATATATAGGAATAATGGATACACGGGTGTATTTGGATAAGAAATTTAAATATAGACATCTTAAGAATTCTGAGTTGAAGGGAATTTTGTCAGATAATGGTATTGAGTTTCCTTCGAAAGCCAAAAAATCAGTTTTACTTGATATTTACAAAGATCATATTTACAAAAGGATTCCGCAATTGAGGCAACATTATAAACTTCCAGCGATAAAAGATTTTGATGAACATATTGAGCATGATGAGGAAACAAAATCTGAAAGTCTAATGACTTCAAATGCAACTAGTAGAGAACCTAGCGTAAGTTCTACTCCCGATGAGTCTACAAGCGACAAAAAAAGAAAACATGCGGAGATGAATGATGTGATGCCCTTAACTGGAGTAGAGCCTTCTAATAACAGTGGAACAGAGGTTGTAAAGGGTAAAACAGAAGATTACTCAACTCCAACAAAGAAGAAACCAAAAATTTTCCATAGTGATACCAGAAAATCAGAGACAACCATTATTAATGAAAAGATATCCAGTAAATCTCCAATTAAGATGGAAACACCAATGAAATCATTTAAATATGATTCCACTGAAAATAGTGCTGACACTTCAACTGATTCATTTATAGCAAATTCTACGATATTTGACACAAACTTAAACCCAGTTAATGAAGAAGAAAAGAAAAATGTTCAAAATAGAAGTACTCAAGAGTTTAGCAAGAATATTAGGAGAAGCATACCGCCCGATTTGGCTTTATTGAAGGCATCTAGTGAATTCAAAAATGAATTGAAGAAAGCAGTTGATGAAAACAGTTCAAAATTAAATAAAGGTAATCCCAGAATGACCATATCCTCTCCTCAACTGGAAACAGGTAACGTTAATAAGACAGAATCAATAAAAGAAGAAGAAGAAGAAGGAGCAAAAGAGGAAGTGAAAGAAGAAGAAGAACAAAAACAAGAGAACAATGCAAACTTTGGATCTAAAGAGGTTTCTAACAAAATTGCTTCAGAGGAAAAGAAGCGCCTTGAAAAGAAGACAAACAATAGTGTATCAGGAAAAGTGTTCCGTTTTCTTTATCAAATTACTCAATTTTTAATAATTTTAATGCCAGTAATATTTGGTCTTTGGTACAGAGAAGAACGTCTATTAGTTGGATTCTGTGGTAACGAATTACCAACTAAGCAAATATTTCCTGATACTTTAATCAATCAATACCCTGTTATCAATACATTGGACACATGGCTAGAATCATTAATACCTAAATGTATTGAGTGTCCAAATAATGCTTTATGTTATGAACATTTAAGTATTAAATGTGAACCAGATTTTTATCCAAGTTCAAAATTCTATAATTTATACGGATTATTACCAATTCATAGAAAGTGTTATAAGGATGACAAAAGAGCAAAACTAGTAGATGAAGTCGTGAAAAAATCTTTGGAGATATTAAGGGCTAGGAATGCTCAAATTGATTGTGGAGAAAATCCTGAAGAACTATTGAGTGGGTTTTCTGAGAAGGAACTCTATAATATGTTTAGAGAAAGTAAAGATGCTTGGGTAACTGATGTCGAATTTGATAAATTGTGGGATATAGTAATAACAAAACTCAAAGGGGAGCAGGAAATTTCATGGAGGCAAGTGAGTAATAATTAATTAATTTTTTTGATTTTTACATAAAAGAACTGAATTTACTAACAAAATTTTTTTGGCAAATATGCAAATATATTATATTTAAATAGATTAATGGACTTGAACTTAACAATAACGAAGGAATTATCGACCAGGGCACCAATGAAATTAAAGAACAGGAGAAACATATTTCAAACATCAAAGACGAAAGATCCAAAACATTTTTTAAATCATCTTCCAAAAAATACAGCAGTCTAAAATGCCAATTTGAAAGACAAATTTACCAAACGTATTTAAAATATAGATCAATTGTTTGGTGTATAATAATATTGTTTGTTATTGTAAAATACACTGAGTACAAATTAAGAAAATATTTTCACGAGAAACAATCTGTTGAGATCATAACAAAAAAGGTAATAGTATATTTGAAAGAATGCAAGGCGAAACACAAAGAGGAACCTTCAAATACTCCATACGCAAGTACTGTCCAACTACGTGATATCTATTTATCAGATATAAGCAACCTTCAATATAAGAATGCCCTTTGGAACCAAGTTGTGAAAAAAATTGAAAATAATAATACTAATATCAAGTCTCGTCTGTTAGAAATACACGGTGAGATCATGAAGTGTTGGGAGTGGATTGGTGATACCAGTTTAAGTACAACTGATGAATCTTTATAATAATTATATTTCATGTTAGATACTTAAATTTGGCGAAGACGAATAATAGACAATAGACGATAGAAATAAATATCTCAAAATTTAATGAAATTCGATTAATTTTGAAACATTCTCAGAATCATTTTTAATATTAATTAACCTTCTTTACATCTTAAATGCATTTATTCTCTTGTATAGATTAACTGGGTTTTAATTTTATTTACGCGATGCGTGTGATATCCATATATCAAAATGCAAAATACTGTCAATAAAACACAAAGATTTTAAAAGGACAAATTGAATCTTAATTATGTAATGGTCTTATATCGGTTTGGACTCTTTAATATTCATAAATAAAGTAACCACATTATATTCATTGAATATTATGCATGAACTGAAATTAAGCTACGGACAAATTTTCAATGACATTCTAATTACAAGGTTCCACAATTTGGCTACGCGTTTGTTATTCATAACTTCATTGTTTGAGGTTCTCAGTTGGTCTATTTTTACAATTGGCAGCACTAGACTATCATTATGGATTCTTAAGGCTATATTTATGTTGATTATTAGCTACCTGATATCAATATGTATCATTTCGACAAGAAAACATTATATTCACGTACGATCAAGAAGTTACCCAAATGCTGCTGTTGAGTTATTAAACAAAATTTTTAGTGCAAAATATTTGACATATGAATTCACATACGCATTTAATTGTCTTTTATTATCATTTATATTCAAAGAAACTACAGATACTGCCGATTGGAATGAAGAATTTCTAAGTTATTTTCAATTGTACTCCTGGTTAATTTTACCATCAATATACACATTCCAACATCTTTATATAGATTTAGATAAATTGCCATTTTCTTTTGGTTATTCATTTCAAGATCCGCAGGTATACATTTCAAATCATATTTTCACTATTATTATAAAGTCAGCCATAATGGCTATAAGTTGTACTATTATTTCCCTAATAACTATTCCCAGTTTCACTACCTTACCATTTTTAAGTTTAAAATTGCAAATAACCCTTCTAGTGTTATCATTTTACATTTTCATACAATTTGAATTCATAAACCTTACTTTCTCAGCATACATGTCTGTGGGTTGTCTATACAAAGGAAAACCTATATCAGTACTAGCAAGAAATCCTGTGGAAGTTCTTTTGTCAGGCCTAAATTCAACAAATGAATTCACAAGATTCACAGCATTTCAAGAGCTTTTATATAGATCAACAAGTTCAAATTCTTACTTGAGATATGAGCTATATCAATTGGGTTCCAAAAACCCGATAATTTGGAACCAACTTTTAGAGACATGCTTGATTACTATACAAAATTCCAATGACCCGATAGAAACATACATACGAGAGATTAAGAATAGTTGTTTCTCAACTTCCCAATATAACGAATTTCAAGAAGATTCTCCAGCAGAGCAATATTATCCCAAGAGGAGCAATAGTGGACCACCTATGGGCAGTTCTCTCAATGATGATTCATCAGAGCAACTTCTCAGTAATAGTTATAATCATTCAATAATATCAAATTTGTTTTCTGTGATTTATAAAAATATAAAAGCTAGTATTTTGAACTTTTTTTTCCCTTCAATTTACAATATGACAGAAAATGACAGTAAAAAGGCACTGTTTAACTTTTGGACCACCTCCAGAGAAAGACAAGCTTCCATACTGGTCAAATACCCTTTGTGTCACGCAAATAGTGTGATCTCATTAACAGGTTTACTACTAAATGCAAAAGAAGAGGACGAATTTGGGAGAGTCAAACAATCAATTGGAAATGTCCTCAGTTGTTTAGAAAGGTCCATATATTCCTTAGGTAAATTTAATGACTTGGAAAAAATCTCTAACCATATCCTCCCTTTCCCAGATAAAACCACTTTTACTAATAATGAATCACCTAAAAATGATATCATATCGATACTATATGATTTGTCAGTCAGCGCATTCCTAGAATTAGTTTTAAAATACAATGACACATTAGACAAGACTTACCTCGATGACGATGTAAGAAAATTAACCGAATGGGTATTGCATCTGTATCACAATGAAAAAGACACCGTTTATGAAGTCCCTAGAAGGCATCATTACTACGAGATATAAATAAAAACATTCTATACAAATATATATCAGTTGTAACAGTAAAATAAAACAATAACTTATTAAAAGCATTAGCTGACAGAAACCACTTTTGTTTCATTTTCATTCCAATTCATTCCATCTTTAATCAATGATCTAGTCATTTATACATAATTTGTATAAAATAAGAGACACATTACTGACATTTAGTTAATTAGATGCCAACTCTCATAGCATCAGTTCCTTATAATAGTCTGTTTTTCCCTAAACGATCAATTGACAGATTAGGACATCTTGTGGACTAATCAGGACAACACCTTATATGAGGTTCCAACAATAAAAAAACGTAATTGTCCAAAAACACAGAAACCCTCGCAGAATAAACCTCTTACGCTTGCAATGATTCAAGTCGATTCCGAAGTACTTTACCAAAAATGGTAATTTCCTTAATTTTCTTTCCATAGAGGTAAACAAAGGTAATTTTTATAATAATTTTTCACAATGAAATATGAAGTTCCTGTTCATTATTAATATTAAAAATATAATTTAGCAACTCAAAATAATTTGTAATTGACAAACTCTAAGTCACTTGGGGATACCGCAGTAGATATTAGTTGCTCTGAGTTATTGGTTAAAAGAAAACATATTGGGACGAAGTGAATACATTAATACTACAAAAATAAACTTGAGATAATATAAAGAACTTTGGAAAAATCATATGTGTATTCATATATAGGAAGGTATGGAATCGTATGTTTCTTGTCCAATTCAAATTTTTGTATCTTCATCAGATAAGAGACTGGTCCCCAACAGTTTTGTTTTGAACTCACATCCAGAGACCACAGCATTGAGGTTATTACAATACATCCATTTTAAAATCTATGAACAATTTGAAGCTTCCAGTAGAGACTTTATGATTATAGATTCTCAATCAGAGAACATTGACACTGATGTTTTCAGATTAGGTCATTTATCGGAATATTGTTTGGTTTATAATAAAGACGTTTTAACATTGGGCACATTTCTAAAAGATATACCAAGAAGTCATATACAGAGTTTTTTAAAAATACAAATAGAAAGAAGTGAGACTAAAGTAAAATATTTAGAAAATTTAAATTATAATCTTTATTCTGAATTTAAAAATTTGAAAGTCAAGCTAATAATTAATGTCGGTTCTAAAGCATTATCACATCTAGAGATTATTGAAGATAACCTTTCACTTAAAACACCTTTGCATACGTTAAAATCGAAAATCATTTCACATATAAAGAAATATGAAGTTTCACAAAATTTAGAAGATGACTGCGGGATAAAACAGAAGCATATTGATACCGATTTAACAGAGTTAAAGATTAGAGGTAAAAAGAAAACAATTTACTTAAATGACTCTCAACACAAGGATTTATATAATGATTTGACATTAGGTGAATTATTGGAATTCGATTTTTCTCCTTCAAATAATTCTTATTTCGTTATTGGATTCAAAATGATTCATGGAAAAAACAGATATAACAACAATGAATATTATACGATTAATTTTAAAACTGATGCGCAGTTAACAACATATAAAATGCAAATTACAGGTGATACAACAGTCGATGATGTCAAAGAATACATTTGTACAGTGTATGCTAATTCCCTCCGATTGTACCGTAGGGATATCTCATTATTCTACGAAGGATATCGTTGCAACCCTATAAATGCTATGGGTGAATTTTCTAAAATTGTTGAGCATATTGGAGATCCCAATGGCGCATGCATTGACATAATAATCGAACAAGAATTTGTTGAGCCAGGTCCTGGGTTCTGGACTGAACTATTTAATAGCCCACACAGATTTAACTTTATGCATTCAGGGTCTTATTGGGATCCACACGGTGAAGAACAAAGATCGAATTCATTAAATGATGATATTAACAATAATGATAGCAACCCTACCAAGCAAGAAAAAGTTGAGTTAGATAAAAATATAAGGTTTATTACCGAATTTGGTTCTGAAATAATACGAAAAGAAGAATATTATGTGAAATGCACATCGAGTAATAATGAAGAAATCTACATAAAAGAGGGTGACTTATCCTCTCATATGTATTCATTGCATGCAGAAAACGGTACTTATCTGAATGTGAATAAAAACAACATTAATATTGGCCCAAATGGAATTGGCTTTAGTAGTAAGATATTGGATATGTTTCATGAATCGAAAAACCACAGAAGTCACACTATGTTAGCAGTACCAAAGTTAGCACAAAATGATAGGTTAGAAACCTCAGTAACGAGTTATTTTAGTTCTGACACGGATGAAGTACAAGAAAAATTACAGATCAGAAGATCAAGGAGAAGAGCTGATAGTCATGCGAATAGGAATAACCAGCATCTAGAAAATATTAAAATATTTTTTTCAATACTGAAGGGTAAATATGTGAAAATCTACCCATTAATAATAATAACGTTAAAAACATCTAATTTAGTATTTTTTAATATTCTATTCCCAATTTACATGGTTTATCTGACCAAAAAATATTTTTCCACCATAATTTCGATAATGATTTCAACTTTTTTACTCTTCAAGATGTTTATATGTGTACAAGAGGTGAAGAAATTATGGAAAAAACATATCGTAAAATCCAAGATATTGAGTGAAACAACTCTTAAATCAATAATACTATATATTAAGGAAGGAAAATTATCCTGCAACTTTTATTCTAAAAATAAGGAAAATTTCAATATTATAGATATACTGTTGACGCCTTCCCTGAAGTCCAAGAGGAAACAAGCATTAGCCAGAGCGAAAAGAGAATCAACCTCAGAAACCTCTAGTTTAAACATAAATAACATCGATGATATCAAGAACTTGAGAACTATCTTCAATAACGTGAACGAAGATGAAAAATGGAAAAAACTATTGGACTCATTATACGTAAACTGGTTACTACATTATCAGAAAGAAATTGAACTAAAGATCCCAGACGAAATTAACGATTTTGTAATATTGGTATACCAAGAAATAATTGGCAAACAAGTACAAATCTAACACAACTGCATTTAATAAATAAACAAATAAATAATAAAAAAAAAATCCATATTCATAATAATGTTCTATTGCATTCCTCAATCCATACATGTATAGTCCATGTTTGAGCAATTTTTATATCCAGGGTGCAGTTGAACATGTTTATTATTCAAGTGAACATCAATTATCCTAACTACAATGGTATAATAAATATCTACATAGTATAATGCTTTATAATCAAAAAATCAATTAAAAACTAAATAAGTACAAGTATGTGTGTGAATAAGCATTGTAAATACATTGTACATATGTAAAATTTTCTAACCATTAAAAATCTTAATAAATTCATTCACGTAAAGTTAAACAGCATTCCATTTCCCTTAACATAGCCTATTACCATTTTCTGCATACAACACACACCTAATATTACCCTTTAAATCATGGTTAACAATCAAATCAAGGAAACAAAGATTCAGTGGAAAACCATGCACAGAAAAGAGATAAAAAAACACCTCAGTGAGATGATAGTGCCTTTCCCACTACAAAAGAACAGCCTAACCGCCATAATAACCATTACTTTTTCTAATATGTTCTAGAATTTCCAACAACACACAGGCAGAGAGTCCTCATCTTTACAGGAGCTACCTAATTCTAGTGCCGTTATCGCAGACTTCTTGAGAACGTCGAGAACGTTGAGGGCCAGTATTAAATATTGATATGCAAAAGTTACCAAAATAAAAGGCTCTGACGCTAGACACCGGCCCTACACACCACAAAACAACGACACTAAAATATCAACAATCTCCCCGTAGGACTGGTTATTCCTTATTTAAGTCGGACCCATTCATATCAGTAGCAATGCCATCCCACACAATCCTCAACACAGCATTAGTCTACTACAGCCCAACCATGGTGAGCTTCATACCGCCCGAGAATAGCAAATTCAAACAAAACCCTGAGTAAACAAAACCCAGGGAATACAGAGATAGCTTTGCCGCCCGAGCAAATAATGTTTTCAATGCTGACTTATATCCCAAGACCCCGCAGGAGAAAACCACATGCGCAAATAGCAACAGGTCGCCTCAGATACATTCACAGAAAACGAGCTGTATTTGTGGATGTGCTGTGCTTTATTTTGCTCTGCTGTACTACTGTAATACAAGCAATCTGTTAAACAGTGCGTCAAACATTTTTTGTTTGACGCACTGGAGAGAGAAAACCGAAAACCAACAACTCATCTTCTGCACCATGAATGCACCGTCACAAGACATCAAAATACGTTACAAGAAACTGGAAAGCACAATTTCAATTGTCGTTGTGTTCATTTTGTAGTAAGGTGTAGTAATTTCTACAGAAGTTTTGGAATCCCGGTCTTTGATTTGTAATATCGGTTCAAATTAATTAGTAAAAAACACAATGAAATTTCAAGTTCTAGAGCTCTTACGATAGAGTCGTTGGCTTCTAATAGTGTGCATGTGTAGAAAGAAAGAGAGAGAAAGAAAGAGAGAGAAAGAAAGAGAGAGAATGAGAATAATTGTGTAAAACGCGCGTAGGGTTGTTCTGTTTTATATTGTGGTGGTGATCAGAATTTAAAAACTGGAAAAATTTAAAGGTTGCCATTGGAAAATAAAAGGGTATATAAGGTTGATATTTTTGTAATTTTGAATAGATGTGGTCTTGGGTTGATTCTTGTTATATTGCTCGTTCACATTAGTCTTGTAGATAGAAAAAGAAAACCAGTAATAAAAATAGCCAATTCCTTGTGCACTCTAATAGTTTCATTGTGTTTTGAGTAACAGAAAAAAACTATTTTATTTTAGCTACAAATTCAGTATAACTATATTATATAAAAAATAACTTTAAAAATGGTTGCCCAAGTTCAAAGAGAAGCCCCAGCTTTCAAGAAGACTGCTGTTATTGATGGTGTTTTTGATGAAGTTACGTTGGAACAATACAGAGGTAAGTACGTAGTTTTGGCTTTCATCCCATTAGCCTTCACTTTTGTTTGTCCAACTGAAATTGTTGCTTTCTCCGATGCTGCTAAGAGATTCAAGGACTTAGGTGCTGAAGTTTTATTTGCCTCCACCGATTCTGAATATTCTTTATTAGCTTGGACTAACATTGCTAGAAAAGATGGTGGTTTAGGTCCAGTCGATATTCCATTATTAGCTGACACCAACCACACTTTATCTAGAGACTACGGTGTTTTAATCGAAGAAGAAGGTATTGCTTTAAGAGGTTTATTTGTCATTGATCCAAAGGGTATAATTAGACACATTACCATCAACGATTTACCAGTCGGTAGAAACGTTGAAGAATCTTTAAGATTAGTTGAAGGTTTCCAATGGACTGACAAACACGGTACCGTTTTACCATGTAACTGGACTCCAGGTTCTGCTACCATCAAGCCAACCGTCAACGAATCCAAGGAATACTTCAATGAAGCTAACAAATAAATATAGTTCTCAAGAATTGTCTACCATAACATTTTTTCTTGAATTTACTATTTTAATATGAATAAGCAAGCACATGACAACCTTAACGAATTTAACTAGGAACATAAGATTATGAGGTCCAGAAATGAATTAGTGCTTGAACATATATATCAGAAACAAGAATGCAATTAGAACTGATACATTGCATAGTAAAGAAATTACTAATTTAGTGATAGTTAATTATATAATACGAACATATAACTAATGGATGCTATATTTGTTATTAACTTATTGTTTAAAACTGACAGTCATATATATATATATATATATATATATATATAACTTTTCTATTAACGCCGAAATTTAACAAAAGGTTTATTTAGGTCCTTAGCTTGCCTGTATCAATGGGCCTAGCTTGTCTATATAGATATATTTTACAGTAAAACTTTTTTTTACACTCAAAATAAAATTATTACGAAAAGTCTAACTTATTTATTTTGCGAAGCCCTAAATACCGTTTAAAGCAGTCATAATTACAGGATCCTAAGAGCTGCAAACGAAACTACAACTGGTGAAGTTTGCAAATAAAAAACGTAATGAAAAAAACCTTAATTCATGCTTCGTTCTTGAGCTCCACGATTGATGCACCTACCCTTCTAGTTTGTTTCCTTAGAATAATCCATATTAATTAGCTTACTGTTTTGAATTATCTAATTAAATTCACATTTTATTGGCGTGATAACAAGATTTATTGTTCAAAACACGACTTTTTTTATATCATTGACGCGCTTATTCGAAATACCTTTAATCTCGCCTAATTAGGAAAGATATAACCTGATTAGGGCATGCTATAAGTTTGTATTAAGAACGAATTGGGAAATAGGTTATTGATTTAATTCAATTAATAGACAATGGCTACATTAATCTGGATAATAACAACAAGTATAAGGAGTGTTTAGATTGCAGATGCTCTAGATGTCAGTGGTACAAGTCGAAGGTTTACTTTTATTTTTAGAATTGTTATTAAAAATATTCCTGGGATGTTTCAATTTACCAGATAAGGTACATGGATGCGATATTATTTATGCTTTGTAACTTCTTGAAACGGATATATTACACCACTGATCAATAACTGTTGAGTATTTACTTATTATTATTGTTATTACTTTAGGTTAATTAATGGTGTCGTACAGGTTCGTCTGTGTTAGGATAGAGTGAACCAGACAGTAACTGATCTGTTATTACGAAAACATTATGTATAAACAATCAGATTATATACCAAATACTCTGTTGCGAATCTTTATTATCATTATATATATATTAGGCAAGTATTTTCAGTACTAAACCTTTCCAACTACCAGTCTTAATGTAAAAGACAAAAAAATCACCAATTGTGTAGGCTTTATGACAACACAATACAGTTCGAAAAAATATAGTTAAATAAGAATTAGTGTTTATATTGAATTAAGCAAATGATACAAGGCGTAGGGAAACCATATTTACCATCAGTTTCCAAACTGATTTCACAAAATGATTTCCAAACTGAACAGAAAAATCAACCGTTTAATGCGTCAGAGGTACCTTCTCTAGTCACGCCAATGTCATCTTTCAATAACAACAGTCAAGGTGTCATTAAATTACCACCCTTAACTGCCACAATTTCTCGTCCAAGATCGGTAGATAGTGCGCTAAGATATACTGCGGGTGTTGGCAATATCGAAAACTCACAATTATCAAGTTCTCAATCATTAATGGATTTTGATGCCCATACAATCAATTGTAATAAAAATCTGCAATATCCATCAAGTACTATGACATTTATAACTCCATCAAAGTTAGCATTTCAACAAGATCCATATTTAAAGACTCCCGTCACTCCCCATGTCATAAAAAGAAACAACGAATCAGTATTAGATTTCAAAAATTCACAAAAAAAGCATGTTAAACAGAAAAACAGTAATTCTATAAGTTCAAATTCAAGCAAGACCCCAAAGACTGAATCAACTAATAAAGATCAATACATCATCTCTCCTATTGATGCCGTAACAGCCATTATCACACCCACCTCTAACGATAAAAAAAGGGCATTTGCATTTATTACACATTCTCAAGAAACTTTTCCAACTAAGGAACCTAAAATCGATAATGCACCATTAGCAAGAAGAAAAAGAAGAAAGACCTCAACTCAAGAGTTGAATATTTTGCAAAATGAATTTGCCAAATGTAGAACTCCGGACAGGATGAAACGAGTTGAATTGGGTGAAAGATGTAAGATGTCGGAGAAGGCCGTTCAAATTTGGTTTCAGAATAAAAGACAAGCTGTAAAAAGACATAAGCTTGCTGCCGAAAAATTGGATAATGAATCTAAATATGCAGCTAACTCTAGCAATGAATTAATTACACACGATTCACCATCAAAGAAAATTGATAATTCAAGTGTTGCAAATAACGGCATCCCTTCATTAAATATTCTTTTCGATGGTTCACACTCAACACCAAAAAAATCTACTAAATCTGAGCTCCAAGATAGTAGCAATACGTCGCAAATTAATAAAAGAATTGAAGTTGTGTCGCCAGGTTCGAATAAATCTTCAACTTTAGCATCAGGAAAAGGACAAGCGTTAACTTTTCATTACAATAAAGATAAAACCAATTCTTTCGATAAGAATACACCAATTAAGCAATTTAAAAATGATTATAATATAATAAAAAGAACTCCATTAAAGGCTTTAAATGTAAATATTACACAAAAATAATTTAAAAAGATATTTAATAGGGTCGTTTGTAACTGTATAGTTATATTGAATGTAAAAGTAATGTAAAAAAAGTAATGTATTGTAAATACAGTATAATGATGAAGATAATACTTATAATGATAAAAGATAATACTTATAAAGATACATGAAACTTATATCTAGTGTAATATGGCACTTTATCTAGCCCATAGGAAAGTTCGAACATTTTTGTACCTAATTTTATTTTATAATAAATCATAGTAAGATGAATAGAATAATAAATTTTAATTGTTTTATTCGATTAAAATGTATTTATACAATAGATATATATGTAAGAATTGATATATATTTGTAATGTGTTTAAGCTCTTCTTCTACCAGTAGTCTTGGTGTGTTGACCTCTAACACGTAAACCCCAGAAATGTCTGATACCTCTGTGGGATCTGATCTTCTTTAATCTTTCTAAATCATCTCTTAATTTGGATTCAACATTGTTAGCTAAGTTGTGGTAGTCCTTGCCATCATTGATATCCTTTTGTCTGTTTAAGAACCAAGCTGGGATCTTGAAGTTAGTTGGGTTTTGCATAATTTGAACAACTCTTTCTAATTCTTCTTGGGTTAATTCACCAGCTCTTTTGTCTAAATTAACATCAGCCTTCTTACAGACTAAGTTGGCATAACGTCTACCAACACCCTTAATGGTGGTTAAAGCGTAGACAATCTTAATGTTACCATCAACGTTAGTGTTTAACAAACTGTAAATATATATCACGTTTTAAAGATAAAATAAAATGTATCAAAAGCCATGTAAACGGTATTGAATTCAATCTCAAATTATTATCAAAAGACTTAATTGTTAGTAAAATGTTCCTCTTTTTTAAAAATAAAAACAACCTGTGATGTTCAGTTTTTGATGTATATCGATAAATCTATAATATAAGTTTCCTCTAACGGTTTGCAATTATGTTTCCATCTTATATACATATATATAAAGCTCACACTACACCTTCATATAAGGTTAACCATATGCGTCTTTCTATTTTTACTCAAAATGTAAGCTTATATAAGATAGTCAATTATCACATATGTCATTGTACAATTTTTTTCAAAAACAATCATTTCTCATCTATAAATCAATGATGTACTAGTGTACTTCAGATCCACCAGATAACCAAAACTCACACAGGTCATTAACGTTTCGTCCACCATTCATATTCAAATGCTGTTAACATACCGTAAAATGTGTTGGAAAGAACCTTGTTCAGCAACGACTAAAGACATTTTTTCTCGACAAACTCTTTTTCTTTTATTTTAAAATACAACTAGTGAGCTCTTAATAAAACTAACACCACACATACAAAGAACAACTATTAAATAACAATTATCATAACTACATATCTTGAAATATACCAATTCTGACTCTCAATACAAGTTTCAATAAAAAATAATCAATCCATATGTCAAACCATGATAAGATTAATTGAGTACTACTATGTTTAGTATAACATCATCTTCTGAACATAGTTTATTTCCACTATAAAAATTTGAAGAACTTAGAAATAAATTTCTTTGCGATGGGGTCGTCGTCAACTGAATTTATTTCATGAAATTTTAAATGAAAGATATTCGTTGAATATGACCTAAGATTTTTTGTTTTTCCTTCAATCTCAATTTCGGTAACGTGACCTTTTTCCACTATTCCATGATGTGAGAGAGTTAAGAAACAAATTGCACATGGCTTCTAATTTATTTACTTCTCTGTTTCCCTGTATTTTTGTTAGATCCTTTTATTGTAGGGCACGTGATTATTTCATGTAATATTGAGAAAACAGTGAAAAGCTGATCAGTTTTTTTACTCAATTTAATGTTTTTTCAAAGAGTACGAAGTTTTTTATGATTTGATGTTTTTATTTCTTAGTCTTTTGTTTTAAGAGCGTCAGAATATGTATGGGTGTCCTGTTCACAGTCAAAAGACTTCTCGCTTTTCTATATTGCAAGGCTCTTGTTGTATGGAAGTTACAGCTTCTATATATAGACATTATATGGATTTAATCTTTGCGAATATATATTTGCTTATATCTATTTACATGATTTGTGTCAAGAAGAAACTTAAAATACCTTTAAACTGAGAACAGTAAGGTCTATACCGCGTTGATAAGAGATTTATTTCATTTCTCAGGCAAATAAAAACAATATTCCTGCCTTTATGCTATTTACATGTTCACAATTAGTTTTTACATAAGAATTCTTGATTTCTGGGACAACGTTGATTGTATCATTATTGTTATATTTTTAAAGTGGAGAGTGAGTTATGGATAGATACTCCAATGCTTTGAGATCTATGAAGATTCTTTTTGCTTTTAACAAATCATTCACATCAATAAATTCTTTTTGTACAATGTCAATGTTATCTTTATATTTTTCAGTTGCACTCATTAGATTTGGTCTTGGAGAGTTAGTTATAAAAAGTAATTTTTTACCCTTTAGCTTATATTCTTCTAAGAATCTTTCAAATATTATATCAGAATCATCGACTTCCAAACTAGATTGTGTTACTTCTAATTCATTCAGATCCAAATCATTAATTTTGGATAAAGTATTTCCACCTCCGATGACATATAAATTATTACTTCTATATTGGTGACTCAATGCATTCAAAATAGCTTGATTATAAACTTTATTCGTTAACTTCGTGGTGTAATCATTTGGAGCTGATCTAGCTAAAGCCCTAGCACCTTTATGTCTTGTTGGCGAATTAGCATCACCCACTCTTGCTCTACCACCCCCTTTCTGTGGGGCTAACTTTCTACGGGAATATCCATTTTCACTTCTTCCTGGAGGATTCGATGAACCTACTCTTTTATTATCATTTTCATAGACAACTGCACTCCAAAGTATATCTCTTCTTAATGGAGCATTTAACACGGGTGAAGGCACCGGTGTAAAACTTAGTGGTTCCAGCGAAGGGAAAGAACGTACAGTAGCTAAAACATACTTAGCAGGTAGTGCAGCATTGGGAAAGGCAACATCTCCAGATGTCGCATTAGCACTAACTTTCGTACTCAGTTTACAACTTTGCACTGCAAATTTCCTTACATTTGACCTCAACATTTTCTAATAAGAACTATCTTACAATATTTTTCTCGAAGTTATTAATTCCTATCCAATTCGCTATCAGCCTCTAACCCTAGGTAAATAATTATTGAGTCTTCAAATGATAAGCACGCTACTTTAAAATAGCATACACTCTAGGAGAAATCACTTCCTAGCTCTAAAAACAAATATACCTAATTCTTAATTCTTGTAATAATAATTGAATCTTCCAGCTTTAAAATTAAATAATATGAAGTTTCAAATTTACCAAAATACATATCGCCTTACCCGAACACCTTTATCTATGACTGCAATATCTGAAATCACTGTACACCCATACATCATAACATTTTTTGTTTTTTTGAAATGTCGCTTCTCATACCATGTGAGATAAAAAGGCATTATTTAGTAATAGCATGGATTTATTTCATTTTCTATCTTCCTTACAGCAATTTCACTGTTTAGAACGGTAAACTTTTTCTTAACACAGTGATGAATTTTGAAAAATAACAAAATTCCAATAATTTTTCATCATACTGTAACAATTGAAATTTTATTCATCTCATCCCATAGCTAAGTGAAAAATTAAGTCAATATTATAATCTTTACATAGTTAGTTAGCATCGCAAAGGTACTGCATTTGCATGAGCTCATGAATGAAAGGTTGTAATTCTGCTTGTTGCTCTACGTGGAATTTTTATAATATGTTTAATATGATATTGTTTGTCAACATTTTGTAACCAAGAAAACGTAACAAACTATCTAGTTTTTTGGTTAGTGGAATAATGAGATGGCATATTCTAATTGTTAACCTGTAGAGTATTGGTTGACCTTGTATTTAAGATAAGCCATTGTTAAAAGTAGTTGTTTCTTGAAATTAAGTATTCATATAAGAAAGAAATCTTAGAGACAAATTATTCAAAAATGGTATGTAAATGGACATAAAATGGAACTCACTTTATAGTTGAACCAGATTGAGTAATGATAAGAATAATATCAGATTAGTGGGAATGAACTGCGATTAAGTTCTATAATGAGTGCTTCGTTTGTAATATAATGCGATAAGTGTACAGTTTTAATGAAAAACATGTTGGAAAGGAATATAAATTATTTAATGTGTGAACATTATTCAGGACATAAAACGTGGTAACTAGTTATTGTATTGCATTGACTTTATTTTAAGTACGATTTTATGATTACTACAAGTGATCTTAGAGAAATCCAATATTACTTTATATGGTGAGAAGATTGGATTAATGTGGAAGAACCATAATTTTACAAAGTTACAAAGTGTTGACTAATAATATCCATATAATTGATACTCTCGGGATGTGATTATATATTCCATACAATTTATCTATGATTCACGACTGCAAAATGATGAAAGTTCTAGATATTATTTATTTTATTTGATCTAATGATTCAAGAATTAAGTTTTATTACTTATCACTTATTACAAATACTAACAATATTTTGTTGTAAAATTATTATATTATTATTATAATTTTTACAATGTTTCATTTTTATAGGGTAGAGTTAGAACTAAGACCGTCAAGAGAGCTTCCAAAGCTTTGATTGAAAAGTACTATCCAAAGTTGACCTTGGATTTCCAAACCAACAAAAGATTATGTGATGAAATCGCCACCATCCAATCTAAAAGATTAAGAAACAAGATCGCTGGTTACACTACTCACTTAATGAAGAGAATCCAAAAGGGTCCAGTCAGAGGTATTTCTTTCAAATTACAAGAAGAAGAAAGAGAAAGAAAGGATCAATATGTTCCAGAAGTCTCTGCTTTAGACTTATCTCACACTAAGGATGTCTTAAACGTTGACAGCCAAACCGCTGACTTAGTCAAATCTCTAGGTTTAAAATTACCATTATCTGTCGTTTCTGTCTCTGCTAACAACAGACGTTTCAGAAGAAGAGCTTAATTTAACATTTAAAATTTTAAATTTTAATATTTTAATTGTTATTTTATAACACTCTTTTTGTATACAGTTAAATAAAACCATAAACTACGAATAATATACTATTATTGCTTATTTTTTCACATTGATTTATATATGTAAATATATATATATAAATATATATATATATATATCGTATTTCTGGTTAACTATTTAAAATGATCCGTAGATTGTTACTCATTAAATCAAAAGCCATTGATCCAAAAATATTAAATTTCCTTATAGACAGCGATATAAAGTAGAATTGTTATTATATGATGTTTAAAATTTCATCACCTATTTCCTTGATTTTTTTTAATTTCTCATCTAAGAGTAAACCTTTTTCATTTAATATTTTTGCACGCTGATTGATAATCTCTGTAATCACTTGAAACTGAAGGCTAAACTCAATTCTCTTCTTTACTAGGCGGCTAATTAATCGGCTCTGCTCATTGATATTTTTTTGTCCTTCTTCTACCCAAGCATCAAGGGCCATATTAGAAACATCAAAGACATAGTCTTTATCTTCTGTTTCATTGATATTTTGAAAAATATCCTTTAATTCTGTATATTCTAATTGTTCTGACTTAGCAATTTCATAGAGATATGAATTCGATGGTTTATATGGACCTGGTGAAACGCATTTAATTGTTTCTTTTGAAATGCTAGGAATTGCTTTAACTAAAGAGGCATCTGCTTGTGACTTATTTGCTTCTAATAACTCTTCCTTTGTATGGAAGGAAATTTCATTATCCTCCATTAATGGGTTATATTTAACTTTCTTACTCTGTTTACTTGAAGTTGTTGTATCTCCTTTGGATTTTAAATCAGTTACCTTAGAGATTTTTCTTACATTTTTGTTAATATCTTTGGTGGTAACGAGACTCAGTTCATCATTAGAGGATATATTTTCTTGAGGTCTACTGGAAGATGTCTGAGAAGTTGAATTTTTTCCATATTCTATTGGGCCATTGTAAGCTTCTGTTTTCAATAAATAATTTAAATATTTCTGTTTTTGATCATTTGGTTCACATTGTTTTTTTGATTTCTCATTTATTGAAACCTCACTCAAAGCAGGGCGGCTGTCTTTATTGGAAGAGGGATCAAATTTTCTTTGTTGCTCTTCATTAAAACTTTGGTTACCAAACGTTTTCTCTTTTTTAACAACAATATTGTTTAATATAATATCACTTTCTCTCTTTATTAATGTCATTTTTTGATATACAGTCGTCTACAGTTTTATCAAGTTTCGATATCTTCAATCCAATTATTTTTAATGTTAAATTTATTCTATTTTGAATGATATATATCAGCGGCTAATTCTTTTTTATGTTTTTTAGCTTTAGAAATCATTTTCGGAAAACAAGATTTTATATAAAAAATTCTCTGTAGAGATTGTCAAAATATTAAGGTTACAATTTTTACATACCTTTTCTATAGAATAATTACTATTTGAAATTCAAAGTACATTTCAATCAATCAATTTGTGCATACATCTTACATGCTTCAATACCAAAATGTTCATTCACCATATGCATAATAGCTACATTACCAAATAAGTTAAGGAACCTTCTACGGACAACTATATTGTTATGTGAATCAGGTTTAATTTTAACCAAAACTTTTCTCCAAGTCATTGTTTCTTGCCATAATCTTGCAATCCTTTCTTGTACTCTATTGGTTCTTTCGTTAGGATGAATGATTTTTTTAATCAATGAACGACCTTGGTAATGAGGTGGTGGTAATTCATCAGGACTATAAACTTTATCATGAATAATGGCATCCGATCTCTTTGATGGGTCTTTAATATATTCTTGTGAAGGTTCAGCAGATGTTAAAACTGATAATGCAGACAACGCTGGAGAAGCTTCAGGTGGTGGTTTAAATTGTACTTCAATTAAACCATCAATTTTTTCGCCTTTAACGATCGTCTGGGTTCTTTCATAGGATTTGTATCTTGAGTTATTAGTTAGGCCCAATGGAGCAAGCCATTGTAAGGCAGCTTTTTTATCGTGAGCTTCTTCTGGAATTTCACCCATATTCGAATTGGTTTTAGATACGTTATTTTGGGAAATATCAAGGTTTTTATCCTGGTGATCATCTATTACAGAGTTTTCATCATCATTCATTTTAGAGCTTTCTGAATGGCTTTTTAAATGTTTAACTCTGTTCAAGCCTTGCCAATCAAGATATAATAATGCTGCAGTTTTCAATGGAACAATACCATCATGAACAATATTTGCATAAACTGTTCGGTTAACGAATCTTTCGAACAATTCCTTAGCAGGAGCTTGGGGGAGAGTTTCTAGAATTGATCTAGATTTTCTTTTATCATTACTCTTATTTTTTGAATTACTGTCATTAATTTCAATACCTTTTTTTGAGGTTAATTGTTTATTTTTTAATGTTAAATCCCTCCCTGTAACTCCTAATGCCCCAAAATCTAGAGCAAGTGTTACATATTTTGGAAAGTCTGAAGGCATTCCAATCATTGGGCTTGCTAAAGTAATAAAATTAATTGGTTTAATCCCATGGAAAGAATCAAAAAATTCTGGACATGTTGCTGTAATATAATGAATTGCCATTGATTGAGTTAGTCCACCAAGAGAATGCCCAATAAATGATATTTTATTTATGTTATATCCTTCTTCGTTTAGTTTTTTAACTTCAGCTATAATATATTTACCAATCGTGACACCTAATTTATATACTCCATGAGATGATTTTCCCATATTATCCATACACCCTCTTACTATTATATTTGGATTGTACTCATCATCCATCTCATATGTACTATCTTCTATTTTATCCTTAATATATAACATGTCACAACCAATATTTGAAAATATACCATGTGTTATCATTACCAAATGTACAGGCCTTTTTTCATATTTTGGTTTAAGATTCCAAAGTTCATAAGTATTCCAAGTGTTTATTTCGAATCCAGTTTTATTGCTATCAAAAGGATCAAGTAAATTTTCCATGAGTATTGAAGTATTCATTCTTTCTTTCATTTTATAATAAAGTTTTGAAATGCTACTCGTGCTATCATTCTTGTTTCTCTCTAAATTAGTTTCTGACCTCAAAGTTGTACTAGTGTCTGTCCTTAGTTTTTCAGAAATTATTCTAATTCGCATCGAGACTTCAAGTTTTAATATGGTTGTTACAGCAATTTGTGATAATATATCCACTGTCCATCCATAATCGTTATCATCAATATTTGAATTTGAGTTCATTAATAATTTACCTTTAAAACTTTCATCAGGTTTTAAGTCTCCAGTATATTGAATATCTTCTATAATCCCATCTTGATCATTAGGAGCATTAAATTTTGTATTTTCATCGTAATTATATGGTCTGATATCAGCATATACTGAATAAGGACCTGCTATATATAATGGTCTTAACATCGGATTTTCTTTATTTTTTACTGTAACTTCCAAGTATGCATGTTTATCACTAATATCTAAATGTTCAAACAATTTTTTCTTGTTGACCTTAATTTTAAATCTCATTACATCACCAATACTGAATATATTTGTATCTTCATAAATGATTATTTTCTCAGTTACAACATCCCTTCTGGATATAGAAGCATCTACTACTTTAGGACTGTTTAATTCCATTGATGGCTTGCTAGCCAATATTAAACTACTTTGCTCATCTGTAACCTTTATTTTGCTCATCTCCTTCGTGCTCTTTTTATTCCAACGCCTTAATTATTCGTTAATAAAAAACCTTTGATAAATATAGTCGAGCTGTTGTTTTCCAACGAGCCTGCCTTTTTCTCTTCTAACTCGTCAAGACAAGTAAATATGTCTAAAATACCTGACCAAATGTATAATGTAGAAAATATATTTCGATTACCCTTTTACAATTTCCTCTTTGCATACATACATACATACATATATGCGTACATATATATAAGGTGTCAACATCAAAACTTTGCTTAATGTGCTTAGTTCTTCATTAACGGATCATAATGCAATTTTCGTGTTACATACATCTTGTTCCCTTGCAACAACATGATGATTCATTCTGTAACTTAATAACAGTAACTTAATAATCTATTTCGATGGTCACGCACTAATTTTCGTAAACATCAAATCGGCAAAACCATCGATCATAAAAAATAAAAAATAATCCACAATAATAGATTTAGTTATTGTTGGTTATGTTCCTATGCAGAATCTGTAAGAAAATTTCAAATTTTTATTGTAAACGGAATTTTGGAGATACGAAAAACTACTTTTTTCCACAAAAAAATTTCTTTGATTTTTTTAAGGGAGCGAAAAATTGTTCTTTCAGTGAGAAAACAAAGTAGTAAAGTTTTAGCTTCAGTTCTTTATCACTTGATGAATATGATAGAGTATTAGTTACTCCATATAGAATCGACAATTCCTAACTATTCCTTCCTTATAATTAATTTGTGGATATGTACACCCATACACACCATACAGAGTTCTATAGTCATGTTTTTTTGGGTTCTTTTATTAGCTATAAATATTTTTTCACCCTTTTGAAATCAAATTTGTCTTGCATATCTCACTATATCCGAATATCTTTTATCTCTTAATTTTTTTAATTTTTTGAGTTTATGGCTCGGCGGCTAAAATTACACGTTTATGGTCATTTTTATTATTGGCAGAAATATAAGAATAATACCAAAATAGAAAACTATTTATTTATTGTATTTGACTTGTGGATATTTTTAAATCTTTTTGGTTTAATTTTAGTTGAATAGCTTTCTTTTACTAGTTTTTGAATGGAGGTATAGTGAGATATTTTTTAATAAGAAAGTTACTGGTACAGTTAGAATTCTTATTAGTATAGTTACATATATTTTATTCTCAGAGTACATGTATTAAACATATTATAGCTGTTTATTGCAAGGGTATTTAGTTGTCTGAGAATATATGTTTCAAGGAAGTTTTTAATTTTGTAGTGATCAAAAAATGATTCAAAACGTATGTTATAGTATTCGTCGTACCCGGACTCACCGTAGTATTTTTATGTTATAAGGAAATAAATTTTTTGTCTAGGTACTAGGAATCATTTCTGTAATTAGTATATATCAGATTTAACTTAAAATATAAATTCGGATTGCAATAAGTAACTTAAAGATGGGTGTACCTTCAAAGTTGATCAAAAAGAATTCAAGAAATTAATAAACTAATTCATTGCATAAAGGTTAGAATTGGATTTTACAATACTCGGAACTAAGCTTATCTAATTAAATTTTGTTTAAAACAAATATTTTATCTTATTAACAATCATAGTATTTTTTATTGTAATCCTTGTTTGAAGTGAAATATTCATGGCAAATACAGGAAATCAAACAAAAGTAATAATACCATTTTTTTGTTGAAAGTTAAATATAGTTTAGTGATAGTATTATAATACTTGTTATTTTCGAAATTATAGCATACATTACATGTCCAAAGAAGAGGTGCCTTATAGGCTAGAAGAAGTGTTCACAAATTTTTATAAAGTAGAGACAATCAAGAAGATAAATTATGATCAGTATTCATGCAAAAATAAAGATGATCAATGGGCACTTAAAACTGAATTAATATTGAAAAAAAAGAATCCAAAATGTTTAATTGCTTCACTATCCCGAGAATTGTGGTGTTTCAGCATAAATGATGATCCCCTACCAGTGATACATAATGTGTCGACAGAATCATCGAATAATAACAATCAAGAATCTAGTGCAAGCAATTCAAATGATAGTAATACAATTAACACTGACTTGGCAAATACTAAAGCGCCAACAACATTTGATGATTCTATTGTTCATCCAGACAAATCTGGAGTATTTGATGCTAACTATTCAAAACCAAACTTACCGCCTTCCTATGCTATCTTTCTAAAAGCTTTAAGGCGAATGATCTATTTGAATCTTATGTTAAAATCTAACCAACGATTACTGCCCATTGGTAACGGTTGCATAGTATCTTACTTTGATGATGATAACGAAAATAGTGTTATTTCCGATCAATTATTCAATATTGATGATGAAGGTTTGCAATCAAAGACATATACAAACGATAAATCAGATAAAGTTGCGAAAACTTATATTCTACAAATTGAACCGCATTTATTTGAAAATGATGATTTAACATTGTCTTTTTCTATAAAACATTCCGATTTAGTACCTTTGAATATTAATTTAATTAGATCACCTACTGATCCAACTCTAATAAATAAATCCTTTCCTGAAGAAAATGCCATTTATATACTACCATCGGGTACCAGGGCATACCTTCCTTCATTGCAAATCAAAGATTGTATAACAAAACAACCAGATAACAGTGAGATTCTGTTGGAAACACTATCGATTTCTCATGGTGTTGACTTACTAAAGTGGAAGAATGAAATTAAGTGGATAAAAATAATTCCAAATCTGAGCAACTTTAATGGTCTCATTCCAACAATAGCATCATTTAATAAACCATCTGATGATACCAGGACAATAGTATGGCCATTAGATTTAATATTCATACGATCTGCATCTAATAAACAATCTGCATATTTAGAATACGAGGGCTTCCCTAAAAATCAAAGCATAAAACCAGGGACAAAAAAAACTAAATCCCACCAAATTCACAATGCCTCGAATGAACCTATTGGGATAAATAATAATATTTTTGAATCCGATTTAGATGATGCATTTAATATAATTGACAATTATATACAGCTAAGACAATCATCGGCTTATAGGACATCAGGAGTTTCGGGTGTATTATCAAGCAATAATATTTCGAGTTCAGGAGGCGCTTATACTGATCAATTTCAAATTTTTAACAGAAATAATACTTCTACTACTAATTCCACATCTATTACAAATAATAATACACATACAATATCAATAGTACCTCCAAGTAGCACACAGTCACTTTCAAATACAAATAGTTACAGCAACGTTGATTTAAAATTCACACCAACTATGGATCAAAGTTTGGCTATAAAAAATTCACCTGTAATTACAAATCCTAGAAAGGTTACAGAAAGTCCAACTGAAGATAATCTTATTTCCCAATCTGGATCTTCTATTGAGATGCTGATTAATGAGAGACAAAACCATAAAATTCCTGCTTTAATCGAAAGACCTTCTTTTTCTTCAAAAGAATCTTCGAACTTAGAATCGATTTCCATTAATTCTGTTGAGGGCAAGGAGTTATTTGGTGAGGATTATGAAGATTTTGAAGACAAAGAGCAAGATGCGATGTTTAGTAACACGTATTTGGTTCAAGAGAAAACAAATAGACCAAGAAACACATCTGATGAAATTACAGAAGATATGTTTGGGATGTCAGATGATGAGGATGGTGAATCATCTGCTAGTAAAAAGCTTAATACTACAAATTCCCTCGTACCTGATAGTAAATCGTTTTTACAAAAAGGTTCAGGAATGAAACAACCTGGTCATGCAAAACGTTCTGCATTAAAGAGGCAATATTTGGATATTCCATTAGAGGAAATTACTTTATCCAATAGTCCTTTATATATGGATCCAGGTGCTCCATTACCTGTTGAAACACCTCGAGAAAGAAGAAAAAGTGTTTTTGCTCCACTTAACTTCAATCCTATCATAGAGAATAATGTTGACAATAAATACAAAAGTGGAGGTAAATTTTCTTTTGTTCCTTCTCAAAGTGAAGAAGCATTGAACTTTGATATATCAAAAAATTCAATATCAGATTCTGATGAAGATAGTGATGGAAGTGAAGATTTGGACGAGTTAGAATATAAAGGTGAAGAAAAGAATGACTATAGTACAATGGATTCAAATTTTCCGATTACCAATGCCACAATTCACGATTTTCAACGTCAACTATCATCTGGGTTACTAAAAAATGATCAGTTAAGCTCAACTTTTCAAACCAATAACGAAGATACAAAAGATTCAATAAACTCCATATGGAGAAGTCCACAATCTGATGGGTTAAATATCAATTCACCGCTTAGACTTAATGAAAGCCAGATACCATATATGTATCCAGATTCTAGAAATTCTCTTGATATTTTCCCCAAAGTTAATCCCCCAAAGGATAAACAAATTGAAATAAAAACATTAGATCAAAACCCAAATATTAACGAAGTTTTTGAAGAATCTAACAGAAAAATATCACCAAGAAAATTAACCAATACGAATAAGGGTTCAAATTATGAATTTTCATCATGTTCCATTGCCAGTCTACCATTTTTGTTCAGGCATATGCCTATATCATCGATACCTGAAGAATATACCATTTCCAATCCGGTTCTTACACTAACTAGTTCAAAGAAAAAAATACTAAACTTGATTGCAGAGCAAATTATTTTTGATTGGGATAAACTAGATAATTTGGGTTACCCAAATAAATCTTATATTGGTGTAACTTCATGTGATGATGGGTTGATTAAATCAACAATTTCTGAGTTGTTTAATAAATTTGAAAGAGTGAGTGGTAATATTTTGATTGACAGTATGTACAGATCCCAAAGCCCATCAGTTTATGTAAAGAGGCAAAATGAAACAGTGAAGATAAGAGCTGATTCTCAACCATTTAGTAAATACTTAAATTTGAAACCTATTAACGGCATAAAAAATTTCAAATTATTACTATTGAGTACATCTAACAAATTAGATAGTCTGGCTTTTGTGTCATCTCTGTGTCAGACTTATATTGGTCATGAGTTTGGCTTCTGTGAAAGACTAAAGTTAAATAATGAGGATAGCGAAGGTATGGTTTATCTTGAAGATTTTGAAGATAGTAGATTATTGCTTTTAGCTACACAAATTGTTGCATACTGTCTATCCACTCAAAAATCCTCCAGACCTATACCTTTATTATTAATATTTCCTATGAAGACAAATAGTTTGTCGGAACTAGTTTTAATGGCTTCTAAATTCCATATCATATATGATGAAGTAAAATCTAAAATATCTAACGCTGAGCTTCTCTTCAAAACTGTTTTAATGGACTTCATTAAAAATCCTTTAACCATGATAGATGATTATTACGATTTATCAGTTTCGATTTACAATCACTTACCAAACAAGTTAGTCAAGTTTACAAGTATAGTGCCAAAGCATCCTGAAAAAATCAAATTCCGTACATTTCAACAGAGTAATACACCTGCTGCCATACACTATGACACATATATCCACTTGGCGTATTCAAGAAGTATCGATAAGGAATGGATGTTTGCAGCCTTCTCTGACAGTTTTGGTAAAGATACTTTTACAAAAGCATGGTATGTTGGTCGGTCCAAATCTAAATTTGACCAAGCTTGTACAGAAATTTGGGAGAGTGCATTGGGTCTTGCATCTACAAAATATGGTAAAATATGTCTAATTTTGACTAGATTAAATAGCATTTTACCTGATGATGAATTGATGAATTGGAGAAGATTATCAGGTAGAAATATTCATTTAGCTGTTGTGTGTGTTACTGATACTGATCGGATTTCTTTTTTTGATAAAGACAAGTTGTACCCTACATTTAAGCCCTATTTTAAAGACGAGTCCTTTTCCTTACCTATTGATCCACAAAAATTAGGAAATTATGAACTGAGAGATATAAATCAAGAATTATATAGTGTCATATTTGAATACCCATTTCCTTTATCAAATTCACAACACAGATGTGCGATAAAAAGTGGAGCTTTAATAAAATTCAAACCTAATGAAGGAAATTCATTGTGGTCTAAATTTGAGATCAACTTATTAAACTGTCCTCACTCAGATAGCACTAAGTTGCTACAGACTATATTATTCGATTTTACAAACCTAGCTGCACTAAATACATGGTTTGGGATTTCGAAAGGAGAATTTTCTCATATGCCATGGCATGTACTAGCCGTCAAGAAAATGATGAAAATGATGGTTCATATAAAGGTTGAAACTCAGGAGTAGCTGATGTCATAACAAATACTACCCAGATTATAGTTCAATTTAGATATTTTCAGCAAAAAAAGCACCCTTTTCGCACATTGACAAAAACGAAAGAATAGAACTACGCTAACGCTTAATGAAATAACTTATTTATTTTTTTGTATGATATTTTGCATATGCATCTTTGCCCATTTTATCTAAGGATATTTTCAACTTATGTGGATGTTAGCTTCATTATGTATTCACTTTTCAGTTTTTCAATGTTCGTTTTCACAGAAATACTATTAAATTCTCGGCCTGATCTGGAAAAGAAACGAGAAAAATTTTTTATTCCTTATGACACTGATGAATGCATCCAACTGAATAATTACGACAGATTTGATAATTAGAAGATTTATTGCTGAGAACTTTCATTTCCTAGGAATACTATCAAACTAAAGTAATTTGATATATTTTTATTATTAAAATTTCAACCATGTATTGATAATTAGAGATATTACAAAATATTATAGAGATCTATAATAATATTTTTTTGAAACTTTTGTGAAGACCCTAAGACATTGCACAATTTATAAATACATCATGTCCTTACAAAGTTACGCTAAAGATTTAAAGGCTACTTTAAAGCAGTACCCAAATTTCCCAAGTGAAGGTATTTTATTTGAGGATTTCTTACCAATCTTCAGAGACCCTGTTACATTCCAAAAGTTAGTTGATGCTTTCAAACTACATCTTCAAGAAAAATTTGGTAACACTAAAATTGATTACATTATCGGTTTAGAATCTAGAGGTTTTCTGTTTGGCCCAACTTTAGCTTTAGCTTTAGGTGTTGGTTTTGTTCCTGTCAGAAAGGCTGGTAAGTTACCGGGTGATTGTGTCCAAGCTACTTACCAAAAGGAATACGGTTCCGATGTTTTCGAAATGCAAAAAGATGCTATTGCTTCAGGTTCCAACGTTATTATTGTCGATGATATCATTGCTACTGGTGGTTCTGCAAAGGCTGCTGGTGAATTAGTAGAAAAAATTGGTTCAAAGGTTTTAGAATACAATTTTGTAATGGAATTAGATTTTTTAAAAGGTAGAGATCAATTAAATGCTCCTGTTTTCACCTTATTGAGTGGTCAAGAAGAAAAATTACAAAACTAAATATAATGACTAAACTTCTGTTGCATTAAAAGTATATAGGTTAATTTTCTATACGAACATAAAAACGTTCCGTATTATCGGAACGAAATTGATATTATAATGATAAACTCAACAGTACATATATGAATATCTATGTTGATGGCTAATATTGTACAACAAACATTTTCTTTTTATCTTGTATACTTAATAACCTTCGTATTCTGTCTATGCCCAGCACTTCTTGTGAACAATGTTTCATCCATATCTGTAGTAACCTCGGATATGTAGTACTCACCGCCACGATGTGTCCAAGAAACGCTATTTTCTTTTAACTTATGTCTTGTAATTTTCATTCTATTCAATACATTCTCTATATCATTAAAGTCTATTGTATATGATACCGGCCTCAAACTTTTCAAAGATATTAGTTTGCAACCAGGCTTACAATTTTGAAGTATTTTAGTAACCGCATTGTTTATTTTTGCATCAAATAAATAGTTATTAATCAATAGAACATCACAACCTTTTACAAGTTTTGTAACTTCGTCATTATCAATAAAACTTTTTCTCAAGGAATACTCAATAGGACTCAATTTTATTCCATATAATTTACACCTTTTGCTCAACTCTAGATATTGAGCTTCACTTAATTCACTTGCATTTTCCATTATCTCACATCCAAAACTTAGCTTGCAACCATATTCCAAGGACGCTTGAACGACACAATTGCCTACACCAGAACCAAGGTCCATGAATATTTTATCAGGGCCTAAGTTACATTTTGAATAAATTTCTGATAAGAAATTAGGGAGTAATTCACCATAAACATAGCTGCTAAATGCAGCATATTTCTTCAAAGTTCTGGCTTTAGGGTGAATACTTCTTGTATAAACGATGTGCAAAAAATCTTGAATGAATGATTTTGGGATTTCTTTTGTATTTCTTAATTTCTCAATTATTTGTTCTCGTGGAATTGTTGATATTATTGCATTATATTTATCCACAGATTCAATAAATTTTATTTCATTCTTAATATCAAATGAATTATTAAGTGGCCCAATAACTTCTGTTAATATTGAGGCGTTGTATGAATCTGGAATATATATTTCAGCAAAATATTCAATTAATTTTCCAAGTTCTACCATAGGATTATAAATTGTATCAAAATGTTTATTTGAAAAATCAATGTGGAATTCTTCGAAATAATTTGTAAATAATGGGTATCGTAGCTTAACAGTCTTCAAACTTGGTAAATTTCCAACATTAGTTTGATTTGCATCAGAAGAATAATATTTCTCAGTCAGAAATGTTGAAGGAATCAGATTTTGATGAAACTCAGTATTATTTTTTAAATAATCAATATCAAAAAAATCATATTTTAAAGGAAATGGGTCTAAAGTTAAGTCAACAAAATTAGAAGAATCTTTTTTATTCCTTTGTTTGCCATTTATGTTACTTGATTTCTTGTCAACTTTTGCCGCTATAACCTTACTTTTGCTATTTGTTTCTAACTTCATATTCTTTTTATTTTTATCATCTGCCTTTCTTCCTTTCGTTGATTTCAAAACTTTATTACTCTCCACAGTTTCCCCTTTAAATTTAGGTTTAACAATTTTACTTGGTTTCACATCAGCCTTACTCTTAGATTTTGATTTCACCTTTGTAACCTTGGATATACTCTTCTTAACTCTAGGTTTGACTTCTTCCTCTTCGAATGCTTCATCAGCTTTTGGTTTCTTTCTCTCTCTTAAAAAGCCACTAGGTAACGAGAATTCTGTATAAGAAGAGTATTTATATGCATCGTTTAATAAAGATTGGACAGAGCTCCTTTTTTTTGAACTCTTTTTAGCATTACCTTCATCTGTACTAATAACCATCTCTTCTTCAGGGGTTATATCCTTAGACATATTCGAAAAAATGGAATCTGTATCCAAATCAGAATTCATTTCAGCCATGAAAGAAACTTCTTAGATTTAGTTTCAACTAGAGAAAAATGGTAAATGCAAAACAATCGTTATAATAAATCTGCTTCTGTATAATTTTTCAAAAATTCACCACCTTCTCAAAGTTGAACAAATTACACTTTCTATATCAAACCCTTGACCAACCAAACAAAGCAACAGATAACACGCTATCTGTACCAGGATACCACAACTTAAGATAGCTCGAAGATCATTAAGTATCAATAAATAGAAATAATAAACTTTATATACATCTCAAAATCTTTCACATTTTATTATATGTACCATAATATATTTAAAGCCTACGCGTTGCTATGTATAATTGATAGATTTTTGAAGAGAGATGAGATGCATTTTATTTAAAGTCAATGTAGTTGTTGAATGGGTCCATGTACTTGAGTTGCTATCCCAATTACACGGGTCATGTATCTATTTGTATACCTGTTATAAAAATATTTACAATTGTGGTTCATATATGTTTATAAGTTTTTTTATACTTGAAAGATGAAATATTAGGTGATTCTATTCTTCTTGGTACTTTTTAATATCTGCTAGTGTTGAGCCTGGTACCACACTCCAATCTATCATATCAGATTTCTGTTCATTGTAAAGCCAATCGTTGATTTCTTTGAAATGTTGTGTTCCGAAGAATCCTCTGTTAGCACTCAATGGTGAGGGGTGTACTGATTTTAACAACTTGAAATTGTTTGGTAGATTACTTTTATTGATTTTAGGCGAGTCTGTGAGAATTGATTCTACTAATTTGATAGCATTATTCCCCCATAGTAGAAATACAATTGGTTTCCCAGACTCATTTCTATCATTAATTAAAGTTTCCACTACTGTCTTTGTAAAATCTAACCATCCAATTTTGGAATGCGAATTAGCATTATGAGCTTTAACGGTCAATGCTGTGTTAAGTAACAGAACACCTTGTTTAGCCCATGGTGTCAAATCACCTATCTTATTATCAATAACGTAGTCTGGATACTCATTCTTAATTTCTTTATAAATATTTTTCAAAGAAGGAGGTGCTGGAGTTGGACTTTTAACGCTGAATGCTAAACCATGCGCTTGATTGAAGTTATGGTATGGATCTTGACCGATGATCACAACTTTTACATCTTCAAATGGAGTGAGTCTACTCCAAGAATATATTTCTTCCGATGGGGGGAAAATAGTGCTTTTCGCCTGTTCATTCTCAATAAATTTCTTCAGTTGGATGAAATATGGCTTCTTAAACTCTTTAGAAACTTTCTCAAACCAACTCTCTTCAATGGTGTCTATTTCCAATTTCAATAATTCCAAAAGCATATCACTACATGAGTTCTTAAATGATTGTTTATCCAATTTGAATTCACGTCCTTTGGTGTCAATTGGAACAAGTACAGCGGTTTCCTTTTTAACCGAAACTCCCGACTGGGTATCATCTTTCTGTTTAACAACCTTAGCCTTCTTAACAGCATTATTATTTTTGAAAAATGATTCAATAGTTGTTTGTGTTCTCTTCTTTTCAGAAACTGTCATATCTAGAAACTGTAAATAAACCTATCTCAACGCTTGCTTTAGCCTTACTCAGTATCCCAATTTAATTTAAACGCACACCACCTACAACAATACTATAAAACAGAATCACAGTGTCATATACTCTTCTTAATATACACATACACACATATACATATATATCATATCCTGGATTGAATCAGTTATTAAATCGATGAGGCTTATATTTTTTGTCAACAGCCTTTAAACATTATTGTGAAAAATGAAGGAACCAAATACAAATTAAAACCTTGAATTTTAGTTTTAAAATGCCTAATAGTGTATATCTGTGTTGTAGGTGATATTTGTTTTATGATGAGTTGTCGAAAGGTTCAGGAGAGTGATCTTCGACTGGTGCATGGTTTTACAATTGGATTTATAAATAATTCTCTATAGAAGCTTGATAAGAACGGGCCTACACAAGCGGGTCAGAAGAAGATTTGTGATTAGGTAATATAGGAGAGGGATATGATTCAAATAGATGATATACCTACTGTTAAGTTGAATAATAATAGTTTGTGTATGATTAATAACGATAAGGTATTTAATAGTGCTATACTAAGGGAATTAAGCTCGACGACGTTATCTGAGAACTTTACTGCTAAGAGAGGCTCAGCCAATGATAAAATGGCCACTGCTACCAAGAATGTTATTGAATCTAATGGTAAAAATGTTTCGAATAATACAAATGGATTCTCAAGATCTACATCGAGTTCGACTTCTAATATAATTGGGAATATAAATGCTATACGAAGCTCTAAATCTAATTCAAGCTTAAATGCAAATGTTGATCTACTAGGTGTATCGAAAAACACTCATTCTAGAAATTGGTCTCTTTGGAGTAATCACTCAAGTGATGATGTTACTAAACAGACTCTTCTACCACTTCCAACAAAAAATAACAATAATAGTGATAGTCAAAGTGCTACCAAAGTAGAAATACTGAGAAAACCTAGTGATGATAACACGCAAAGGTCGAGGGGCTGGTCTCTATTGTCCATGTATAAAAGCAGTCAAAATAATACCGAAAACAATACAAATACAGGCAATCAAGAAACTCAATCAAAGTCGAATCAACTACCTATTGTTAATTTGACTAAACCAATAACGAATTCAATTATCCATGAATCAGAACATAACTTAATAAAATCCATATCCAAAATTGATTGCACTTTAACATCAGATATAGATTTCAAAAGACTGGATTCTAGTATTGAGCAACCAAATATAGTCGTACCGCAGTTTAATGTCTTACCAAAAAGCACCATGTGGTCTTCTTTATCATCTTCATTGAACTCATTGGCTTGTAATTTAAATTTGATCTCACACAAACAAAAAGAAAAGTCACTACAAATACAAAGTCCAAGTCAAAATTTTTATGAATTATCTGATTCAGGTTCTAGACCAATAAATATATTGATCGTGGGTATTCATGGATTTTTTCCAACAAAAATGATTAGACCCTTTATTGGTGAACCAACTGGTACTTCTCTGAAGTTTGTCAATGAGGCTGAAGTCATCGTTAGAAGATATTTTGAAAGATATAAGGCATCTTTCGAGATAAATAAAATTGCATTAGAAAAAGAAGGTAAAATATTTGAAAGAGTTGATTATTTTTTCGATGTAATGAAAAAATATCAAACTGAATTAAACAGTGCTGACTATATTTATTTTGTAGCCCATTCTCAAGGCTCTCCTGTAACAATGATTTTATTGGGTAAATTATTAGAATCTGGTATTCTTAGTACGTCTTCTGTTTCTTTCGAAAATAACTTTTCAAGAAGAGCAGCCCCACCAAAAAAAATCATATCAGTATTGGCAATGGCTGGAATAAATAATGGTCCTTTCTTTGGAGCTGATAGAACGTTATTTGTTCGTGCATATTCAACTATTGAAAACGACTCATTAAAAGAATTATTTGAGTTTCAAAACCCTGAATCAACTCAATCAAAAAGCTATATCAAATACTTTAGAATATTAATTGCAAATAATGTTAAAGTAACGTTTGTGGGCTCAATTAATGATCAACTGGTACCACTATACTCTTCCATTTGTTTATTTGCTAGACATCCAAATATATTTAGGGCAACATTTATCGATAAAGGCTCTCGAACACCATCATTCATCACTCGTGTTGTTGATATGACAGAGACACTATTAAATCTAGGCTATGAGGACCATGGAATAATAAAAGAAATTAGTGGCGCTTTAGCTGGTACTTTAACTGGTGGTGGCCATTCAACTATATATAATGAAGCACAAGTCTATGAATTAGGATTAAAATTCTCGCTTGAAACAGCAAATTTAAAAACTCCTGTCCCTGTCACATATATGCCATACACAATGTCACAATTAAAGACAAATCCCTATAATCTACCTTGGTGTATGCGTGGACTATTGTCTGAGACAAATAAAACCATTCACAAAGAAGATATTGAACTTTTAATTAAAGAATTCGAGCAATGGGAGCCAGAAAATAAAAATCTAAAGGAAATGAAATATAGATTAAATGGACTAATATCAAAATTTTAAAGGTTAAGAGATAGATATACACCTACTTTGTTACCCAAAAGTTTTTCTAATAAATAATGAACTTAATTACTCAAAAAATTATAATTAATATAATGAAACATCAAACATTTAAATATTTAATTCAAAAATCTTGTTTACTAGCATCGTTATAAACTACTATTATCCACATTTTTGATAATATATAATTAATGAATAGTCAAAGAAATTAAAATACCTAAAGCAGGCTGTCATCACTATCCAATTTTTGGATCTTAGTTTTTGTTAATTTTCTCTTCTTTTGATCATTTGACTTATCGTGTCTTTTATTCTTCTTGTGTTTCACTGAATCAGCATTTTCTTTGGTTGAATTCATGGAACCATTATTTTGCGATGAATTAATATCAGAACTTTCAGACAGCGCATCTTTCGGAAGTATCATATTTGCTAATATACCATTTTTTTTAAGAGTATTTATTTTTAATACATGTTCAATGCTATTTAATGAGTTATCCACCTCTGAATCAGAATCCACGCCAAATAATGTATGTTTCTTGGAGTTCAGAACTGTTTGAATTCCATTTTTGACGGACAATCTTTTATCTTTATTTTCAGTTACAGGTGATAATAAATGGATATCATTTTTATCTCTAATTTCCTTATTCTTGAATGCAGTGAATATTTGTGGAGGAGTAGCTGATGATAATTTTTCATCGACACTACCAGAGTTTTGAATGCTTAATTCATTTTTCAATTTATCTATTGTTTTCAAAGAATTGTTTAATTTCTTACTCATCGTTTCCTTTGTCACCTTTTGAGCTTCCTTCAATTGTTCATTACTATGCTTCATTTGTTGTAATTCTATAGATACTTTGGTTAGTTGCCTTTGTAATGAGATTAATTCTTTGCTAATATAGTTTTGATTTTGATTATCTTTAGAGTTGTTTTCTGTTGGATCAGTAACATCATCATTTTGATTAGCATTCTTCTCTATTCCATTATCTTTTAATTTCTTTATCATACAATTATAATAAAATTTCTCACTCTCAGAGACAGATACTTCATAATTATATAATAATTGCAATAGAGTGGCCATTTCTAATCCTAGTTATTCTTCTTTCCCTTCGGACACACTTTATATTCACGTATATATATCAAATCTAAAAATATCGATGATATGAAACAAATCGCTATTATTAATCTTATGTCGCCCTTTTATAAAAATCAAAGAAAAATCACACCTTTGCCTATATTGTTCCACTAAACAGATATACTACCGGTTGTCGTCATGAGGAGAATTCTGGTATACATCTTTATATATCTTCCCTTTTTTATATATTATGTGAATTGAAGATTTGAATTTATATTTTAAAACTTTTGTAGGAGCGCCAAGAATTTGTAAATATATTAAATATAAAGTATAAAATTATAAAAGTATAAAAATATAACAGTATAAAAGTGCTTTCTTATATAATGTAGAAGTAATTATACATCGAGTTTATCGATTGCTGCAGTTTTAGCCTTATCAGTAGAGTATACATTGAGGGAGCTTATTTTAAACCACTAAGGTACTGGCTACTAGTTCAATTGTTCCAATGGTATTTCAATATTGGTGTCTATTGTTCTTTACTTTATTCAGGGCTATCTTAGCTGATGATCAATTGGACTATGTTCTTTCATTCCAAAACAACAAGGGCTTTATAGAGGTTACTGATCATAATTATGATAAGTTACACACTATTGGGGTGGAAGGATACCACACAATTCTTTTTATCACTATGAGGGGAGTCACTGAAAATGGTAGAAAATGTGATACATGCATTGAATTTGAAGATACGTTAGAAAATGTGTATGCAACATTGAGAAGTCAACATCCTACTTTGAACGTTTTAGCCTATATTGCTGACACTAATGAAAACTCTAAACTAGTTCAAGATTTGAAATTGCAAGCTGTACCACATTTACTAGTGTATCCTCCAACCACTAAAGAGACATCAAAGAATTTTAGTTGGATAGTCAACCAGTTTTATCAATATGAATTGAAAAGGGAAACCGCTAAGGATACAATGAGGTTTGCTGATTTTCTAGGTAAAACATTGAATATCTTAATATTAATTCAAGAACCATTTGATACAAGTGCATTTATGTTATATTTCATAATTTGTATCGTAGTATTCATTACTGTTAAGAAGATTATTTTACCAAAAATCACCAACAAATCTAAATTTATTTGTTTCTTCATTATATTTGGAATAATGTTACCAAGCATAACTGGTTACAAATTCACACAAATCAAAGGTATTCCATTTATCGCTAGAGATAAAGATGGCGGAATCATGTACTTCAGTGGTGGTACGAGTTGGCAATTTGGTATAGAAATCTTTACAATGTCATCAATATATCTAGGTTTATGTTTTGAGATATACACACTTACAAAAATTCCAAAACTTAACATTTCACCAGCAAATAAAATACTTAGCATATCGATATTGGCATGTCTATTATTCTATTCAACACAATATTACATGCAAATCTATTCAATTAAGAGTCCAGGGTATCCATTTGTATTTTAAATAATAAGCTACTTAACAAGTTATATAACCGGCATAAAGCTTTGAAACAATACGAAAGATATATATATATATGCTGTATACACTGTATTAAACGATATCTTTAACGTAATTAAAATAAATAAAGAACTTTAAATTCAGTACGGTATGTTTATATTTCTATTTCTATTTCTATTTCTATTTCTATTTATAATGCTTTAATCAATGTGAATATTCAAACCTGATATCCAGAGTTTTGCGATTGTATGCTTTGTTGTTGATCCTGCTGATCTGACAATTCGTTTTGTTCATTACCAGATTCATTGTTGATGACAAAAAACGAACCCATAATCAATATGGCCCCAAATATGTACACCCAATTCATTACTTTATTAGCGAAAAACAAATCTCCAATCATCGCTAATGGGATTGTTAACGACAACCCGACGGTGACTGTCAAGGGTGTTGTCAGTAGCATTGCGTTAGCCCAGCAGTAGTCGCTTACAAATGTGATGAGACAGTTGATTAAAACGATGATGGCTACTGTGTTTGTTGGGGGTAGTTCAATGGTCTCCCAGCCGTAATATTGCAACAGGAGGATGACTGGCCAGAACAGGACCAGTGTGAAGAACCCTACAAACCCGAAGAACACATGCATGTTCAGTCTAGATTCATCCTGTACTTTCTTTTTCAGTAAGATCGAATAGACACTGTACAGTAATGCGCCTGCCAATGCCAGTAAATTCCCGACAAACATTCTGAATGGGCTGTTTCCATGATACTCGTCGTCTTGACTTGACGTTGTTAGTATCAGGACGATGTCTTTTGCGAAGTCCAGTAGTGAGGCGTGTGGTTTTGTTCTTGGTGGGTAGTTGTCATCGTAATGATAGTAGTCCGAGTGTGTGACCAAGATGATTCCTATGAAGGAGACTAAAGACCCTAACGTTTTGGATTTTGTGATCTTTTCTATGTTCCATATGTAGCCGATGAATAGTGTAAAGAACGATGACGTTGATGATAGGATAGTCTGCGATGCTACTGATGTGTACGCCAACGAGGAGTTGGTCATCAAGTTTGCCAGGAACCACAGTGAGCAGAACTCGAGACTCAGACGGATTGTCTCCTTCAGTGTCATTCTGTTCTGTGGAGCCAGAGGCTGTTTGGAATCTACGTCGTCTTTCGACGCAGATGATGCAAGTAGACTTGTGTTTTCATTCGGAAGCTCTTGGGAGGAAGAGCCCATTGCTCCGTCGTCATCGTTGATGCTGTTGTTGTTGCTGTTGCTATCGTCCGCAACCCCTCTGGGGAATATATTCGCCGTCTCGGAATGTACCCCGCTCACTGTGGCCGAATCTGGGCCTTCCTGCGCAACAATCAGTTCATTCAAAATGTTTGGAATCTCATTCCGAATGCCGTTATGGTAGAAGTTCATCATTATTGTCTTAATCAGTGGTAGTAAATAGAAGATAAATGACACCGTGTTGATGTAAGTGATCAGGAACGGTTTCCTGTACGAGTTGTCGCGGAATATGATATTTATCAGGAACGACGACAGAACCCACAGAACAACGACTGCCGATAACATCATCAGCCCTAGACTCCATCTCTTATTATTCAACGTAACCCTGTCCATTGTTGTACTAGCTGTCTTATTTAATTTTGTTTGTTTGGTTACTGGCCCTTCAAACGTCTCTTCTGCACCCACTTAATAACACTGTCTATTTGATCTCAAAGCTGTCTATTATAAACTCCCCGCAACCAGAAACGCCTACTGCAATAACCGATCTGCGGAGAAACTAATATACTGTATTGACTGACAGAGCCACTCGATAAACTTTCAGTTGCTTTACTCCACAAACCTCCATTTATGCGTTTATATATATAATATAATATGATGTAATATATCTACTAGTTGTTCCACTGAGCCGGGACTCCGGTAAGATAAACTCATCCCATATCGCACTGCACTCTTCTCATTTCGTACCCGCATTCGTCACCCATCTTCTGTGTCTCTATCTCTTCATTCTTGTTTGCGGTGATTGATAAAAATTTTGTTCCGAGTGTCTCGTACGGGTGACCCCGCAGAGATGGTGAGAAACGCGGACGAATGGAACCATTTGAGCGAGATCAAGGTACATTCTACAGTTGGGATGTTGCGCTTAGGTTTTGGAAACTGTGGTGGCGCATATTCACCAGGGCGGTGGCGGTGGTACATCAGTAGGACATGGTGTCATGTGACTGTAAATGTCATGTGAATGTTTTATGCGATCATGTGATTAAAAATTAGGCGGTTGTGGTCAGTAATACTTGTTACCCGGATGCATATCGTGTACTATGATGTTCAATATGCATTAAGTTCAAAGGTCTGTGATAAGAAAACAACATTCGTCATGATAAACATGGATATAAGTATTCGTACACTTGCTCAGCAACAGGATTAGTGACGTACAGCAGTTGCATTTAGTGCGTAGTACAAGTTTGCAATTGCACATTCAGTTTCATTTATTAGTTGACAAGCATCTGGAGTGGCACGAACCGTCTGAAGAAAAAGTTTAGTAATTTGAAGTTTACACAACTCAAGAGTACAATAAGGCTTTTTAATATTATATTTAATTTGAATACATATTTCGTTCGGAAAGAGAGTATATTTCATAATATTGTGACAATTTATTATCAAATAGAAAGAACAATGGCAAACAATAATAGTTCCATGAAGAAAATGTCCCTTGAGGAGTTCCTCGGCAATGATACCCTAAGTGACACTCTCTGGGATGAGGATGATATCAATTTAGATGCCATTAGCAGCACTACAAATATCGATCTATTGAAGAAGAGTGGTGGTAATGTGGGCAACTCTAACAAGGGCTCGGGTCCCCCTTACATTGTTAAGTTTTCGAATTTACCTCCAGATTTTTCTGATTTTGAGATAAAAGACTTGTTCAATTCGAAATTCACAAATTTCATCAAATTTAAGCTGTTCTGGGTATTGAACTCAAACCCAACAATGAGTGATTTGGCAAATCCAAACAAATTTTACGAATACTTTAAACTTACCAACAAAGTGTGTTTCGTCGAGTTGTATTCTATGAGAGATATGGATAAGATCTTAAAGTATTGGTATAACCCTTTGAAGGAAATTTATAACATTGTCGTAGCAACTGCAGATTTTGACGATTTTAAAGCTTATATGGAGCGCACAGAGTTGGTTAAGTCTTTTAAAGTGCCATCTGCTGACATACCATTGCCAAAACATATGGTTCAAAATGTACCACCACATACTTCAGAAAATCAACCAAAGGAAAGAAGGAAAAGTAATCCATTCGGTACTGCTAAACCAGTAGATACGCAATCAAAAATTTTAAAGTTGGAAGAACAAATATCAACTTTGCATGTAGAAGATACAACAACTTTAAGAAGATTATCAAATACAAAGGATAATTCAAATCCATTATTGCATTCGAACTCAAAACACACAACTAAAGTAAAAATTTTGAAGAATGAAAATAGCGATCATTCTAATTTAGAACCATCTCGTTCTTTTGCAACGGCTACCATCACTAAAAAAGAATCCATGTTGCCAAATATCACACCTGTAAATGACGCTATTCCAACAACTAAAGCTTTGAATTATTCACATATAATAACAAGAGAAGCACAGCAGGCAGATAAGAGCAAGGTTACAAACAAAGAGGCTAACAAACTTAACGAAAGTAAAAGTGTTTTTGATGATGTCGAAAAACAAGAATATGTTCAAGAAAATAATGGAGAAACGAATGGTAATGAGGGCAATGAAACCAATGATAATGAAACTAGAAACGTAACTGATGATATTTTACAGGCTACAAATGAATCTGAAAAGGAAATATGTGATGATGGAAAAGTTAATGATGAAATGAAACACCAGTCAGATAGTTATGATTATCAAACCGAAGAAAATTACAAAAATCAACGAGAATATGTTAATAATAAAGGTGGACATAAAGGAGGCAGTAGAGGAGGCTATAGAAATAAGAATTATCAAAATAATTATAACAATAATTCTTCAAACAGACCATTTCATAAAAATGATAAGTATCCTGGAAAACAAAACAATCAACAACCAGAAGAACGTTATTCTATGTTCAGACCAGCTGCTGGCTTTTTAAATTCACATAATTCTGCTAACAATGAGGATTCTTTCAATCGTACATCCAAATTTAACAACAACAATACGAATTCTAAATATTCAAGTAATTCAGGCAGAAATGATTCAAATTATTCAGGATCATTCAGAGGTGGAGCTAAGTATTCAAATAGAAGATTTAGCAATAGCAGAGGGTCTTCACGTGGAGGCTCATTTAGAGGTGGCAATGGTTCTTACCGTGGCAACAGCGGTTCTCATCGTGTTAGATTTAATAGTTCCACTGGTCAAAGGTCTGAGCAATACGAAAATTCAGAATCAACTGAGTCTAAAACAAAAGTTTCAGAATAAGGAGATGATTTGATACAATTCATTGTAATATTTACATTTTTTAAATTAGTCAATCATCACTATATAATATTTTACATACATCTGTTATAGGTAAATCATACACACCACTAGTTGCATGATATGCATACTCATTTAAAAATTTTTTTTTATCACTCTCAATAATAACATTTGCTCTTGAGTCAGTAATAGTAGATATATCATCTAATGCAGGAGTAAGTACATCTTCATTATACATCATCAATGCAGTATAACACCAAAGCATACCCATCAAAACAAAGCATTGAAAATATATTACCCATCTCCTATCAGGTAAAATATCCAATACAGTCTTCACTAATTCTCTATTTATAATTACCATATCAGTGTCTTCAGGAACAAATGTCCATAAGATAATAAATATTGTTACTGCACATGTTATAAAATGTCTTGCAAACCAGTAATATTCATTGCTATAAGACCCTTTAATCATAGTGTGGTTTCCTCTATATTAGACACATTCAAGTAATTAATATCTGTAACAAAGCTGAAAAATTGTGGTTCCTATATCATATAAACTGATTACTGCTCAATTTACTATATTTAAATCAATATTCATCAGTTTGTATTCTTTGCAGCTGTATATTAAATATTAAATATTGTATATTTAGTTTTAATGCTATTCGGAACTTATTTAAATTATTTATAAGCGTTTTTTTACGAATAAGATGATATTTTAAAGAGATAGTATATATATATATATATATATATGTAAACTGAACAATACTTTTGTTTTACTAGTGAAATTGTTAATGACATCTACTTTTCATTTAAGTATTTTATTATATACAGTTATTTTAGTATTTATTCATTATTAATTCATAATGTATTGTTGTTGTTGATTTGCCAATTTTCTCTCATTTCTTCCTTTTTTCATCACTTGTTTCAATGCTACACTGTCAAGAGGATCTAATAATTCAAAAGAACATAATAATCCTTCATTGACGCTCATTACTGCACCCCAATTATCGAACTCACCGCAATAATTTGGTGCAGAAAAGACCGTTACTAAACTCCTATCATTAAAAAATTCATATCCATCTTCCACAACCATGTGTGCTCTACACACTAAATCAAAATCAAATTTATTTAAAAACTTGTTTATTGCAACCTTATTATAACAGTAACTTACACCTCTCTCATTATCTTCCCATTCATTAGGAGAATCGGTTGGGTCAGACCATAGTAAATCATTAATTAAACCAAAATCGGGTATATCTGTTGGTCTGCTTACATGTCTTATTTCATCCATTGAATTTAAAACTGGTGATAAACCACCATGCACGCAAAATATTTTACCAGTAACAATAGCGGCTAGGGGTAAAGTGTTAAAGGTATCAACAAATACCTTCCAGGTTTTGATATTACAACGACGTTTACATTCATCGTAAAAACCATATACACGAGTGACATTAGCACATTCATGATTACCTCTTAGTAAGAAAAAATTTTCAGGGTATTTTATCTTGTAACATAACAATAATAATATGGTTTCAAGTGATTGTTTACCACGATCAACATAATCACCTAGAAATAAATAATTTGAAGAAGGTGGGAAACCACATTTTGTAAATAATCTTAATAGATCACCATATTGGCCATGAACATCACCAACAATTTTTACAGGTGGTGACAACTCTAATAAAGGTGGTTGTGATAAAAATATTTCTCTCGAGCGTTGACAAATTTGTGCAATTTCAGAATTTTTAAGACAAACATTCTTTGTTCTTTTAGCGGCATAACCAGCATCTAATAACTTCTGAATAATCTCATCTATATCAATTAACTTCGTTCTCTTTTTCTTTTTTGATATTATGTCATCATAATTAGAATTCATCTCATTAGGAATTGAATTAAATGCATCATATGAATTATTAGTACCTTGTGAGAGCGTTAAATTGTTAGTTAATTCGTCATTATTACTGGGAGTAAAATAGTTATCAGCATTTACATTGGTAAACTCTTCATTATATTCATTATTTTCATAGTCAGTTCGGTTAGTAAAATAATCTGTAGCTTCTTGATTACTCTCATTTACTCTGATACCCGGTGAGTTCATTGGAGTCATAAATGTGTTTGTACCAATTGAGGTAGTAGATGACCTTCTACTGTGCATTGAGTTATGTGAACCTGTTCTTGACATAGGATGAGCTTGGAAATGATCAGATCCTAGTGATACATCATTATCTAAAATACTGTTATCAGATTTACGTCTTGATTTAGAAGCAAAAGAGCTTCCTCTAGATGTACCAGAAGAATGACTATGTCTTAATATATCTAGCCTACTTCTAGAGCTCGAATATGCGACATTCGTATTTGAATCTTCATTTTCATCATCCGTTAAAGCATTTTCCTGAAATGAGTTGACGGAAGAATTAGTGTAATTCCTGTTTCGTAAAATTGGTGACTTTGGCTTAACCTGTATCATTGAAGGTGGTATATCGTACCCACCATTGAAACTAGACTTTCTTGAGCCTGCTTTACTTAGACTAATCCCCGGTTGTAAATTATTGTTTGTTTTATTAGATTGTGCATCAGTAGGAACTCGACTCAAAGAATGTGATCTGGTAGGACTGTGATAACTTGAACTCGATGAATAAACACGCTGCGTGTGTCTTGAACGCTGAGATGCATTTTCATTATCAGGCATATTTTTTTCAGCATTAGTCATGTTGCCAAGTAAAGACGATTGTGATTTTTTTGATTTCATAGATCGAAGTGATTTGTTAGATTTAGTTGATTGCATTGTATCTGTCCTTGACAAAGGCTCCCTTATTTTAGTATTATCAACAGGTTGACTGCTTGTCGATGCTGTTCTAGAAGACTCAGTCGATAATAAATTTTTTTGTTTAGATTTAGTTTTACTAGATTTCGATTGAGTACTCGCAGATGGAGAGCTAGCTCTCCCAGAACCTTTTTTACCAGGTTTAGATCCTGAATTACCCATATTTGTTAATCAATCACTTAACGTTACCAAATGAACCTGAATAAAAGAAAGTTAAAAAAATTGAAATTATTCTATATCTATTAATAATCTTGGATAAATTATATTTTTAAACTACTAAATTTTTTTTTTTTGAATAATTTGGTATCTATTACTTTATAATCAATCCTCAGTGTATCGTACAATATATCCAAAAAGACCTCTTCAATAGCACCATTAACAATAAAATTCCCCACAATAAAAATACCGATAAAATATCCTTGTGCTTGTTTCGAGACCAGTAGTAGATTACTCAAATTTCAGATTATCTACAGAATTACCTTAATCCAACCTCTTATATCACCACTGTTGCAATAAATCAGCATATACTAAGAACACCAACATATATATATATACATGCACAACTCATAAACACGTTTATAGAATAATAATTTTTAAATTTCTAAATATATAAAATTTATTTGGAAAAAGGATTACGGATCCTTTGTTTTCTGAATTATAAACTTTACGAAAAGGTATAAAATACATTTATGTATAGAGGTACAGTTGATAGAGATGGTTATAATTAATTGTGGTTTATCAATTGAGTGTGTGCTTGATGATCGACTAGGTTATGGATATCTAGCAGCACGAGACTATTAAGTATGTAATTTTTGTGTGTATTTATGAATATTACAAGAACTAATGGAGGTCAGTTCGAAATATATTATTTGTTAGAATAGTAAGATTGTAAAAAATGGCAAAATTGGGTTGTTTATTTCTTGTTCTATCTGAACATCCAACCGTTCCCTTCACCTTGTTGTCTCCAGGTGGAGGAGGGTAGTGAATCATTTTGTAATTGGTACAGTCTCCATGCTTCTCTTATATGTTCTGGTAGTAATGGACTTGTATGAATAACTTTTGATTTTGTGCTGGAAGAATCCTCGTTGGTGGATCCATCTTTGACGGTAGAATGGTTTGTGTCGGAAGATTCCTCTATAGCACCAAGATACTTGTCAATGTTCATATTTATAGAGTTGAATCTTTTTGCTAGTATATTATAATGTTTAATCAATTCTGTTTTAATCTCTTGCGTCACTTGATCATTGTACTTCAATAGCCTGTTACCTTCAAGAACGAATTTTTCTTCTTCTTCTTCATCATCATAGAATTGATCACTCTGGCATTCATTAATGTCATCATTAAGATCACTATTAGTGTTCAATACCTCTATGTCTTCTACGGCGTTAACAGAAGTTGTCGAGTTTGAACTATTTAATTTTTGAACTAACATTGTTAATTTCTTCAAAAATTTCTTCAATTGTTTGCCTATTCTTTTTCTATTATTATAATTTATTGTTAATTGCGCAAGTAATGATTTCAACCTTACTCTCATAGCTAATTCAATTATTTCACCTGCGAACACTTTTCCAATGGATTGTAAGAACACTCTAATATTCTCAGAAATGTTTTGATTCAATACAGTATTCGCTAATTTTTTAACTTGAGATTTATTCAAAGATGTTCTGTGAAACACTTCAAATCTATTGGTTTGATCTTCATCTAAATTACTCACTAGCAATCTAAATTGTTCATTTTGATCTAAAATACGTGGGAACAACAATTCACTTTCTTTCTCATCTCTTAGATCTTTTGCAAACATCATATCACTGGGAACTTCATTTATAAGATCTTCTTCAGATTGTGTTTTACCATTGCTATAGATAATCTTCCGTCTTTTGTGTTGAGGTCTAGGCTCATCTTGTTCATTATATCTGTTATTAAATTTATAATTTCCAACAGCAAAAAAGGAGTCCATAGACCCTCCTGTTCTCATCTCTACACTCTTATTCAACAGATATTCATGATCTTCGTTAATCACCTGGTCTATCGTTTGTTTAGTCAACAAATAATTTGCAACTGTCAAAGTTGATATATAATTAGCCTTGGGAATTAAATTTATGGGTCCCTTCGTTACATTTTTGTATTTTGCCATTTCCTCTGTAATATATTACTTTAACTTTGTAGAAATCTTACTATTTCCCCTTCAACTGATGACAAATATGCATTCTTAACTATTTATACACAATATAGAATATCTGCCTTTTAAAACAATATACGTCTGAATAACTTTCATAAATTCTTTTATTTTGTATCACTATAAATTTTTAATGCGCTTAACTTATGAATGTACCATTTAAGAGTAAATTGATGATAGATACATTCAATGTGAAAACTAATGGTCATCAGAATATTATCTGTTGTGTACAAATAAGTGTATCATATACTGAAATGTCTAGTTTTCCATCACATTTATATATAAATATATATATGTGTGTGTTTCTGTTTATATATATATGATTATTATGCTATAAGAATTATTGCGTTATCTCAACTTTGTTTCCTTTTTCTTTTAGTAATGCGACTAAACCTAAGAAAAGAACCATTGATATTGGTCCTAAGAATGGGAAATAGACTGCGGTTTTATGCTCATCTGGAAAAAAATTTTGTTGCACCATTTCGTTGTCAAAAAACGCACTTTCACATAAAGTGACTAACTTGTTGCTTAAAGGCACAAGTTCATCCCATATATATTTCTTGTTCTTTTGATCTTGACTTCCAAAATTGTTTATTGTATTGATTATTTTCTCTCTTATTTCAATTGCTTGATTGACATCAGTCAGAACTTGCTCTGGCACTGCCATTTGTTTGAATGATTCTGTTAATCTTACTAATGATTGCAAAGTATCGGCTGATTTCAATAAATTTCTTAATACAACAGAACGTTTAAACATGTTCAATGAGTTATATGGTGACATGAAATCTGAACCTATTCCAAGAATTTCTAACAGATTAATGGAAAATTTATGCATAATTGGATTTAAAAATTCTTCATCCAGGTAAGAATTTGGCTTTAATGGGTATTTATTAATTACAAGACTTCCCCATCTTGGTATTAAATATTTTTCCCAATTAACTTCTAATGCTTTAGATTTATCACCGACCATTGTATAGAGTGTATTCTTTTTGATAAAATCTAACCCTGTAGGCCCCACTTCACGACTTGGGAATACGATTGCTAAAGTCAAACCGAATTGTTCAGAATATGCATCACTACCAGATAATTCCGTGATATCTAAAACATGTGCTAGAGAAGATTCATTTAGGCTTTTTTCAGAATGTAAATTCAAGTCGTTGTAATATATTATATCTGTATCAACTGTAAAGTGGTACACAGAAGATAGCATCTGTCTAATTGGAGTAATATATCTGGATAAACTTGATTCGATATCCCAACCAACGGCATCACCATCTCCTGATAGCAAAATAACACTTACATGAATATCTTCGATATACGGTATGGATATCTCATTCAGATTGTTATTGATATCTTTTGATGTACCAATGACATTATTAATACTGTCATCATTTACACCCAATACATTATTGATTATAATATTTGAAATACTTTTAATAGATCCATGATAGTCGTCTGAGATGTTTTTAATCTCTACCGTTGTGGTAGTCGACGTGAAAAAGTCCTCATCTTCTAATATTTTCAAATCATTTTCACCTTTAACTAATCTTAGTATCTGTCTATGACTGTCTTCCTTCGAGTCTACATTAGCAGTGGCATATTGCAATATATTAACAGACACATTTAAGTTCTCTTTATTCTTCTGTAAAACACTATTTATCTCTGTTTCTATGTCTTGCAGTAAATTTTCTGAACCCTTAGTTGCCCCCAATTGAGAATCAACGTATACAGGTAAATTCAAGTGCACATCCTTCAATTTGTTGTTTGTTAAACTATGTATATAATCAATCGGTAACGTCGCCCTATGAATTGTGGTCAACTTGTACCAAAGAGGCGCACCCAAAAGAATAAAAACCAACAAATAACTAACTAGAACATATAGCCTTAAGATATAATTGTTCCCCATCCTGTCGCTATTGTAAAATTAATCCAATTCTTATCTAACCCAAAATACTAGTCTGTATTTCCTCAACCTCTATTTATCCTTGCAAAACTAATTCACCAATTGTTGGTTTATTACAAGAAACACACAAAAATAATTCCCAGAAAACTACACACCAACAGCACCCACACTGTAAACCCAATGCAACACACAATGAACAAACTAATCAATTACAAATACTAAAATGTAGTTATAACATTGTCGTTAGTGCTTTGGTCTTGTACAGTTCAGGTTTTGAATATGAAAAGTTCATAATCATCGAGAACGATTTTGAAATTTCAGATATTGAACTTATTAATTCATGGTGGTATTTGTATGATCCTTAACTATAAGTTGATTGATTGTATATGAACATGGAACAATTGATTAGTTCCTTGTATATGATTTATTGATCCTGGTGAGTTGTTATAGTACTGAGATCAAATATTTGAGTTGTTCCGTTGGATATTGCTAGTTTTTTGAGTATTTGGTATTTAGAGAAAAGGGTGAAATAGAAGAAATCATGATTATACAGAACGATGATATGAATTTTCATTTGTCTCATGATGAAGAGGATAAATTGAATCAATTTCAGTCGATTAGTTCTTTTCCAGAGGAAGAATTGGCAGATGTAGTTAATCTTTTGCGAAATCACGGCTGGAATTTGGAGGCTGCTCTAGGAAGATATTTTGATGGTACATGGAAGGAGTCTTTGGTGCAGAGCTCAGTTGAGCCGGTTCCTGTGGCTCCTGTGATTCCTGAACGTATTCCGAATAGTGAATTTGTTGGAGAATCCATAACAAATGATTATGCTAGGAATGTTGGGCCATTTGTTGATGAAATAGTGCGTAATCGGTTTCTTACATCACATCTAGTTCCAAAATTGCCAATAGTGGAAGCCTTACACCCAAACTTCAAACAGAAATACAGTGTTGTTGGTTTAAATAAACATTGTGTAGACAGTAATGATGCGGTACAATATAATCCATTTAATGTTATTTTAATGTTCATACCGAAATTATTATTTCGTATTACATATGGACTATTATCATTTATATGGGGTATCATTTCAATTGGATTTGTTTCTAAATCGGATGATAAATATAATTCAATATGCAAAACTCCAGTCAAACCTATATACGAAGAGTTTAAAATAAATGAATCAATACTTGATTTAGTGGAGGATCCAGATAGTAAGAAGAGGTTAGAAACTTTATTAACATTTGATAATAATCACACAACACCCTTTAATACATTGTTGACTAAATGTAGAGATGATTTTCAATTTATATTGGTGGTTATTTTAGGTAATTTGGAAGATAAGGAAGAAAATAAAGCTGATGTAAACTCAAAAAGATTTATTTCAAAAATAATGTCAAATACATCAGTTTTGAATATGCTTGAAAAATATGTTGTCAAAGAGAAATCATTATCTATTTATATGAGAAGCGCTTATGAGCTGGAATCATGGTTGGTAGCCAAGAAAATGGCCATTGGACATACTCCTGATGTATTGCTTGTTGGAAATGTTTTGAACTCCAATGGTTCCATTAATGGCATCACAAGACCATCAGTTTTAAACAAGATTAGAATAAATTCACCTAATAAATTTATTAGTTCATTTAACGTAGTCATGGAGAGATTTGGATCTGAAATAATTGTAAGTAAAACAGAGAAGGAAGAACTCCGAATTGCTCGTGAGATAAAGGAGTTACAAAATAAAGCTTATGAAACATCTTTAGAACAAGATAGAATAAAAGAGGAGAAAAAACAATTGCAGGAGAGAGAAGAAAGATTAGAACAAATAGAAGCTGAAGAAAGAGAGAAAGAAATCAAATTGATTAACACATTAAAAGCCTTAAATTGGTTGAAAGCATGTGTTGATATTTTGCAATCCGAAGAACAAAATAGTAATATAGATACAACAATAGTTTCTAAAAAGGCCAACTTGCAAATTAGACTGGCGGAAGGTACAAGATTGATTAAAAAATTGAGTGGGGATAAGAGTCTATATGATTTATACATTAATATAGGTTGTCATTTATTTTTGAATGATTTTTCAAAGGATATTTCAACCTGGCTCAAATTGCTTCCATTGAAGATAAAAGAACTATCTGATGATGATGATCTATTATGCTTCGATGAAGCAGTTGATATAAACTCAGAAATTGATATTGACACTTTAGCAACAACCATCAAACTGGAATTGGAAAAATTTGAGACGAGTTTGGAAACCTCAGCATACGAAATAGATTTTAATTTCGAATTAATCTCACCGTTCCCAAGGTATAAGATTCCAATTGAAAAAGAAATACATATCCAAGATACAAAAGAGATCTGGCCAAGTGGTAGTTTGTTAATAGAAGATCTCATTGATGAAAAAAACAGCGATGCCGAAACAGATGATGAAACAGATAATGACCTCTAAATAATTCTCTATATATTTAAACGAAACTCGCCAATTCAATAGATACCTGAAACATATTGATAAATCCATTTTATATTTTATTTATATATCTAACATATAATTGAATACTGGAACTAGAAAGCATCAACATTGAACAAACATTCAATGAATTATAATTTGATTAGTATATCCTTTAATAATCCGTATACTATTGTATAAAACCGTATTGCGCATTAAGCCACAAGGCCGGCTACATATATAAAATTAATAATTTTATAAAGAAACCTTTAAAATTAATAGTAATTATATTTATATAAAATGATGGTACCAAGAGCCATATAAAGCATTTGCTGGTCTTTCCACAGGATTATAATATTGTTTTATTTTAGTTTTGTGTAAGAGGTTGTTATTTGAGACAATAATTTTCTCGAGAAGTGGACTATCAATTTATATTCCAAGTGATAAATTGAATTATAAAACATGATATCCAAAATGTTGACATTTAGGAGGTATGCATCAACTTCCATTCAATCTCAGTTGTTGAGAAAATATCCAGTTGGTGCTATATTTCATGGATATGAAATTAAAAGAGTCTTACCTGTGCCTGAGTTAAAAATGGTTGCAGTTGATTTAGAGCATGAAATTACAGGTTCTCAGCATCTACATATTGATAAAGATGATAAAAACAACGTTTTCAGTATTGGGTTCAAGACAAACCCACCAGATAGTACCGGTGTACCACATATTTTAGAGCATACCACGTTATGTGGTTCAGAAAAATATCCTGTAAGGGATCCATTTTTCAAGATGTTAAATAGATCACTTTCAAATTTCATGAATGCGATGACAGCCCATGATTATACTTTCTTTCCCTTTGCTACCACTAACAAAAATGATTTCAAGAATTTAAGAGATGTGTATATTGATGCAACATTGAGGCCCTTGTTAAAAGCTGAAGATTTTTATCAAGAAGGTTGGAGAATTGAAAACAAAGATTTGACGGATCCCAAAAGTGACTTAGAATTCAAAGGTGTAGTTTATAATGAGATGAAGGGTCAAATTTCAAATTCGAATTATTATTTTTGGACAAAGTATCAGGAAAGCATCTATCCTTCCCTAAATAATTCTGGTGGTGATCCTACAAAAATAACTGATTTGAAATATAATGATTTGGTTGCATTCCATGAGAAAAATTACCATCCTTCAAATTCAAAAACATTTACATATGGTAATTTCCCTCTAATCGAAACTTTAAAATATTTAAATGATCAACTAAAGGGCTATGGTAAAAGACATACAAATAAAAAACTTTTATTGCCTATCGATATAAATCAAAATGTGTCAGTATCTGAATTGGGCCAGATAGACCCAATGCTTCCACCAGAGAAACAATTAAAATCGTCTTTAACATGGGTATGTGGTAGTCCTGATGATAAATATGAAGTTTTTTTACTTGGTGTTTTAGGTAATATTCTTCTTAGTGGTCATTCCTCACCATTTTATAAAAATTTAATCGAAACTGGAATTGGAACTGATTTTTCAGTGAATACTAGTATGGAAACGACGACAGCAAGGAATTTTTTTACAGTAGGAGTTCAAGGTTTAGAGGATATAGAAGTGTTCAAAAAAACAGTCAAGAGTACCCTTTCTGAAATACTAGAAACACCATTTGATAAAAAGAAAGTTGAAGCCATTATTCAACAAATTGAATTATCAAAGAAAGACGAAAAAGTTGACTTTGGTTTGCAAATACTGTACTCAGTTCTTCCAGGATGGATGAATAGTAGAGATCCATTTGATGATCTTTCAATTGATCAAGTATTGACTAGATTCAAAGAAGATTGGGAATTAGAAGGTGATGATTTGTTGAAAAAATTAATAAGAAAGCATTTGATAGATAAACCATATTTTGAATTTACAATGAAAGGTGTACCAGAATTTACGAAGATCTTAGAAGAGGAAGAAAAGAATAGACTTTTAAAAAAACAATCTGGTTTAAATGAACAAGATAAGAAGATTATCTTCGAAAGAGGACTGCTTTTACAAGAAAAGCAGAATGAAAAGGAAGATCTTTCTTGCTTACCAAGTTTATCAATTCATGATATTTCTAGAGAGAGTGATAAATTCAGTGTATCAAAGAATTTGAATATATATAGTAGATTGACTGACACTAATAATCTTACATACATTAGAGGTAAAAAGAACTTAGATAAAGTTATTTCGAAGGAGCTATATTCTTTTCTACCATTATTTGCTGATTCGTTAACTCACTTAGGAACTTCTTCGCAAAGTTATTCTGATATTGAAAATGAAATTAAATTATTTACAGGTGGTATTTCTACAAGTATAGATGTAGTATCAAATCCAAATGACATGAGTCCTAATTTATTTTTAAAATTTAATGGTTGGGGTTTAAATTCGAGAGTTGAACATATAACAGGTTTATGGTCAAAGCTTTTGCTTGAGACCGATTTCAAGAAGCACACTAATAAATTGAAAGTTTTAATCAAGTCAACAATCTCATCTAACACGTCTAGTATTGCAGAATCAGGTCATTTATATTCTAGGGGATACTCTGCGGCACAAATTAGGTCTAAAAATTCCATTGAAGAAATATTGAGCGGTATAGAACAAGTTCGGTTTATAAATAAATTAAATTCGTTTCTTGAAGATGACAAACAATTTGAAACAGAAGTGGTTAACAAATTAATTGAAATTCAAAAGTTGATTGTCACTTCCAATAATCTGGAGTTTTTAATCACAACAGATAGTGAGGCACAAATTGACTCAGTAACCAGAATACTAAATTCATTCGTAGAAAAGTTACCAACTGCTGACGAAAGTAAATTAAATGGTCTAAAAACTAGTGATTATCCTTTACTGAATGCAAACTCATCAACGCCAAACACTTTGATTAAGTTCCCTTTCCAAGTTCATTACTCCTCCAGATCAGTGCCGGGTGTGTCTTATTCCAATAAAGATGGTGCCTCACTACAAGTATTGGCAAACATGCTTACATACAAGCATTTACATAAAGAAATTAGAGAAAAGGGAGGTGCATATGGTGGAGGTGCAAAGTACAATGCGTTAGACGGTGTATTTAGTTTCTACTCGTATAGAGACCCTAATCCTTTAAAATCATTAAAGACATTTGAGAACAGTGCTCTATATCTTTTAAATGATATGAATTGGACTATTAATGATATCAATGAAGCTAAGCTAACAATATTCCAACAAGTTGATGCTCCTCTTCCACATAAAAGTGAAGGTGTGTTCTTATTTAATGTAGGAGTTACAGATGCAATGAGACAAAAAAGAAGAGAAGAATTGTTGGATGTAGAACTGTCTGATGTCTATACTGCTGCAGAAAAATATTTAGTACCTGCAAAAGGTATAAATACCATAATTGGACCAAAAATTGAAGGTAAAATAATTAGTCCAGAATGGGAAATTAAATAAACTAAGTTTAAAATTTATGACAATAACTAAAATAAACAGCAAGCACATTTATATTTCAGATTTTTTAACTACAATAAGTCAATATAGATTATCATGTAAATAATATAAAAATATAAAATAATCTAAACAATTTAATGAATCGCAAATTTTATAAATACCCATCTATTCATTAACTGTCATCCTCATAAACATTGAAACATATGGTGACAATTTTCATATAGCTTTTTCAATCTCTCAATTTATCATCAAAAACATGCCAATAAACAGAAATATACTAGTTACAAACTTAACACATACATATTAAGTATTATAGTACCAGTACCTGACCCGAAAACCATATATTTATATCTATTTGAAGTAGTGTCGTTAACCTTTTTTTGCCCAAGATTCTTAAACTTTTATTATTTTATTATGTAAACGAATATTGAAATATTGAAAAATGATACTAATTAATTTTAAGAAGCCATTAAATAAATAATAATAATAATAAATAAATGGACTCTATTTATAAAAACAGTTAAACTGTTTTATTCAATCTGTCATATTCTATATTTGTGTTATTTATAGCGTCATTAAAAGTATTAGTTTTGTTATATCAGGTAAGTGCATCATTAGACATTATTAGCTATAATTTAGAGATGAGGTTTCCAGCTTTCTATTCGTATATTGCATTGCTATTAGTAGTAGTTAAGATGTCCTATGCCTTAAATTTTGACCTACCTGCTGAATTGAATCCAGAGCCTTTTTGTGTTCGTGATTTTGCTTCTGAAGGTCAATTAGTGGTTATTGAAGTTACATCAGATGGTGCTTCTGGAGATGGTCAAGAAGTGACTTTAATAGTACGTGATACAAATGGTAATGAATATCGTAGAGTGAAAGATTTAGTTGGAGATGTCCGTGTAGCTTTCACTGCCTCTCATAACAATGCATTTGATATTTGTTTGAGTAACGAAGCTAAGGTTACTGGAAGATCTTTAAGTAGATCAATTGAAGTTGACGTTGAGAGTGGTTCAGAAGCTCGTGATTGGAATAAAGTGAGTTCTAGTGAGAAATTAAAACCAATTGAGTTAGAATTAAGAAAACTTGAAGAATTAGCTGATGATATTGTTGGCGAATTCTCGTACATGAAGAGCAGAGAAGCAAAATTAAGAGACACAAATGAATCAACAAATGCAAGAGTAATCAACTTTTCATTTTTAATTATTACTGTATTGATAGTCTTAGGTGGTTTACAAATGTATTACTTAAGAGATTTTTTCAAGGCTAAGCATATTTTATAAGGAAAGGCGATTCATATATGTAGTAGCTTCATAAATTTTATAAAATCACATTAAAATAGTAATAAATCAATATATGAATAATTTGAAAATGTTTTTAACTATTTTCTTCTAAATAATTCACACTTTAATAAATTTATTTTTAATTAAAATTTTAATAATCCAATTTTACCCATTACATAAGCGAAATCTATATATGTAATATATAATCTTCTCCCCGATGAAGCAACACTTATCATTTCAATTATTTGATTGACCTCTTTGATTCCTATTGAATTATAAACTTTAATAATATCTTTCACACCAAACACATGATTCTTTAATTTCACTTGAGGGAATTGGGCACCTCTACCACTTTGTTTAACGATTAAATTCCAGAAATCATCAATAATTTCTTCGTTGTCCATAAATATAAGAATATGATATGTTTTCTTCAAAAGTGTATCAAAATCTACTATTGAAGTCCCCTCAATGCAGAATTCCTCTTCTGGTATCTTACTCCACAATATTTCAGGTAATTCTAAATCATTGAAATAATTTTTTAAGTGTTTAGAAGTCATATCCTCTTCAATAGAGTATTTGGCAAAGGCCTCTAATATTGAATTTTCAATTTCATCAGGGATCTTTGCATTCTTGAATTTTTCAACGGTTTTGTAAGTTAGTTTACTCATATTATTGATATCACAATGACCTTATTCACCGCCAATTTTTTTTCATATATTTAAACCAAAGTGGGGAAAAGTTCAATGTACCTTGTTATTCTTCATTTAAGTAACTTTTCTCAACAAAACTTTGGGACTCAAATTAATAAAATACACAATCACAAATTATTTTCAATACTATTCTTGGAAATTTATATGTAATAATGATATCAGATCAATCTAATCTCTGGGCAATCAATTCAGCAATAGTCAAATAAAAGCACATACCATTCACTAATCACACACCAACGTTAATTATCCCCACCTACCAATATCATAACCTCAATCACTAGAAACACTTTCCCTAGAATTAACTTTTCATCTCTTCATATATATAATAGTTTTTATTTCAAGACATTTTCATGCTATAACTGCTTTTCTAATATTTAAAAAATTGAATTTATATTCAAAGATACATTTTTGATGAAAAGTTTTAGTTGGTAATGAACAATTAGTTTTACTTCAGGGATCATTTGCTTTTCTTGGCACATTTGTTATTACAAGTACTCTAAGGAATTATTTATCGTTTACCATTCAAGTATTCGGTGGAGTAACTCCTTTGAAGATAAGTTTTGAACTTGAGAGTGAATTTTTATATTTTAAGAAAAACTAGTTAAGAAATTGCACAATAGGATGATTCCAACTAATGTACATGAAGTTATTGAAAATGCAGATGGTACTGTTTCTTATGTTACATTCGAGGCTACCACTCTGAATCGTGATGTGGAGAAAACTAAATTGACCAAAAAAATAAGGAATATATTTGCTGTAGAGTTCATAAATTCTAGTGTTCTAGAGAGAAAGAAATGGAAGAAATATGGTCCTGAAACAAATTCTCCACCTGGCCCTAATCATTCGACCACCCAATTAGGCGAAGAAGTTTATTTGATGTTGGGTTCTAACTGGAGAGAGTTAGAAGAGGAACAGATTAAAATAGAGAGAAAGAAAAAACAAGATAAAATAGTTAGTTGTAGATATTGTGCTGGTCCTCATTTCAGTATTCATTGTCCTAAAAGATCTGAATCGAAAAATTTATCAAATAAGAACCTGAATAATACAAGTGTTTCTTCCTCACCATCAAAGAAAATACAGAATGAACCTACTGATATTCCAACTGCACCATTAAAAACAAATGCATCTTCTTCAAACATGCAGAATATATCAGAGAACTCGGATGATAGTGTTAATAATTCTATAAATCCAAGACAAGAAGAAGAAACATTTATAATAAAAATATCTCAATTAAATTCGAATGCAACAGAAGAGATGATAAGAGATGAACTTCTTTATTCATATGACAACATACAAAGAGTTGCTGTTATTAGAAATAAAGAAACAGGAAAATCAAGAGGTTTTGCTTTTGTCACATTTACGGAAGAACAATCAGCTGAAGATGCATTATATGGTCTTGATGGTAAAGGGTTTATGAATTTAATTTTACAAGTTGAATGGTCTGTCCCAAGAGAATGATTTAGTGACGTCGTGTCTATGTACATATATACATGAAATAATAAGAACATTATTATATTTAAATCATATAACTAAAATAACATTATATAATTATCCCAATACTCATTACAGCCATACTATGTTAAATGTTATAAATATTAAAAAAGGACTGAAAGGTTGCAATATTTATGACTCCGTCATTTTAAAATAGAATGTGGTGTAAACTTATACAATGTTAGATCAATTAAAATTGAAAAGGGAAGACCAAGTTCCAGCTTTGATGCCACAGACTGCTGTTGAAGAATTTATCTGTTTTAGAGACTTCAAATTTGAAACCTCTAACAGAATCGGTATTATTTTCATTCATGGAGGTGCTTGGGTAGATCCAAACAATACAGCAAATGACTTCAAAAAGTTATCTGAATATTTAAATGTTTTTATTAATGATTCAAATGATGGTGGTAATTCTTTGATAGCTATGTTCAGTGTTGATTATAGATTATCTCCAAGTGTGAAGCATCCCATTCATCTATTGGATGTCACTAATTGTATATATGATATAAAAAATAATTATAAGCTGGATAGTATTTACTTAGTAGGACATTCTGTAGGTGCTACATTAGCTTGGCAGCTTATATCATTCAATTTGAATGACAATTATAGAGCAGTTGAACCTATAAAATCAAAAGTCAATTCAATTATTTCAAAAGTCAAGGGTGTTTTTTTACTGGATGGGATCTATTCGATTAAGAATCTATTGATTGAATATCCAGATTATTCATCATTTGTAGATAAAGCATTTGATAATATTGAAGAGTTTGAAGAAATTATTCCAGCTGCGACAAATTTTATAGATAACAGTAAAGGAAAAATTGAAATTCATGTCTTACACTCATGTCATGATGAATTACTATCTCCATCTCAAACTAATTTATTAATTCAAGCACTGATGGTGAATAAAATATCGTTTCAATTAGAATATAAAAATTATGGGCTACACAATGAGGTCTACCAAAATAAATTAGTTGCTCAATATATTTTTAGAAACCTTAAAAATAATGTAAAATGATGAAGAAGTTTTGTAATTGATTTGTTTTCCAAATACTTTATATCATTAGAAAAAAAACTTTATATCGATTTGATAAAAGACGTTATGAATATTTGATGTGGATATTTAGATAAAAATGTAAGCATTACCTATGAGGAGAACATTTATATTAACAACGTAGTTAGAAAAAGATTTGGGCTCTTTAACACTCAACCCTTTCCATTACTTCTTGTGTTGATTTCCAAGCGTTAAGTGATTTTTGTAACCATTGGTTGATAGCTTCCGACACTCTCTGTAAAAGAATGAGCCACTGTTTATTTAAAAATATTGATAAATTTTTAAGGCTATTTGACGATGAATCATTTATCTCTTGTATATCTTTATCGATTAATTTATAACATGAAGTTAATTTTTCAACTTCCCTTTTTAATTTCTCAATCTCTTCATGTCTCTCTTCTGCAGTTAGCAAATGTGGTTCAATTTTTGAAGTAGTCTCAACTTTTCTATTTGATTTTTTGACAACATTGCGTTTGCTCGAATTTGCCTTAACTGGGGAATCATCAGGCTCAGTGTTATCATTATTAATATCCTGAGTAGTTGATAAATGATCCCATGATATATCTGATGAAAATGATGATGAGTTGGTTTGATTTATGGCATATGCAGTAGTAGGCGAGTTTAATGCTATTCTTTTTGAAGCATCTTGGAAACGTTTTAATTGTTCTTCAGTTTCCTGTAAACTCTTAATTCTTGTGTTCCTTTTAGTAATTGTATTTTTAATAATTTGATATTGAGTTTTTTTCAAGTCTCTGAAATTAAACACACGTTGAACATCATCTAAAAACTGAATCATTTCTTCAATTGGTTCTTCAAATGAAATTAAAAAATTCTCCGTTAATATCTCTGTATTAACATAGTTGACATCGAAGGAATGACCAATACTTTCAATACTAGATGATAATAATTTGACGTCAGTCAAAATGTTTTGTTTTGAAATAATTGAATTTTCTATGGATAAACTATTATAATAAGCACCAATATCAGAAAGGAATTTTGCAAACGATTTATAATGAGACTGATTTTGATGCAATGATTTATGCAGATTTTGTAAATGATATTTATATTTATTAAAGAATTCTTCTAAATTTGAAAATTCTTGTTCTATAGTTATTATGCCATCATCATTATTGTCAGAAGAATCGTTAGAATGTTTCATTAAATCAACTTTTGAAACTGAGGTTGGTGATGGTAACAATAAATGCATTGGACTTGGTTTCGTAGGATTTAGTGGTGGTGCCAGAAGATTATTAACAGGTATCAATGTAACTGGAGGTGAAAATAAAACATCTTTCCAACTATATTCTTTATCCAGAAATTTCTTAAAGATTATATGTTCGTTTATTTGTTTTATATGATAACAATTATTCAAAAAGTATTGTAACATTCTCTTTCTTTTATTAATAATTTTTTTATCATTTTCTGCACTTATTGGATTTAAGAAATATTTTACTAGTGAATGTTTTAAAGGAATTGGTGGTATAACTATTGTGGGTAACAGTTTAACTAAGGCTTTCCTTAAGGAATCAAATTCCGAATATCTTCTTATCACTTCTTCACCTTCATATTTAATAACATATCCAATAGCATGTTTTCCCCAAGGATCTTTGTAATCGCCTGCCTTCTCTATTACAATGATATGTTTGTGATTATTTTTAGACGTAGAGTCTATAACAGACATGGATAAGGATACAAATGGCTCGAAATTGGACCCATTTGACTGTAAATCACCTTTATCCTTATTAACTAGAAACTCCCTCTCGTTTCTGTCATCTGTATTTCTTTCCAAAGAAGAAGAGCTTGAACCATCCAAATTATCGTTTTTGGAATTCAACATACCTTTAGAATAACCTTCTTCACCAATAGGTGTAACAGACAACTCTGGACCATCTTCATAATAACTTGGATTTTGATCCAGACTCCCCAATATATTCTCTTTTCTCTTTAACAACTTCCCATTTTGCTTCCCACTACCATTCACATGCATATCCTCAATTTTATTATCAATATCTTCTAAAGAAGTCTTGTCCACTTCTTCAGCGGACTCACGTTGACTCTCAGGTTTAGTACCAATCCCAGAAGCAAACAAATGGTCAGTACCTCTAAATGGATTGTTATCCTCCCCATCAGAACTATCTATATAATTCATCTCAAATTCTTACTCTTATTAATCTTTATAATTTGCCAATATCTATATTTGCTATATAGGTTGATATAAGCACTCTAAAATATCTATATCACAATACCATACAGCAATCAGTGCAATCCTCGGCGCTAATCCCACTAACGATATCACACTCTAAACGCAAATGACTAAATAACGTTTATCTGTTGAACGTCTTACAATCACAGATGTAATATATATATGTGTATGTATGTATATACATATATGTGTTTATAAATATGTGTATTTTACAACTAACTTAAAACAAATATATTCCCAGGCGGCAATCCTTATTAAATAAGTAAATTATAGAAACGTTTAATGCCAATTTATTATCAGCCGCCATTAGGGAGGCATTTTAAGACTTTGTGAAAGGTAAATGGTGAATACCATATTCAAGATAGTAAGATAATCATTTAAAGAGGGTGCTTCCTATGGTATGCTGTATAAGTGGATGGGGTTGACAGACTGGTTAAGTCTCATCTTCGTGTTCAGATGGATGATTAGTGTTACTATGAAGCTGTTCATTATTTAAGGAAGTAGTCTATGATTAAACTGAGGCCGGCATTGTCTTGGGTAAAGATTGGATGAATACGTTAGGGTTGTAAAGGTATCTCTGATATTTATAACTTCTTATATGTTCAATGGTATGTATTCGTTTGTACCTAGTCTTCAATCTATTAACTTCTTATGTAATGACATCATTCCACCTAAAAGAATTTATGTGTACGCTATTTGTTCTTTAAGCGAACATCATTTCAATGATTTATTTATAACAATGAAATGTATTGTTGTATACTAATATAATATAATCTGTTAATATTTTGGGGCTAGTAAGGTAAGGAGAAGAGTAGAAATTGTGAAGTTTGTTTGGGGATCCATCTTAAAAATCTGGATCTAGTTGTAGAAAAGTGGTAGTGGGATAGCTTACCAATATCGAATTTTGGAGAGCAATTGTGGAAGAAAAGATTATAATATGAGCAACTCTGTTGATGAATCGCCAATATTGAAAGCTTCTGACATCAATGATGAGATGAAAGCTGAGATTTTTAAAGTTAGTGTGGGTGCCTTCAAGGAATTCAAAGTTGAACGTGATATTGCTGGGTCGATTAAGAAACAGTTAGACACTAAATTTGGCAATACTTGGCATGTTATTGTGGGTAAAAATTTTGGTAGTTATGTTACTCATGAAAAAGGTCATTTCATTTATTTTTATATTGGTTCTACTGCTTTATTAGTTTTTAAAACTACTTAAGTCAATCTTCTACGTTTATTTTTAAATTAACTTTCTCTATAGGATTTCAAGAGAATTTTCATAATGTGTTCCATAATTGAAGTTATTATTTATTCAGTTGAACTTGGCTGAATATATGTTGGCATGCAATCTTAGTGGCCTACTATTATAGTTCAAATTATTTCTATACTATTTTGCCCATTCAATCACGATACTTCAGGTTTCTTAAACTATATTATAATTAACAAATCTAATTAAATTATATATATTAGCCAAAGCATAAGAAATTAATACACAGTGAGTTGCTTTTATTTGATTTCGAAATGATTTTTATTCATATTTAAATGTATGGAAAGATTTGAACCCAATTTATATCTTTTCATAGAATTTTTCAGTCTGAGTAACAAATTCCTCAGATTTTTCTTCACTCTCACCCATTTTTGAAATGTCATATCCTTGGCTCTTCAAATATTCAATGAACTTGATGTCCTCATCAACAACACTTTGAGGGTCTAAGGGAGGCAAACAGAAATATGCCAAAAATGCTGAGAATACACATAATGATGATGATACTATGTATGGTGCTTGTAAACCTTTTGTGGAATCGTATCCACCAGCGTTTTTGATAATATCAGGAAATATATAACTGCCAACAAATGCACCTACTTTACCGATTGCAGCACTAATAGCATAAACTTGGCCTCTGACAGGAGTTGCATTCGATTTAGACGCAATACATCCAATATTATCGCCACCAGATAATTCCCCTAAAGTGGAAAAAATACCATAGATTACAACAAATCCAGCTATATGTTTCTTTAAATGCTCTAATAGACCTGCCATTATGTATCCCACCATTGCTTGAAATAGTAAGAATATAGCCAATGTATTTCTCGTCCCAATATAATCAGCAACAAAAGCACCTATTATTGAACCAGGTAAATAAAAACAATTAAAAACCACATTCCAACCTAAACTTTGATATAATGGGGGATCCTTTCCAAGAACGTGGTCAATGATGATTGAGGAATAAGTACCAAATGAATAAGACGAAAAATCATAAACAAACCACAGAATAGAGATGATTGTAGTTCTAAACCAATAAAACTTAAATACCAACCAATATGGTGGATGGTTTTGAAATTTGGACTTCCTGAACCTCTTTGATTCTTTAAACTTCAATCTTAGAAAAAACAACGAAACTGGTGGAATAGAACCTAATCCTATAGTAATTCTCCAAACTGGAGTTAAATGTTTTTCACCACAGATCCAAACTAAGACTAATGGTACAAAGGCAGCCACAACAAAACCAAGATCAATCATAAAATTGGTACACATAATAAAGTATCTATTTCTTTTTGCTTTAGGCAACAGATTAGCAGCTTCAGCTGCGGCTGGAGAGGAACTACTGTATTCACTACCAATTGCGATACCTAGAAAGAATCTATAAGCGGTAATGGCAGCAAATAGTCCACCAGGTTCTGTTCCAGTGGTGCCAACACCCCAAGCACCAGAACATAAAATTGAAAACAATATTAATAATGAAGTTCCTAATAACATGGCAAATTTTCTATTGTAGTTATCAGCCAAATATCCAAAAAGCAATTGGCCAACGATAGTACCTGCAAAGGCAATAGATGACACATTTTGTATACTACGGGAATTTGAATATTTATCACCATAAATTCTTGATAGACACAATGACACAGTACCGATAGAAGCATTAATATAACCATCTGAAAATAGACCAGCACCAGCTGTAAATATCGCCCAGAATTTTGAAGATGAGGAAACTTTTCTTTGCTCCTCATCTTGTTCTTCATTAGTGTTTTTGACGGTTATGTTGGTTGTGATATCATTTTTCTTTTCACTTGAAGCACTAGTCGAGTCAGAGCTTTCATTATATTCCAAAACTTGGGATAATTTTGAATTATCATGAATTTCCGTTTCAACAGCACTAGATTTGAATTCTGGTCTTAAAAACAAGATTTCTCTAAATTGCTGCAAGTATAATTGACTTTTCCATTCATTGACATTTGTTGGAATATCTCTTAAAAGAGGTTTTGTGACATGCTTATTATTCTCTGACATTTTGAAATGGTGTTATAATGAAGTTTTGCTGTTGAGTTTACTTGATAAAATTCAAAGGAGCTAACTAAATTAATAATCAGTTTGAGAATACGAATATTTATTCTGAAGGTATTGAAAAGATTTCATACCTCCATATATACATATGGTTGATATTGGTTGGGTGACAGAAAAGAGCATGCCTAATGAAAGTTTTATAATTGCTCCAGGAAAGCTGTCTAATCATTATCATTAAAGAAAGAATTTAGTTTGATGGAAACGATCCAATTGTATATTTAACTACTTAGACTATCTATATTCAATAAAACCATTTATGAAGCACTAGAGAGATTCGTCTTAGTGCGCTACAATATTTTATGTGATAATACAGGCATAAAGAGCCTTAAACGTGGGGGCAGTTTAAACGTGGGATACATTTCGTTAACCAAGAACCATCGATCGGAACTCAAAGCTATCATAATAAAGAGCTAGTAGCTAGATTTAAAATGCCCCAATTACATGAACTGTAATTATTTACTTAAAATGCATCATTATAATATTCATATAATAACTATCTTTTCTTTGTTACTGACAAATTAATCATTACTATTCGCTTCAAAATTTATACAAAAAATCCGAAGAAGCCTTTCCGAGCTTATGTAAGGTTTATTGCTATTAGGATATTAATTGGCTGTAATAATTTAAAAGAAAGACTAGTCTATCGTGTGTTGCAAATGAATGTTGTTGCTTGGGTAAACACAACAGAACGTCTTCTTAGTAATTAAATTTTTGATGGCATATTATCAGGTGAAATACGTTTCATCCAATATAAACACAACAGGACTGTGATGCTGTAGATTAAAGTACGAAGATTTCTTCACAACTATATATGCAGCAACTAATCGAAATTTTAATGAAGTATCTATATTTGGATAGGTAAGTAAGATAAAGCATTGACAGCTGGACTATTTTGTACAGGAGTAAATGTCGGTCGATGCATATTGGGTTTCAAGACTGTAAATTTTAGGCTCCACATTGTGAACTAACTGCCAACTACCGTGTTCTTTTTTAATATATATATAGTACTGTACAATTGTTCAGTAGTGTTGAGGGTTCTTTCTTACAGGATTAAAAATGTCGGATTACGTAAAGCACGTGAATATTATTCCTTGGCATGTTATTGATATTTAATAAAACGTGCCTTATGTGCAAGATCTAATTACCCTTTTAGATGCAATAAAATATAAGACGTTTTTGAATAATTAATTCATTTGGTCTAATTAGAGTTAAAATTCAAAATGGTCTCATACATCAAATCTCTTGCGTCTGATTTATCCTTAGGTCAAAGCAAGAAATTAAGATCAATTATATAGGTTTTAAGTTCTATTCGTAAAGTAGCTACACCTTGCTTACAATAACACTTTGTTAATATTCAAGTTAGGAGTAACGGTGACACACATAAGCAATTATACAAATGCTAAGTATAGAATTGAATATAAAATATAAATAGACATATAAATGTTATCTATATGATTACAACTTCTATTCACATATATTGCGTTCAAAGTTTCTTTAATAAAAATTTTGTCATAACACACCAATTTAAAAATCTCAATAGCAATATTTCAATTCATTTGGTTTCAAGAATAATTATAGAAATTTTTGGTGACATACCTATATTGATCGATGCAATTATTTGGCATCCAATGGCTTCTTGGCGACGAATAACATCATTGGGGTAAATAACTTTGCTTCACCACCAGCAACTAAACCAACAGCGGCTTCTTCTAAGGCTTGAGTGACCTTGACAGAACCTTCTGGAGCAAGACCTAATCTCTCCATAACGCTAACCATGGTATTAGTTAACTTTCTACCTAAGTAAGAGGTTCTAACAAAAGTACTTAAATCACTGATGTTTTGGATGTATTTCCATTCACCACTTAATGGAGCGTACCATGGGATTTCATCATCGTTATCAGCTAAATCTTGATCGACAAGAATTTCAAAACCGACCTTTTTCAAAGCGTCTCTAGCAACTTGACATTCAAACATCTTTGGGATACCATCACCTAATTCAATTTCGTAAGCGATCTTTCTGTGTTCTGGGTTTGATGAATCGTATTTATCGGTCATGACCCATTCATAAACGGCAAAAGTACCACCTGGCTTTAAGACTTTGTAAATTTCACTGTAGACACCTTCAAGTGTTGGAGCATGACAAGTGGCTTCAATAGCATAAACTTTGTCAAAAGTAGCTGGTTCAAAATCCATGTTCATGAAATCACCTTTAACAAAATCTAACTGATCTTGTAAATGGAACTTCTTGGAGTAATATTTAGCCTTAGCGATTTGGTAGTCATTGTTGTTCAAACCAATGATGTTAGCACCGGTGAATCTGGCAATTTCTCTAGCTGGACCACCAACACCGCAACCGACATCTAAAACTAAATCGCCTTGCTTAATGCCAGCTTTGTAAGCTAAGTAATGTTCGTGTCTAGCAACAGAGGCAGTAAACGTTTCACCTTTGTAAAATCTACTGAAATGGAAAGAAGAACCCCAACCGTATTCGTAAAAATCGGTGACAACGTTATAGTATGAGTGAGTGGACTCGTTGTAATCCTCTAGACGACGGTCTTCAGCCTCAGCGTCAGTCTTACCGTCCCAATGCTTCAAGTACTTAGCCACAGCCTCTTTTTGAGCACTGTTGTTCTTCGACAGCAAAGCAGATAAACCAGTCTTGGAACCGGCATCCTCACCGTGCAATTCTTTAGCGAATTGAGCTTGTCTCTTTCTTAATTCAGCGGTTTCTTCTTTAGAAGCAGAACTCATAGTTGAGTATTGTAGTTGAGTACAGTAGCGAGTATTGTTGAAAATACAGAAGTTTACGGTCTTCCCCAATCCCAACACCCAAACACACATCCAACACTACAGAAATACACCACACCGCCTGCCAAGGACAAGCAATGGAATACAACCTCTTATATACCCAGGACAACTACAAACCAGAATGGAACAGATGCTGACGTCCATGCCAAATTCACTCCAAAATCCACCAGAGAAACCGTCCTCGACAAAAACCTGCGAACAAATTTTTCCTCCAGAAGCCCTTGCCGCAATCATAAATTCTCGACCAGTACAAGCACTCCCAGCAACGAATGTCGCAATTGCACCGCGTAACTCGCCAATACGAAGAGATCCGACAAGTATCCTGAGGGAAGCACCGCTAGACAGTCGGCCACGCCTGTGTGCGCTGCCAGCGTGAACCGACCCTCGGGCAGATCTGGGCAGGGACCTGCTGCCGGGACGTTTTGCCTCGGGCGCACGAGAACGAGATGCGGTGCCGCGCGGGAGGAACGAGCGCGGACACACCCAGCACACGGCCACAGCTCGTATTATTGAGGTGCGTCACCGTGCTCGTGTACGAGCACGGTGACTGTCGGGCAGTGGGAGTATCGGCAGGGCACAGCGCACCGCTCGGTGACACATACGTCGCGCGGTGAGTTGCGCTGCTCGCATTGTGCTCCGCGGGCTCGCAGCAGCAGTGCATTGAACGAGCAGTCCCAACGTCCGGCAGAGAGAATGGCGGAGCAGTGGCACTGTCGCCGGAGACCGCACCGCACGCTGCCCTCGTTTAGGTCCAGCGCACAATTGGTCGCTACCCGGACCGCCACGAGGAAAACCGCGCTCGCGCGGTTTTCCGTTCGCTGCGGTTCGGGTAACGCCGCCCACGCCATCTTCCGGTGGTGTCCCGAGCTGCCAGCGTCAACGTCGCTGTGATTGCTGTCACAGCGACGTTCAAGGACAGCGTCATCTGTGCTCAACGTAAACAAAGTCTCAACTGTCACACAGACACACAATCCCTCTATCTCTGTTGTCCGGGGCTGGCGCACCATCTCCGGTACTTCGCCGCGCCGTCCTTTGTTCCCTAGCGCTCGCTTCACTATCCGGTAATAAAATTGCTGATAGACATTCCACCTTAATGAAATGGTCAGGAAGGAATTCCAGTTTGTGGAATTGGGTGGGCAAAAAATGTGATGGTATTTCAAGTGTTGTTGATTAGATGATTGTTTTACTATATTTCAGGATGTGTTATAAAAGTGGGGTGTTTCGTTCTTGAGTCGTAGGAAGGGGTTGCGGTTACGTGAGTGCAAGCGGAACGGGACATTGGAATATTGTCAGGGAGGCATGGATGAATATTTGGATACAGATAAGGTTAAAAGCGATTCTGATTATCGGTTGAAGAGGATTGCTCAGAATAGGGCTGCTCAGAAGGCGTTTCGGGAGAGGAAGGAGAAGAAGATGAAGGATTTGCAGGAGAAAGTGCGCAAGTTGGAGAATATCAATGAGAAAAACGAGATTGAGTCGGTATTCTTGCGGACTCAGTTGTTGTCGTTGGTGAATGAGTTGAAGAAGTATAGGATTGATAAGCACGATGATATAAGGATGAAGAAGATAAGTTCTCAGTTGAGACATGAAAAATTCAATTTGAATAAGTTGACAAAATCGAATAGTAGTTCTTCTCGGTTGAGTTCGCTGATGGAGGATTTGAACGCCAATAAAGTTGATACCATAACGAAAACACTGACAAACTCTTCTTTCACCAGTGTGAGTGGGTCCAGTAATTCTCCATCGAGCGATATGGCGAATAATATTGTTGACGTTCTATCGCCAACTTCTGCCACTGGCTCCTTATTGAACCATCCGGCCGCGGGTATGAGTTCCTCTCATTTCTCTTCAGAATTGGCCTCTCCAGTATCGGCATCAAACTATTTCTCCAGTAATGTTGATAATATGTGGTCAGAAGCATTTAGCATGACAGATTTGATGGTTAATAATAACCAGATGGGTGGTTATTCGATGTATGATCAAGAGTTGAACAACAACTTGTCAGATACGGTGGATGGGAAAGATCTCTCTTCCATTGCAGATATCAAAAGCAATATATTACAACAAGATAGTAATTTATTTGCAAATGAATTCGATTTTTCTAATGAATTCGATGAACAAGTGAGCACATTTTGTGCGAAAATGAATAAGAATTTTGAACATAGAAAAGTTCTGATAAAACAATTTTATACTGATAAGATAAGAAATGCAAATGCGAAAACGGGATCGTTAATGTCCAACCTCGAAATTAGAAATGTGAATATTGATAATTTCAATAATAGTGAATATGATTCCAATAATGTAACAGATGGTTTGGTTGCTGCATCAATAGCCTTTCCAGAACAATATAATATGGTTAAATCTGAATCTCTAAATACTTTCTTGAGGCAGAATAACGGTGAAATTAGTTTGGGTAATTCACAGAATTATACTTTAAAAAACCAAAAGTTTCCAAACATGGAACAAATTCCTTCGATGAATGAGGGAACTAATAATGACATATTAACAAATAAAGGATATTTAAACCCACTGAATATTGAAGTCAAGGGTGATATCAGTGATGATGATGATGATGATGATGATGATGAAGTAATTGCACAGATTGTCCCGATGACGGATGGTAGACTACTGGAATGTGGTGAAATTTGGGATCGTATTACAACTTACCCTAGATATTCGGATATTGACATAGACGGTTTATGTAAGGAGTTGATGACCTCAGCAAAATGTTCAGATAAAGGTGTACTGGTTTCATCTGACGACGTTCAAAAAGTCTTATCAAAACATATGATTTAATGATATTATAGAGCAGAATGTTAAAGATTTAAAAATACCTTTTCTTGAATCTTCTAACTATATGTTTATAGAACTTGGGTTCAGAAGGCTGAATTCGTTACATTGAGTGGATTGTATTTGAGTAGGAAATATAAAGTAATGTTTAGCCTTAATTGTTGTTGGCAGAGTTTGATTGTAAATAAAACAGAAAGATAAGATATCTTTCAGAAAAGCTCCAAGAACAAGATAAGTTCCAAAATAACTTTGAAGTCTGTACAGCACTTGCTTTTGAGTGTTTCATTAAGATAGATTTATTAATATAACAGAGTAATGTTTATTGTTAGAATACCTCTCTCCAGGAACCAAAAATAAAACCTTTTTATGTTCAATTTGATTTTCATTCTGGAGTTTTTTTACAGCTACAATAATTTAATTAGACACAATTCATTATTATAAGTCTAGCCATTAAGATTTTTGATATATAATATATATGGAATGTTAAATACATGGGTTGTATAATTAGTTCTATTAATTATTAATAAAAGATTACAATCTCTCTTAGGAAACATTAATGTAAGTGGTAAATTAAAAGTTTTGGTGGCGATCAGTAGAGTTACCAATTGTTAGAATAAAATTATTTAAAAAGTAAAATTTAGGAACAAAACTAATATATATCGTTAGTGTTATATCAAGTAAAAAAACTCGACAACTGCAGGATTCGAACCTGCGCGGGCAAAGCCCAAAAGATTTCTAATCTTTCGCCTTAACCACTCGGCCAAGTTGCCTTTCAAAATGTGATCTTTTGTAGAAAAAACTCTATAATTTATCGATTTTCTTTCCCAATCTTGTTTAACTATAAATAGTGATACAATGCATAACACCTACTATACAAAGATCTAATTATAATTAAAAATACAGCATATCTGATGAATAAGTTTCTCTATTATATATTATTAGTTGTTGTTGATATTTCAACTATGCAGGAACATTAACTTCACCAAAAACGTCAGGCAAATTGTAAGCATTTTGGACACAAAATGCATTGTCGTTTTTAGTATCGTAAGGAACTAAAGGAAGAGTGAAAGGTACCAGAACCGGGATGATCTTTTTTCCTTCTACGTTAGAAATTTTAGAGCCTGTCAATAACTTAGCAGCTTTAGATTTATAGATTTTTGTTGAAAAGCTCTCACATTGTATTTGTTGTTCTTCATTTGAATATAACAATATTCCTATCTCAAAATTTCTTGGTTTCGCTGTACTTTTACCCCAAGCATTAAAGCTAAGATTTGAAGATGTATAAACACACCAGTCCGGCTGAGAGAAAGTACCAGGTAATTTTGAGTCATTTTCGGTGCATTTCATGTAGAATTTGGAATGAGAAGGTGTTGCTTTTCTATATTTCGAAATAAATTCTTCATTTTGCTTGTAAAAGGTTTTAAAATCCTTAGCAAGGACATTATAGTATTCTTTATGATTTTTATAGTTGAAATGAAACCAATTCGAACATTTCCAACCTGATGGTGAATTCCTGATTTCATCAATAGTTGGGAAAACGATATATGGTGTAATTTTTAATTTACGATAAAAATCCATCAACTCTTTTGTTGTCAAAAGTTTGTTTCCAGATGTTGGCAAAGAACAAAACTCAGGAATCATTAAATGTGTAAAAATATTCTCAGCCTTGCTTCTTGACAGCGAACCTCCTATTGATGAACTTTGACACAATATATGCGTTCTTTTCTCAGCATTCTCATCACGTCCTAATAAATTTCTATGTTTCAGAAAGGAAACAAGTTGAGAAATTCCAGAGTCTTTATCATTAGGGCTAGAATACAAAAAATCAATATTCTTAAGCTTTGAAAAATCTATACTATTAATTATTGGAATTATGGTGTTCTTCATAATTTTGACATTATCGGGATATGACTTTAAGTATGAAATCAAATTATTTTTGAATGAATTTTCTTGGTTCTTTGATTTCAAATCAAAGGGCAAAATTGGACTTTCCCAGCAAACTTGTTGAGGCAAATTAGTTTCATAAAAAGTAAAATTGTTAGAAGGAATAAAAATCCTACATGACTTATCCTTATATATATTGATAATTAGTTTAGAGTGATGACATGAAAATGGAGGCATATAAAACTCAACTATATTCAATCTATCAAATATAGTACCAAACTGCTTTGTTTTTGGTGGAACAACTGTATTCTTTTGCGCAATAACATAAATACTGTCAATAGTCTTTAAGTTAAATTGTCTTAATAAAAAATCCATTTCAAATTGGAAACTGAATAGAAAACAAGTACTGAGCTCAGGATTATTAAAAATATCTTCCATTTTCAAAAAATATGAAGTATCTGTCAATGGATTAAATGGTGCCTGTTCTTCATACAACTCAGATTGTACTAGGCTAAATCGACCTTGCTCAACACTTAAATTATCAATGTCTGGTTTTAATTTCTTGTTATCAGGCTCATCTAATTTGATCTGACATTCTGTATCTGTTTCATCATCTGACAAATTAGTAAGATCAATGATCTCTACACTGTTTGGTGCTGTTGCTCCACTTTCTATAGACTGAGTTTTTGCAATTTTATTCTTATAATCTACTTCACACCATTTTTCAGCAACTCTCTTTCTTACTTCAGACCTATTATCTATTTTCATCAAGTTTAAAGGTTATAACCGTTTAAATTTGTATTTCACTATTCCAATTATTGAGCTGAACTCTAGAGAATGTAATAATACAATAAGAAGCGTATAAAACCTTGCCTTATCAAAAGTTAATCATAAAACATCTTTGTGTGATATACAATAGTCCTTCTAAAATATATTTAAACTTACAATTTTGATTTAGAATAAGGCTTCCATAGTTCGCTTTTATTATAATGTGCAACATCATTAAATAGAGATGCTATTGAGAACTGTATTACGGTCAGATTAGGATATTTAATCATATTTCGGTTACCTTACATCATATACATACATAAAACCTTGTTGCAAAATGTGTTATCAAATACTTAAATATTATACGTATATAAAGAAAACTAGAACACCTAACAGCAATAATAACGACGTCCCAGTGGCCGAGTGGTTAAGGCGATGCCCTGCTATTCCAACGAAAAGCAAGAAAGGCATTGGGTTTTACCTGCGCAGGTTCGAATCCTGTCTGTGACGCCATTTTTTATTGTTTTTTAAATAATAATTTTTCAATGCAATAATAAAGCTCTACAACAACACACAATTATCTCCATTCTGTAGACTTCAATCAAACTAAGTCTATTACCAAACGATCATAATCCAAGGCAGACCAGCTTAATAACAGCTGGTTTAGCGCATATTATATGGCATACATTAGCTTAACATGCCATATGTTTAATATACTGTCACTAAAACCACGATAGTATCATCTCGCACGAATGCTCATCTCATCGCCATAAGTAAAAACTTTTCGTCACTGATTTAAATGCACTTGTTATATATGGTAATGACTATTTATTAAATGCATATATATATATATATATATATCTTTAGGACATCAAATATGTTGCTCTTGTCAGCTGTCTATTGTTAGTATCCCAGAGATAATAGAGTTTCAAAAAGGTAGTCATCTGTAGAAGACTTTTTTTATTTCGAGAATAAAAAAAATGGGTAAAGCTAAGAAGACCAGAAAGTTTGCTTTAGTTAAGCGTACACTAGATACGAAGAAAGATCAAAGACTGAAAGCTAATGAGAAGAAAATTGTAAAGAAAGATGATCCTGAGTTGACTAGAAGTATTCCCCAGGTTTCCAGTGCATTGTTTTTCCAATTTAATGAAGCCATTAGACCACCTTATCAAGTTCTTATAGATACTAATTTTATAAATTTTTCGATTCAAAAGAAAATTGATATAATAAAAGGTATGATGGACTGTTTACTAGCTAAATGTAACCCACTTATCACTGATTGTGTAATGGCAGAATTAGAAAAACTTGGTCCAAAATATCGTATTGCATTAAGATTGGCTAGAGATCCAAGAATTAAGCGACTAAGTTGTTCACATAAGGGTACGTATGCAGATGATTGCATTGTGAACAGAGTGTTGCAACATAAATGTTACATAGTGGCGACTAATGATCAAGGTTTGAAACAAAGAGTAAGAAAAATCCCTGGTATTCCTTTAATGAGTGTCGGTGGTCATGCTTATGTTATTGAAAAATTACCAGATGTGTTTTAAACTATATTGTACTTTCTGCATTTTAAAATCGTTCAACAAAGTCTCATTTTACAGGCACAGACATAAAAAATCAATCATACACATACACATTCAAATAGGTCTATATACATATAGTTACATATGAATATATTCAATATACATTAGATATATCCATTGTCAATAAGTCGTTTTTCACTACTATACAATTATATATAATAATTATTTTTTCGCATATTAAAATATATATTAAAAAAATATATATTAGTTTTCAATATATTTCATTAATAATAATATTGTTAAGAGTTATTTAAAGGTGTAATTGCAACACCAAACATCCAGTCCATTATTATTAGTTGACATAAAAGACAGTAGCCAATATGGATCCCAGTGCTTTGTTCGAACAGACAGTTAATGACATCTCAAATTTGCAAGCTGAATTTAAATTTTTACTAGAGGAAATTAAAAATCAAGATGGTTCTATATGTGATATAAAAAGTAATTATTCGAAATTAGATTCCGATATTCAGAAATTTATTAAACAGAATGGATCTCTTAAGGAGTATCCAAACGAGGTCGAAATTACAAAAGAAATAAAAGGTGGGATAGAAAAAGTTAGAGATATACAAAAAAATAAGACAACACAGGCATATACGATGCTTTATTTAGTGACAAAGCATTTAAAAAAATTGGAGAAAGGAATGGAATTATTAGAAGATGATGGTTTATTAGTTCCATTAGAAGAAGAGATCGATAGTGATGCCGAAACCTCTAGAGGAACTTCAGTAAGTAGTATAACTGGTGCAGACAGGAAGAGAAAAACATCAACACCTATAGGAACAAATACCGAAAATACGAAGAAGAAAAAACAGACTAGTCGAACAGCTTCTACAAAGCCAGAGAATAATAAAAACCAATTAAAGGATACTGTTTTACTTCCCAATGGTAATGTTAATGATGGTGTAGTATCCAATGCTCTTGCAGTGAAAAATCAAGAAGCATATGGTTTGGATCATATATCCGACTCAAATATATTTACGGGTATGGCGAATGGTGCTGATGAAGAAGAAGATAAAACATTATATTGCTTTTGTCAAAGTGTGTCTTATGGTGAAATGGTTGCATGTGACGGAGCTAACTGTAAATACGAATGGTTTCACTATGGTTGTGTTAATTTGAAGGAACCACCACAAGGTGCTTGGTATTGTCCAGATTGTAGGCAAGAGTTAGCTAAGAATACTCTAAAAAAGAAACGTAATTGATCAAGGAGAATTTAGGATAGTATAGGAAATTTTCAAATTGCATATTTATTGTTAATAGATGAATATATATAAATATATCTACTTTACGCCAGAATGAACTATAGTTTGCATGCATCAACTAACATATGTTAAATGACAAATAAGTGCTTTATTTATACAATTACTATATACTTACAAGGGTATTTACATGTGGAAGTATTTAAATTCGATAAATAGAAAAAAAACCCCATTTTATAAACAGATTCTTGGAATATTAGGTTTTTAAATTTATTTCATAATAATGGCAGATTAAGAGATAATCTTGGAAGTGAGTTCTCAACATATATTATGTTTAATTCCAAATTATTGTTGTATTGACGTTTCAACGTCACCTGAACTTTTTTCCAATTCAGATGCTGATTTCTTAAATAATTTTTTTTGTTTTCTCAATTGTTTACGTTTTTTTTCTGATTCATTTTTTGATTCTCTAATTATTACTTTATCATCATAAAATTTGAAATCTTGCATGTATTGTCTATCCATATTAAATTCTTTAGTTACAGAAAGATCAGATAAACCTAATTTTTGAATAGTCCAATAATATTTCTCAGGGTTGTCTCTTTTCAAATATTTTAAAATCGATTGTCTTTGCTGCACTAACATTCTTAAAGTTCTAATCATTGAGAAATTTTTATGATGTTCTTTTAAATTTTTTGCTAGATTATGGATTTTAATGGTCATGCAAGCAGCCTGAACCTCACTAGAACCCACATCACCTTCAAATCTTTGAAATTCTTTAATAGCAAGACGAGTTGCTAATTTAACTTTATTAGTATTGTCTGAGTTTCTTATATTCAATATTCTTAAGATTGCCTCACGCTTATTAGTACCAGCATTAACATTTGGATCTAACAACAACGAAGCAGCATCGTTTTGTGATAACAAAGAATTTTGAACATTATGGCTTGATTGATCCCTATTTTTAGCCTCGAGGGCAGCAAACAATTTTTCAACTTCATTTTTTTCATAGCCGTTTGCCAACACATTTGGTTCTTCGAGTTCCAATAAGATACTTGCAATAAATGGAGTATCAGTCCTACCAAGAACAGGATCCACCTTATCTAACGAATTTTTAATGGAAGCTTGGATGGCTTCATTTTTTTGTCTTCTTTTCTGTGACTTCAAATACCGAATGGCCTTCTGACCTTCCACCACACTACTGCTACTGAAATTCCTCTTCACAACAACAGACAATGTACTACTCACACTACATAACCCAGATCTAATCATCCTATATTATCTCAATTATCTCAACGTAAAACCCAAAACGCCCACTAACAACAAGGCAACAATGTGCTTACACTCCTTAACAATAAAAATACAAACACACAGAAGGGTCTCCCAGAACACCTGAATCAATACTAGAATGTTAATCGACCCATCAGTAAATTTATATCTAAAGGTAGCATTTCACACATTTATATTTATAAATATTATTTGAAGTCTTTAAATTTATTGAAATTTATTTGCAAAAACCCTTCGTTCACAATGACTGATATTTTTCAATGTCGTGAAAAATTTTTTAATGAATTTTAATGAAATGAGATGAGATGAGTTTAATGCAAGTAAATATTATGTAGTTGGATTAGTTTTATATGTTTAATCGTTGATGTTTAAGATAAGCGAATGGCAATAAACAATTTATTTAATTAGTTGATTGATTGTAAGTGTTTTTTTTCGTTTGGAAAAAAGTTTTTATTTAATAAAGTTCATCTATTGCATTTCTCAGTTTAGGCTACGAAAAACAAGTGTGTTTATACTATACTGAGTGGTGTTATAATACTATAATTTGTTTCAGTTTTAACGTTTTGAGCTTTTAAAGTGGTGTACTGGATATTTTAATCTGTTTACAAAGAAACATTGAGAAACGAGACGCTCTAAATTTGAGAGGGTATTTTAATCACGACAAGTTTTATTTTTGACGTTTTCTACCACATTTGATATAATATAAGATGAGTTTTAGAGGTGGATCTAGAGGTGGATCCAGAGGTGGATCCAGAGGTGGCTTTTCAAGAGGTGGTGGCCGTGGTGGCCGTATGGGTGGTAGACCAATGCCACAAGGCCCACCAGATTCCGTATTAGAAATGGGTGCTTTCATGCATGATTGTGAAAATGACATTGTCTGTCGTTCCATTAACACTAAGATTCCATATTTCAATGCTCCAATATATTTAGAAAATAAGACACAAGTTGGTAAAGTTGATGAAATTTTAGGTCCATTAAATGAAGTATTTTTCACCATCAAATGTTCTGAAGGTGTACAAGCTTCTAGTTTCAAAGAAGGTGACAAATTTTACATTGCTCCTGATAAGCTATTGCCAATTGAAAGATTCATTCCAAAGCCAAAGATTGCTGGTCCACCAAAACCAAAATCTAAGAAGAAGAGATCAGGTGCCCCAGGTGGCCGTGGTGGCTTCTCCAGAGGTGGTTCCCGTGGTGGTTTCTCCAGAGGTGGTGGCCGTGGTGGTTTCTCCAGAGGTGGTGGCCGTGGTGGCTCTCGTGGAGGTTTCTCCAGAGGTGGTGGCCGTGGTGGCTCCCGTGGTGGTTTCTCCAGAGGCGGTGGCCGTGGTGGATCAAGATACTAGAGGATTTTAATGTTAATTCATTTTTTCGCCTTTCTTTATCCTCCTAAAATTGTGTCATATAATGCATACATGCCACACCTATTCTAAATAATTATTTCATTAAACTCGTACAATGGGTTTATTTGAAATGGATACTACTCTCATGTCATAGAAGTTTAAGCACATTTTCATTACTGACCAAATGAAAAATTTCCTATTTCCTCTGTTTAAAAAGATATCAATTACAGTCACTTAATTACAAAATAACTTCTAATCTCCAAATATACATATAAATTTATTTATATATGTGGAATTTTATAGTGATTTCATTAGGTATTTATTTAGAGATATAAAATATCTAAAACTCTGTACAATAATATAATAAAATTGATACAAAAATTTATATCTATGAATTCCTCAACATGATAAGAATCATGAAAATAGTGCACAACTTATAATTCAGTATCTCGTACACTTACTGTTCTATCTGATTTTGTTTCACAATTGACAACATTATAACACATCTAAAGAGTGCGAAGAATATTCATTAATATAACAACAAATAAAAACATCACATTTGTCTATGCTCTTGCATTGGTTTTAGAACCCCTGAAAGTGTTTTCCTTCATTCTGTTGTTACCTTTAAATTGACCATTCTTCAAAATCAAATCAATGATATCTTCTGTCTTCTTGCCCTTTCCAAACTCATTTTCTAGTTGAGCATGAGAGGCCTCCCCAAGTTGCCCATCTGAACCTTTACCTTCATTATTTGAGAAAATTTGGTACAACTCTACCGTATCTGATAGCCTTGACAAAGAAGGTTCCTTCACATACTCATCCAGAGACTCCTTGGATTTGATATATACTACAAAGTCGGTATCATCACCTTTGTAAAAGCATCTAGATAACTTAGACATTCTATGAAGCAATATTTTTTTTTGAAAGAGATATAATAATGAAAATATAAGTATGATTAAAGATCAACGTAGCTACACTGAAAAGTATTCCTTAATCAAATAAGTTCTTTAATTTAAACTTGTAGATTTCCAATTATCACAACAGTATCAAAAATCAACAAATCATAAACACAGAGAGAGCATCATCAAGGTACACAACTTCTTACAAACAAATTGCATTCAGTTTCATCACAAAGAATAAATTAATGTCATATATATATATAAATCCTAATTTGAGAGATTATTTAAAGGTTTCCATGTAAATTAAAGCATTTCTATAATTCTTCTAACCCCTTAAATGCAGTAATTACTATAACTGGTAACATAACATATCGATAAAGTTTGTATAAACGACCTTTCTATTTTAATAGTTAAGGGGTGAAATTTAATAGTTTCTAGAATGCTTGAAAAAAATATTCTTACGCTTGGACACCTTAACATCATTTTTGATCTCAATGGAAAATAATAACACCTGAAAAATATTCAAGAACATACACCGACCAAATGGACCTTCGTATAAGAGAAGTTGAACTTATGATTTAATTTATTTAGTCGGTAGATAGATAGTACATATATATGTCCTTTAAAATTCAATTACAACTTGTGCGTAAAAATGCTATATGTAAAATTATTTACAATTACAATTGTTTTCTTACAGACTAATAATTGTTTTCTTACAGACTAATAATAGTAGTTATTGGCTATGAAACGTAACATATATTCTTCAACATGCTTCGTACCTTCATATAATAAAAGTTCCGAGTCTGGACCGGATGCAAGCTTGGAGTTTTGCTCAGCATTCTCATCGAAATCTTCGTTATCGACTTCGATTTCCTTCATGGCTAAATTAGCTGCTTTCACATCTTCTTCGTCTTCTGCTTGTGCTAATAGGGTTTCTAATTTTTGGGATCCTTTAGTATCAGAACCTAGATCGTCAGATAACAATGGTTTATTGTTATCTTTGATATCTACGTTAGAGGCGTCAGTACCTAAAATATCTTTAACAGACAATTTTGTCAAGTAATCTGTTGTGAAGTCACCTTGTTGAATGACTAAATTATCTAAGTGTCGTTTTTGGTTTGCTTTCTGTAAAATATTACTTTCAATGGTATGTTCACTCACGAATCTATAAATATGAACATCCCTTGTTTGACCAATTCTATGACAACGATCTTGACATTGTTTATCCATTGCTGGGTTCCAATCAGAATCATAAAAAATGACAGAGTCTGCACCAGTTAAATTGATACCTAAACCACCTGATCTACTTGACAAGATAAATACAGTTACGCGTGGATCAGAATTAAATCTTTCTGTTAGTATTTGACGATCTTCAATTTTTGTTGCACCATCTAATCTCATATATAGATAACCGTGATAATTTAAAAATTGTTCTAAAATATCTAATACTTTAGTCATTTGAGTGAATATCAATGCTCTATGATTATTCTCTTTCAATTCTTGTAATAATGTGGCTAACCTTTGTAATTTACCACAATCGTATTGAAGAAGTGACTTATCAGGAAAAGCTAAACTTAGTTTAGTCTGTATTTGATGGAATGGATTTTCTATGCTATGCAATTTGTTTATCATCAATGATTTATTTAACTCTGGAACGGTGCTATCTTCATCAAGACCCAATGTTATTGGCCTCATATCTAAAGTCACAACATTTGGTGTTATGACGGCAAAATTTTGAATAACATCTTTACTAGATAATAATCTAGTTTGTAATGGCTTTATTAATTCAACAGGCAAAGACTCAGTACCTAAACTAATATCTTTTGGAGATAACAATTCAATTAAGTTTTTACCATACACGGGTACTTTATCACATCTCAACTCATTTAAATATTTTTGGTGTTCAATAGTATTTACAATTTCTTGAATCTTTTGAATACCTAGGTTTTTGAAAAAATTTAAAGTGAAATCATATTTCTCTGACTTTTTATGTTTCTCAAAACCAATATTAGTTTTTAATTTGTTAATTTCTTCCACAAATTCATTAATACACTTGGATTTAGAAATAGTTTTGGAGTTATTAGAAGATAAATAACCATCATATCCTGTAAATATTAGATTTAGAGTATGCAAGTTTATATTATGTTTGTAGGAATCTTCATTCAATAACTTTTGAACAAATCTTTGGCTATTACTGTATGAAGATACGACACTACTGTCAATAGAAAACGAACTCATAATAGGTCTTACCTCAAAAAGATCAGGGTGATTACAAACCTTTCTTAATTGCATCAAACAATTAACAATTGACATAAAATTACCACTAGCTAATGTTGCCTTAGTCTGAGCTCTGGACATAAAATCGTCATATAAAAACCTTTGCCTTTTAGACAAACGACAATATACAATATGTTCATATTTACCTGGCATTTGTTTCTCAACATCAGCTTTTAATCTTCTTAATAAATATGGTCTTAACACTTTATGAAGTTTTTCGACTGTTGCTTTAGTCTCAGAATCCTCTTCAACAGACTGACCGCCCTCAATAATTTGATTTACTGGCTTTCCAAACCATTGTTGAAAAGCTTCTAAATCAGCAAAACCTGATATACCGTTTCCGTTAGTCACTGTCTGAGGCATTAAAAAGTATAATAATGACCATAGCTCTTTTATATTATTTTGCAAAGGTGTACCAGTTAACAATAGTCTTCTTTGAGTATTGAAATTTAGCAAAGCTTGCCATCTAGTTGAACGAAAGTTTTTAATATTATGAGCTTCATCCAAAATCATGTATTGCCATTTTTTCCTTTTGAATGAATGCTGATCCTGTACAACTAATTGATAGGAGACTATGCATACGTGGAACGCATCTGGTTTGTTCCATCCCTTCCTTTTTTCTTTACGCTGTTGTGGATTACCATAATATGTTAATACTTTAAAGCCGGGTGCAAATTTCTTAAACTCCATTTCCCAATTTAAAAGAACTGATGTAGGCACAACAACTAAATGAGGACCCCAATTTTGTTTTTCACATGCTAGGTAACTCAGCAGTGAAATTGTTTGGATTGTTTTACCTAAACCCATTTCATCCGCAAGAATACCATTTGTATTGTTATTATACAATGACGCAAGCCAGTTTAAACCCTGCTTTTGATATGTTCTCAATGTACCCCTTAATAAGGATGGCGTAGGAACGTCTTCAACTGTTGAAGGTGTATTACTTTTGTTTTGAAAGACATCCTTCTCTTCTAAATGCGGGATGTCATCATTAGGTAAAGTTTTCAAATCATCAATGTCATTTTCGATCTTTTCAACTTTTTCATCATTTTCTCTTGGATTTTCATCATCAGAAGAAGTAACATTCATCTCATCAGATTCAGGAGAATTTAAATTATCATCTGATGAAATAATAGAAGATTCATACTCATTTCCACTCTCATCATTGTCTGATGATATATTGTCAAATAAAGCTTTAAGATTACTTCTATCATTTTGTAAAAGCATAGTTTGTTCAAAATCAATTTTATTATCATCTTTAGTCGATTTTCTATCAACATTGTCCAATGTTGAGGTTTCGTTCTCTGAGTTCTCATTTATAAATTTATATTTCTCCTTAAGTTCCGCTAATGATAAATCTTTATCGAGTACTCGGTTGTGATTGATATCAACAGTATTTTCATATTCATCCTCAGACGAGGAGGTCACGTAATTTTCATTAGAAGAAGTATCCAACTCAGAGTCATTTAGTTCACTTGAATTTAATTCTTCTTTTGAATTCGAATTAATATTCCTTAATTGAGCACCCAGCAGCTCTGAACTTTGTTTTAAAACCTTTGACAAATGTTCCTTTCCTTGAATTCTTTTTAATTCCTGTTCTTCATCTTTCTTCAATACTTTATATGCTCTTTCTGCCATATTCCATCTTTTCTTAATAGCCTGCATTGCAGATCTTGCCAATAATTTTCTATGTTTTTCTTCTTCTTTAATTTTTCTCTCTTCTGCTCCTGCTATATGCCTGAAATGCTGCTCAATAATTTGTGATACTTTACGAGCTCTTAAAATTCTTGCTTTTTTATTATTTTGAAATAATTTGCTTAATTGTATACCATGTTTCACCAACGTATCTTGGTGAACCTGAATATTTTGCTCTTTGTACAAATATGATATGTTAGAAACTTTATTAATTTGAGCAACTTTTGCATCCTTGGTTGTAATAGGTTGAAGTGAATCAGTTTCTTCATCATATTTCAATGCACCTCTCTCTAAACCTTTTCTCACTTTTGTCAAAATCAGTTTCTGCTCCGCAATATACTGTTCGTATTCTTCGTTAGTCATGTCTTCGTCCATTGATTTAAAGGAATTTAAATAATTCGACACACCATTGTATTCTGATTCGATCACATGCCCAGGATTAGTTATAGTTTGTCTTGGAGGATGCACAACTAATTTTATATTTGGTATATTCAATGCTCTCTTCTTTCTCTTCGTCAGCGGAGCCTCAGAATCATCAGAGGAAGTTGTAAAGTAGTAATAATCACTGTCCGTATCTTCATTAACTTTCTCACTATCAACAACTTCACTATTTGGTGTTTTATGTTTTTTAGAAAGTTTCATTTCCTCGCTCTTGTTCTTAATATTTTCAGCTACGAAATCGATTTTTTCGTCAACATTTTTTGTAATACTTTTAAATTTTGTTTCATTATTTGTTTTTTTATGTTTATGCACAAACTTAGAATCAAGTGTCTTCTCTTTACTTGGAATGCTAATTTCATCAACAATTTCTTTTTTTGTAATATTGTCCTTTCTGTTTAATGAGATATTATTTTCTTTCTCCTTCACAACTGTGGGGGTCGATATTGGCTTAACTATATCTACTTCCTTATCGACAAGCCCTAACTCTTTTGATAACTTAGCGTATTTATTATCCACCAACAATTTATTACTATCATACCACGAGTTTTCATTAGCTGGAATGTGATCTTTAGTACTCTTCCTCAGTTGGCGCTTTCTAACTCTTGTAGCGGTTTGAGACACTCCAGAAGGACTTGTTGTTCCATTTTTATCATCAAAATTTAGTGCACTTATGGAAAGGTCATTATTCCTCATAAAAGTTTCATAACTCTCTGAATTATTCCTATAAGTTGGATCAAATTCCGTCAATGATATGTATTCTTTCAAATGGAATAACTCATTACACAGTAACTCATATTCATAAGCCAGTTCTGCTAGAGAATTGTTTCGTTGTTCTTCCTTACTGACATTACCTGCTTTTTTTTCACTCATTGCATGTACGCTTCTTTCTTCTGTTCTATTTTACTCGATTGCTCTTATACAACATAACTTATAATTAAGCACTCACACCCTAATAATATTACAAAAATCGTATCCCTTTCCCCGTCAAAATCCTAGATAATCAATCCCAGTGCCTAACTTCAAAACAGTATCACCAATATATAATTGAGAACTCCAAATATATGTTCTTGTCTTATTTTTATTCTATAGTATATATACTTTTTTCGAACTTCACAATTTCTCTACACGTAAAACGCACCGGCCCAACGTTCTTAAAATTTACAGAATATTTGAAGCCAATCTCACCAATTTAATACCGATGCTTACAAGCAAACATGAAGTCAATGTCCAAAAGTATATGCACCTTATAAACATAAAAGAAATATAAATTATAACAGTTGGATATATTTTATTATATAAAAACAATATAGAATAATAGTACCGCCGTACTGCTTTTTGCCCATTGTAAAAATATTTATGGAAATGATGGAAATTACACCTCGTTAATAACGATACTAGGGCTTGAGTGGGAAAGCTGTGCATAGGGTTCAAATGTATGTGTATTTAGGGTTTGTGGCTTCTGTCAGTAAATTCAACTGAATATAAGTGTCAGACTATGGGATTCTGGGACTCTGGGAGTGCATATATAGTACATATGATACTTTCAGTACCATGCCATCCAGTATTAGAAGACTTCGAGAAGTAAGTTTTTCAATTTGTTTGAGACTTTACCACATTCACCACCATCTTTGATGATTAGATTCAATTGGGAACTGATGACGTCCAGATAAGATTCATGCAAAATTTGTTTACGAGCCTCTATGTTTTGAAATGATAAATCTTGAGGAGCAGATTTATTAGAATCTCCGTCTGCTGTTGTGGAATTTTCACTATATTTTGTTTTAGTTAAAGCTTTATCGAATAATCTTAAAAATTGATATGGATTTGGGTGATTTGAGATTAAATATGGATTTTTGATTCGCTTGGTTGTAGTTAGCTCTCCTTCGCCTTCTATTGTTGTCAGGTCCTCCAGTTCAGTGCAACCACATCTAATGAATTCATAAAGAGTTTTCAAATGAATGGCTGTAGTTTTTGCATCCTTTTTTGTTGTGTGTGCAACGCTTGATTTCTCATTTTTACCTACAGCACCCCATCCTAAAACTGATAATAACCCTGATAATAGTTTATTCCACGACTGTTTACATATTTCTTCACCACAGTATTTCAATAATACCCCAAGAACTTTGGTTGAGTCTGCTTGAATGTTTGGAACAATATGCGTCATAGACATGCTGATATATAAAACAAAAAGTTTACAATGTAATAATAATACCTTTGGATTGGTTTTACCAATTTCATCAATTAAATCTATATATGCCTCACGAACTTGACTTGAGTCGTCACATATTAGAGGAATACTTCTTGTTATCAAGGGACTCATTAATGTTGAATTGATAATCTCAGGAATCATTTTTTGAAATAGTTGTAAGGTCTCTTTTCTAACTGTAGTGTTATGATGCTTCAAAAGAGGCAAACGTCTATTCAGATCAGACGTAGTCTCGAGATATTGCGCTTTCACATTGATGGTACGAGCTGTAAAAGATGCATCTGTGATATTGCTTGGCTTCCCTTGAGATTTACCCACCTTCAGCTTCTTTTTCTTGAAGTCTTGAATCTTCAGCTTCTGCTTTCTGTTACTATTTCCCATCCTCGATTATTCGCCTTCGATGTATGAAAAGCTGCTTATATGCTAAATCCCACTATTAGGAAACAATAATATCAACCAAATATACCCAGAAACAAAACTGATACACACACACTAATGTTATATGACTTGTTTGACTACAATGCACTTTTAAACGTATAGATACTTTAAAGAAGTGTTTTGCGATGAGCTTGTTAAACTTTTTGAAATTTTTCAATTCCGCTATAATTCTTGTTATAATTAAGAAATATGTACTATATAAAATAAAGATCAATAATAAATTCACATAAATAAGTGGAACAACTGTTAATTAGGCTGGGAGATAGTGGATTTTGTCACTAGATAGTGGTTTAGATTACTTTAAATTATTCTCTGATATTTGTGTTAACTTTTGGTGGCTATTCTTTTTTTTGAGGTTCATCTGACTTTAATTTTTCGAAAGTGCATTGATAATAGTATATAATTGTGTTTTGCTCAGATAGGATATTGATATGAGTTCTAGAGCTTTGAGAAAGTTACAAAATGATAATGATTTATTGGAGTCATTGTTAAGCTCTGCAAGCAAGAAATCCACAGCATCTGGGGTCAAAAAGAGTAATAGTGGCGGTACTTTTGATTCTAATGTGTTTTCCTTAATGAACAATGATGATTCTAGTGAAGAACTTAGTGAAAAGGAAGGGACTTCTGCAGTTAACAACGTTAAGTTGGATAATGAAGATGATGATGTAGGATCAGAGATTCCTACGAAGATATCGCTTCCTTCTAAGTCTTCCAAAAGGAAGAAGAACAAGAAGAAAAATAAGAAGAAAGGTATAAGCACCACTGGCAAGGGAAAAGATAATACAGAAATTGATAATGGAGAAGATAGCGAGAATGATGTGATGTTTGATCAACTAATTCAACAGTATCAAAAAAGAAATGTTTTAGAGTATGGATCACTCACCAATGATTTTAAATTAGATAGTGATGAAGATGATAAAAATAATATCTATAATTCGGAGTTAGGAAGTGACGATTTCCAAACAGCGTCTGATGATGAAAACGTAAACATCTCACCAAACAAGACATCGATAATGTCTGATATTTCGTTGGATAGCGGGTTTTCAAAATTCCCAATACATGTCTTAAAGAACTATCACTGGGCATTTAATTCGAATTTTAAAACACTAGATTCTCATACAGAATTCAAATTGCTTTTTGATGATATATCAGCGGAATCTTTAGAAGATATCGATTCTCTTGCATCGACACATATTTCACCACAACAATTGAAACAAATACAGAGATTGAAAAGGTTGGTAAGAAATTGGGATGGTAACGATCATAGAACAGTTCCAAACGGTCCTGGTGGTTCAGTACACAAGTTACAATTTACAAAAGTCAGACCGGATTGGCTTCCTACTCAACGTGGGGAATTATCTATGACTTTATTAAGTCACGACGACGTCTGTGATTGGCAACTATTCCAACGACCATCAGAGTGGAAGGATATGATTAGTGACGATGTTTCGAATTGGAGAGAAAATATATCATTTTTCAAGTTTGAACCTTTAAATACTGAAATAAATAAAAAAGCATTGACTGAATTCTATCTAAGTGTTGTATTACACCCAGATCATGAAGCTTTGATTAATTTAATTTCTTCTAAATATCCTTATCACGTCCCAGGTTTGTTACAAGTTGCTTTGATCATGTTAAGACAAGGAGACAAGTCAAATACTAATGCTCTAATTCAAAGATCATTATTCGTTTTTGATAGGGCCTTAAAGAAAGGATTACACTTCAATTCAACGTCCATACAATTACCTTACATATATTTTTACAATAGGCAATTTTATCTTGCTATTTTTAGAAATATTCAGATGTTATCACAGAGAGGTGCTGTGGGCACAGCATGTGAGTGGACTAAAGTTTTATGGTCTCTTAGTCCATTAGAAGATCCACTTGGATGTCGTTATTTTATGGATCACTGTTTACTATTAAATAATGAGTACCATTATATTATCAAATTATCAAATTCTCCTTTAATAAGAACATATAAACAATGGTACACATTTGGTTTTAGCATGGCTGTTGTTTTAAGTTACTTGAGGATAGGAGAGAATAAAAAAGCAGTGAAGGAGTTGAGAAATATGTTCAAATATCATGCTAAATCCTTAGCTTATATTTTTAAAGAGAAGTTGTTAGGTGATCCACAGTATGTTGAAAATATTGATGTAGAAAATGGTACTATACCATACATTGAAGCAAAAGCATATATGGCTAGATTTTCGTCAATTTGGAAAGAAGGTAATGATATTTCATTTTTGCTTACCGAATTACAACAACTTTTTATGGAATATAAATCGAATAAGCTTGAGATAAATACAGACTCTGACCATTCTAGTCTAATACAAGGTGAGAATCCTTATTTTCTCAATGGCATACCCGTTAATTTATTAAGATTTGTTCTACTTTCTGATGAATCATCAGTAGCTGCTGCTATTCCTTCTGAAATCTGGTCAGATCACCAAATTTTTGAATTTGATGTTCTTTCACCTGAACCTATCGATAGAGAAACTTCTGATATTGTTGAAACCATCTTAAGTTTCATTGACCTTCGTGACTTACAAATGTCGCAAATGGCTTTACTTCAAGATGAAAATATATTAAATCAAGTTAGACAGCTTTCGCTTGATCAATATTTTGAAGAAAACCCAAACAATATAATTGAATAATTAAAGTACAACTATTTTATTATATAGTTTATGCTGTTTGTTGGTCTATGGAAATATTCTAAATAATACATGTAAAAATCTAAAATATATATTAAATGATACTAATAATATATTCACATCGATATATCATTAAATGAAAATGAAAATGCAATAATAAGTGGTTAATCTTACCCAAATATTTGTCAGTTTATATTAATCAAAATTATGAGCTTAAAAATGACATTATCATGATGAGCAAATCTAAAAATAAAGATTGGATTACTCAATGACCAAGTTGTAAGGTTAAGTAGTATTCTCTTTCAAATCTATTTCGTTTGAATTATTGTCACTACTTGACTGAGAGTTCGTATATGATCTTTTAATTTTAATGGATGATGAATTATTTTTATGGATTCTATTGTTGTTACTTCCACTTACTTTTGATGAATTATTCATTTTTGAAAAAACAAACTTATTATTTGGAGCAGACTGTCCTTTAGTTCTAAAATGTCTCCATCTTTCATTAGCAGATAAGTTTGTAGATTTATTATTAGTATGTCTATGCCCTTTAAAATTTATATTAGGAGGAAATTTGCCATGTGAACTCCATGGAGATGATAAAGTTTGAATATAACCATTTCTGGAAGAAATACCATTTTGTTTAACAACTGGTGTAGTATGAAATTTTGAATAAAAATTTGCAGAAAGTGGCATACTCCCAGACATGCCATAGTACCAACCATATTGATCCATAGGCGGATAAAAATTCTCATCAACACCTAACTCTTCTGGCTGTAAAAACTGCTCTTCTACTGAAAATTCCCCATTTTCTGTAACAGCTATGGATGTGTCTAATGGGTAACCACTTGGAACATTTACAGGAATATTTGGCGGTACTATACCATTCATGTAGGGGACTTGCATTGGATAAAGATTTGGATATATAGGGAAGGGGCGCAGCTGTTCCTCATAGTCCATATCTTTCATTTGATTAGTGAATTGAGTTTTTTCAGTATTCGAACCATTAAAGCCATGATTGGAATTTAATTTTTGATTATTTTTGCCGTTATTATGACTTCTAGATGCTGATTCAGAATTATCCTTATTTTCATCAGGTAAAGATGTAGTACTTGAACTGTCACCATCGTTATTCTTATTATTACTTACATCATTCATATTTTTTTCATCATAGAAAACGTCATCAACTAGATTGCCATTAGTTTCAAAATTAGTTTCTTCTAATTCATCATCTTTTTTATAACTATCTTTTATATTATTATCTTGATTCAACTGTTCATTATATTCCTCCGATGGATATATGATTCCAGACCCTCTTCTTGTTGTATTGTAAAAATCATTAGCAGTCATGTAAGGTGTTCTAGCTGTTGGAGGTGGAACCCATCCCATTGGGTACATAGTTTGAGATGCAGTTAATGGTGGAATCATTTGGTATGGCATGATGTTATTGAGTTGGTTAAGTTCATCTTCTAAATAGTTATGCTGATTAAAGTTGCCCATCGACATGGGATAATTTTCATAAATTTGATGTTTTTGATTCGCTACATCTGAATATTGGTTATGCATTATATGATTTTCTTGACTTGGATATTCTATTTCAACGGGTATGTAGTCTAATGGGAAGTCATCATCATCAATTTCGACTAACTTATTTATCAGATCTACCTTCTTCTTCTCCCCTTGTTGGGTATCATTATTATTCAACTGAAGGTTATCAGCATAATCCAGTATTAATACCTGGGATGTGATATTCCCTTCTTTCATTGTTGAGTCCTTTGAATCTTTATTATCTGGAATAACAGTTGGCTTCAAAGAATTATCGTTTTCATTGAAAGTTTCATTATAGTCTGAATTAAGTGGAAATTGGTCTTTAAAATTTAATTGATCTTGTAAATCGATTTCCGTTTTAAAATTATTTCCTTCTTCTTTGGGTTCTTCTTGCACTTTGTCATTTTCTCGATTGAACTCAAATTCTGGTGAAGTTTGTGGTTGAACTATATTTGAAGACATTTGAGCCTTTAATTGGTCATAAAGAGAGATCTCCGATACAAAATTATATTTGAAAGATATGGCAGGTTCCTTTATTGAGCGTGTTGTAGATGGTTGACCAGAGGCTTCTCTTTTAAGATCTCGTTCCAATGCGTCAGCAAATATTCTATCATGTGGAACACTGAACCAAAAGAAGACCTTTTGTTTCTTTTGTGTTTTTAAACACATATTTCTAAACAAGAAAGATAAAAATTCAGATTTAGGTTGCTCTAAAGTAGCATCTATGCCACATTTCAAATGTCTTAAGTCTGAAAAAATACCTTCTTCAAATTTTTTCTTCTGTGTAATCTCTCTTCCAAATTGTTGCATTCTATATACACAACATTTAACAATATCTGTGCCAGTAATATAGAAGAGATTATTCCAAAAAACACATGATGCAAAACCTTGATCATTGTTTAAATAATATCTTCTTATAACTTGGTTTTCTTGCCAATTCACTGGAGCAGTAGCTAAAAAAAATTTTAAATCTTCAATTAACCTGAAAGACTCTTCAAGTTCCTCGGGAGACACTTTCAGTTTAGCCTTCTGTATATCAGACGAAGGTTTCATAATAGTCTCTGTCCTTTGTAAAACATTATATGAATTCATGTTGGTGTGAGTAATCTTATTGAGAAACTACGACCAATTATATTAAAATGACTTCAAAGTTTACCTTATTAATAGATATGTATCAGAATATATGATTAATCTTCTTAATATTAATAAAATTGTATTTTATCTTTAATAGTATTTTCTTATCATAGAAAGATCCCAGATAACCAAAACTTCTTTTTTATAGAAATATTCTAATTCCAATAACTTTAACCTTAACGCTGTAGTATAATGTATAATTAATAATTGTTTAAGTTTCAATTCTATTCAGTTTAAATGAACAAATCTAACAGTAGAATATTAGTATACAATGTTTAATTGAGTATGGAAACGAAATAACTATTAAAGAATGCAAATTTGCTTTCCACTTGGAGTAAAATTATAAGCGAAGAAGACGGGAAGCAATGAGGAACGGTGACTGTTGGAATACTATAGATAACAATGGAATTATAGTAAAGATATAACACTGTCTTCAAATGAACGAACAAAATGCAACGCTGTTGTTTTTCTGCTTAATTCTTCTGTATTAAAATAAATAATAATTAATCAGTTCGACTATGCCTCTAGTCTTAAGCAGACATTCGATGGACCTATACACCAGTAAACTATAGTATTAGAATTAATATAACAATAAAAGTATTACCACTGTGAAAGAAGTTAGATTTTGTATTACAATTCTATGTATAACGTAATTGAAATTTATCGATGAGTGTTTATACTGAAAAAATCAATTGAGACACAGAATGCGGTGCAGAAATAAAGTTTACAGTTGTAATTTTGTCAAAAATGAATGGAAAAATGTATGTATTCCAAGAATGTTTTTAAACTGTCTTATACCAATATCTCATTTTTTCTATACAAAATAGCATGAAGTATTTATATAACATTTCGAACAAGAAAAATGGAAACTATTTATTATTTACACAAGACTAACTTACTTGTGTCTATATTTTCGTTTTTGTTTGTTTATCTGGTTTCGTCAACACTACATAAATGACAGAGGCAGTAACCTACTAAAATCAATGCAAAAATACAAATAGAAATAACACAATATAATATCTCGAGCCAGCATGTTCAAGCTATTGCCATGGAAGTATTTCTTTTCCGGTGCAGAGCACCCCTGTCTCCCCTAAGATATAATAGCTCGTCTCTAAGTAAGCATCACTATTAACATATAAATATCTTATACGTATAACTTTACTCAATTGATGCATGCATCTTGTAATCCCGGAAAAACCATGCCGCGAAAACAATGGGCAAACACAGAACCATGGGATCTTGTATACCAATAGGCAGGAGTTCCGCATGCTATCACACTCTTCCGAGCTCTTAATCGCCAGTAACTAGAAACCCCAGAAGCGAAAACCGCTTATCATAATAAGAGTGATATATATTGTACCTTGACAACACACTAGTAAGCTTCTGAGAACGTCTAATTTGTTTCACATTGAACCAACAACAATATGCCATTCCAGTTTCAGAATAAATCTGTCATTTTCCAGGGGACCAAAGTGACCTGTGCGCAGATGCTCTCTAATTTCCGCTTTTTCTGCCAACTGCAACAAAATACCGTACACAACAACAAAGTCTTGTTTTAAACCGTATCTCACTCGCTTCTCTCAGGCTTTTCTTGGCAAACATTACTATCCTGCCTTATCATTCAGCTAATTGAAATACACACATCCGTAAAGGGGTCGGGTTCTATTCCCCGTTTCAACATGAAACAAAGCTTAAATATTTACGCGAGTTTATAATACATGTAGAGGCAACGTTCGTTTCGTTTCAATGACTATTCTGAGTAGCCGTTTCATTAGCATCAGGAGTCTCGAATACGGTTCTTGGCTGTCCCATAAATAAGGAACCAATGCAAGATTTGTTTCCCGTTCCTTATCTTCTTCTGTTTTCATTTGAAACAAGTTGTGAATCAGTTTGAAACCATTATCATTCAGTGGGTTATAGAATTCTAGATCTGTGACTGCGGTGTTTCTCTGTTCTGGATTGTTTGTGTTTACTGGTTTATTATATGTAGGTTTCAAGATGAACTGATACATATCTGAAACAACATGTTTTATATTGCTGTGTTTGTTGATCTTGGTCTGTATAAAAAGATAGACTCAGACTCACGATGGTGATATAACAAGGTTGGTATTTCTTATGTAGAGATTGCTGTGTGTAATGTTTAGTAAAGCTTCCATAGTTAAAGTTTCAAATTGGTATGTACATGCTGTTGTGATGGGAATGGAAAGTGCACATATATGATTTTTGCTATTGTTAATAATTTATTTTTTATGTATTTAAACGTATAAATTATTTTTGTTGTTAAATATATGTAATACTATGTCTTATGAATATTGTGTGTATCGTCAGAGTATTGTGCAATGTAGTCCTGGGAATATCTGATTAAATTTGGGCACTTTTCTGCCAAAAAAGATCTTACTGATGATGTTTCTGGTAAATTCATTATACACTTGACGTAACTGATGAGTTTTATGGCTAAATAGTTTACTTTTTCGTTAGATTGCCATGAGTCAGGTTCATTTTGGATTGTTTCTTCGAATTTCAATAATGTTTCTTGACAATTGGAGACAATTGGAAGTACTAAATCCCTTTGAATCTCGTCGGGTCCAATAGTTAATGAATGTTTCTTGAATAGTAGTTCAGTTAGACGACTGTTACGTAATGAGAATCCATTTCTGTGTATGAGTGATTCCTTAACTGATGAAATTGACTGTTCCATATTAAAAAGGTATAATTTTGAAAAGTCATTATCATTTAATGTGAACAATACATGAGCTATCCATCCATCGTATACAGAAGTATCTAGTAATGATATGTAGATACTCTCTAAATCACTTTGGTTTAGCTCTATTTTGGTGTGAATATTTTCATTGAGAAGAAAAGTGGACCTTATGAACCGTTTATTATATTTCTCCGCTAATATAGGTAACGAATTATGTTTATTGGATAATGGAGATAGGCAGGCTATACTACTAGTATAATAAATATTTGTGGCATCTTTATCTTTATCTCTATTTACAGGTAATGTAGGAAATTTTAGACCATTTTGTTGGCATAATATGATTTCAACAAACAAGCAAAGTGGATCCGTAGCTAAAATTGACTTTGTACTCTCATCCTCAAATATATTGTACACACCAAGAATAAAAGTATCCTCTAACTCATTCTTTTCTGAAGTTGTACCTCTGAATTGAAAGCTCCTTGATTCGAATTCACGATCCATTGTCTCATCCTTATTAGATATCGGGTCATATATTTTCAATGGAAAGCCATTGAAAATATACTTCACTGGACCTGGAACCTGAAATATGTCTAGCATATATGTCACCTAAGATGCTCACCGACACTCTCACAGTATGTTACACACCTATATAATACATTTAATTGATCTATAATATATACCACAGTTGAACAAAATATTATTTACATATATATATATATATATATATCGATTTAAATATTACATACTCTTCGGATTTAAAAGGAAGAAAAATAAAGCTGGATGTCTTAGTTCACCATAAGTTTCTATCAGGAGATGTAATTAGAATGGGGATAAATATAAATTATGAATAAATTGGTATGTTTTTGGATACATTGGATTTCTATATTTAATTCAACATAATTACTTTAATCATTTATATTTTTTATATATTGTTTTTAAGGGATTACTCGTCTTGCACTTTTTCTAATAAAAGAGAACTATTTTTTAGTCCTGCTTCAGATATAGTCATATCTAATCTATCAATCAGGTCATGTCTTTGATGGTCGGATAATGTAAAGGGCCCCTCTTTAAATTCATTCAAATCATGTTTTATAAATTCGTAGATTATACGGACGGTATCTTCGTTAGCATTGAATCTTCTGACAATTTTTTGACCATTTCCCATTCTTATTTGGATTCTAGTTGTAAGACCAGGTCTGTTTGGGGGTTCTATATGTTCTATTGGTTTAATTGATAGTAATATATCGTTTTCAGAGGTTTCGGATATTTCATTATTATTTTTTGTGGGGTCTTCCAATTGGTCATTGTTGGCAATAGCGGAGGGCTGCTGTTCAGCTTCAGATTGTTCAGTTGACAAACCCATAGATTGTCTGATGGCAAACTCCATTTGTTGGTCTTCCGATAAAATAGTTGGGTCAAGTTTTGGTGGAGGTTCTGTGACGACTGGGTTAGCTGATTTACCATCTAGTGAAAAGTTTGATAAAAACTCTTCAAGCGCATTTATGAACTCTTCTTCTTTCGGAACAATTGAATTCCATTGTTTCAAACGTTCACCTGTTATCGGATCTAATATAGCAATGTGTGGTAAAGCTTCTTTATCAGGCAAATTGTAAAATTGGATATATTGTTGGGCATTTCTAGAGTCATATTGATATTGTAAAAATATAAAATTTTTTTTGATGAATTTCTTTAGGGTTTTAGACGACCATAAATCTCTATTTAATGCTTGACATTGGAAAATACCTACATCTTGAATATTAATCATCATCCATTTATTCCTCTTCATTGCTTTGTGTTTAGCCCTATCTAGGTCTATTTTAGACATTATTTCAAAAGGTGGTCTGAATAACATTGCTAGCCTTTCTTCTTTAGTGATATTTCTAGGTTTTTTTATTAATTTAGTATACTCTCTAACCTCTCCATCTTCTGTTATCTCAATTGCAGGCTCTTCTACATATTCATATAAATTCTCATTACTTTCTTGGATGGAAATGTCAGAGTCTGACTCGAACTCGGAATCGGAATCAGAATCACTACCATTAGAATCAAAACGCTGATTAAATATACCGACTGGTCTTGACCTATCATAAATATTGGAACGATCGTTTGCTTGGTGGCGTAGATGCTGAAATGCACCTCCTATACCACCGTAAGTTCCTGGAAAAATATGTGTGTCAGCCAATGTTTCATGTCTTGCCTCATCAGGTGGTCTGATATAACCTGAATCGCCAGGCTGTGGCTTATTATAAGCCTCATTTTGTAATCTCTGCGCTAGTTCAGCATCAGAGTCGACATTTGGGAGATTAGAATGTGATCCATTGCTATTGTGGTCATTCTGAGTACTAGAGTTATTGTTTGTCAAGGAACTGCCACCATGCTCAAAATATAAAGAAATTGCAGTATCCAGATTAAAACCTGCCATTTCCAAAAATTGGCTAGCCATTTCTGAATCCTCTGTTCCTGTTATCATCATAAAGTTATTAATATCATCCGTCGACATCTTGCTATCAATTATATATAACTAGTTTTTGGGTGAACAGTATAATATTACTTCTCTTTTTATATATGTTGTATATTCAACTTCAGCTTCTATGCCCAGCTCATTAATCTAAATATTATATGAACAATTACTATATAACTACAGATGCTCTTTATTAATATAATACATATTTTGAACTTTGTCATCTTAAAAGAGATGGTTTAAAGTTACAAATATCCTTACTGCGTATTACCGCTTATAATTAAAAAATCCTGATCATGAGAGAACAAAAGGGAAATTCATTATCAGATATTTCTATATATTATATTATATAAATATAGAAGTAGTTGGATACACAGTGGATATGATACATATCTCATTGCTATTATAAATGTTTAGAGTGTAGTATTGGGACCAGTGATAAATATTGTGGCAAGTTTTTATAGGCTTAAAATCACAAGGTAAATCGATTTCAAAAATGAACAATAAAAATATAAATCAACTTTCCTTTATGCAAAGGCATAGAAGAAAGATTATTACAGCTATTTCTGTTTCTGGTGTCTTGTTTGCTACAAGTACTATTTTTATTTATTTTTTAAAGAACTGGTTACATAAACAGCAGTCGAAGATTACTGAACAACATTTTATTAGAGAACAGATCAAAAGAAGATTTACGCAAACTCAGCAGGATTCATTGCTTGTAGTTTATGAATTATTGCCGGTTTTTGTTTTAATATTGGCAACAGAGTTTGATTTAGATGCTTTAATTGTGGCATTAAGAGATAAAAAGGTTAAAAAATCAACAGTAGATATTAAACAAAGGGAAACCTCTGATGAAGGTAATGTGGTTAATCCTTCAGAATCTTCCATCCCTGTTGGGCCAATTTCCGACTCTACTATTGATACAAACTTGTCTCCATCTGAACCAGTGCTGGTATCATCTGAATTGGATAAGTCTAATAAATATGGTAGTCAAACAAAGGCACTATTATGGCATGAATTACAGATGAAGAGTATTATTAAACTGCTAACGATAGCATATACTACTTCGTCCTTATTATTATTAACAAGACTTCAACTTAATATTTTGACTAGAAGAGAGTACTTGTCAACTGCTGTTAATATTGCAATCGAGCAAGAAAAATTTAGTAGAAAAAATAACTCGTTGTCTACCTCAGTTTATAACTGGTTCTACGGTTTAGTCATAAATAAACCTAATCATACTACTGATGACCTAACGAATAATCAAGATAACAATGACAACTTAGATACGAGATCTGAGTTGACCTACATCAATGAGCAAGCATTTCTTTCTACTTCTTGGTGGATATTAAACCATGGTTATTTAGTGTATTCCAAATTGATCACAAAAAGAGTAAATGAGCATTTTTTAAATTATAATCCTAAAGATACTATGAGTTTAATGGAATTTAGTAACAAGATTACAAGTATTTTTCATTCAGTCAACAAAGAAATATTCACCAATGGTATTTCTGAAATAGAAATGGACCAAAGTATAAATGATATAAGTGACATATTCCTCCCTGAGCTTAGTAAAATTGATTATGTTTTACAAAGGACTATGGATGAGAACTCTTTAAAACAACTATCATTAGACTCGTCGGTTCTTTCACAACTACTGTCTGAAACAGCAAAATATCTAAACAATAAATCATCGATCATTTCTCTAGAATTACTACTTAACGAATCATTCCAGTTTCTCATTAATGATATTGAAAAATCTGTTTTGTTAAAGGTCAAAAAATCTAGAAAAAATAATAATGATGAAACTGTGAAAGATGAATCAAAAGAAAATTTCGATATAAAAAACAAAAAAGTACAATTAGCTTTAATTTCTATGGCTTGTAAAGAGTGTTGCGCTAAAATGTTAATTAATAATAATGATTTAGTGAAAAACAGAACCACCGCAGATCTTCAAATCGTGAAAAATGAATACCTACAGAGACTTAATACAGTCACATCATTAAATGATTTAAGTGCAAGTGTGTATGGTAACATAGATCTTTAAAAATATTAAATGAAACAAATCTTGTTATTCACAAAGGCAAGTATATATCCCCGCGTATCTATACATACAATCATTATCATAATCAACTTTCATGACAAATAGTCATCATGATATATAAATGTCATGGCAAGTAATCTTACCATTACATTCATCATTAAATATATACTCTTAATAAAATATTAATCATAGAATTCAACATGACTTTATCCTTATGACATACAATAATCATATTCAACGTTGCGTGGCTTTAAAGCGTTCACTCATTTTTGATATCAAAAATAATTCGATTTGAAAATAATGGATTTATACTATTTGTAATATTGACCTTAAACTTATTCTTTAAGGTTATATGTTACAATACTATATTATATAGGTATATGATCTTAAATAGTTTTCATTTATTAATGCTTGTTTTGTATGTCTGCTTTGCGATTAACGATTGGGTATATATTTGGTAGATTTATGTACGTAGAATCTCAGCATTCTTTCTCTCTACATTTGTCATCAAAAGTTTCTCCGCATATATTAGCAAGAATATAAATAAATATAAACACATACAATGAGTCCAGCTTCCAAGACGCAAACAGTTGTATTAATTAGTGGGGAAGGTGAGAGGTTTACAGTCGAACGTACTGTAGCAGAACGTTCTCTTTTACTGAAAAATTACTTAAATGACATGCATGATAATGATTTGAATACCGATTCTGATGACGAAGAAGATGCAGACGACGAAGATGGCGATGGAATCGTCATGCCAGTGCCAAACGTCAGATCCTCCGTTCTACAAAAAGTGATCGAATGGGCAGAACATCATAAGGACTCCAATTTTCCAGACGAGGACGACGACGACTCTAGAAAGTCCGCTCCTGTGGATTCATGGGATCGTGAATTTTTGAAAGTCGACCAAGAAATGCTGTACGAAATCATCCTAGCCGCAAACTACCTGAATATAAAACCATTGTTGGACGCCGGGTGCAAAGTCGTCGCCGAAATGATCAGAGGCAGATCCCCAGAAGAAATCAGAAGAACATTCAACATAGTCAACGATTTCACACCAGAAGAAGAGGCAGCAATTAGACGTGAGAACGAATGGGCAGAAGACAGGTGATCTAAATAGTTCATGGCCGCTCGGCCTTAGATCATTGATCATCTAAAAATCGGATAGGAAAAGATATCGACAATATGAACATATATATACATATATATCCGCGTCTATAAGTGTATACCAGAACACCATAATGCTAATAATACATTATTTCATAACTGCAGCACAGTGCATAGTATACCTTGTACACAGTAACCGTTATATGAGAACCAGTTCACTTTAAACGCTAGACCCATCGCAAAGGCCGGGCAACCGCCCTGCCCAATATCTCAATCGTTAATTTTTCATACTGCTCATCTGTCTACGAAATCCCTCTCCACCACCTGATTAAGAATGCTATCCGTCCCAATTGGAACAAACGACTCTACCATTTCGGAAACTGCCATTTGTATTCTATCCCGAACAGGACCAGATCTGTGCAACTGCTCTCCGAACTAACAGCCCACAACGATCCCAGCCCAGCCCTTCTACTGCAAACACCGGAGCAATGACATTGTCTAACGAACCATTACACAAAGTTCATATGGGGATAAACCAAACATGCACCGACATCTTCTGACGACCCTACGCCCCCTTCTCGCCGTCCCTCTATCCGCCATCCCCCCATCTTCTATCCCTCTGTTAACCGCGCAGCCCTAGTGAAAGTAACTGCAGAACGCAAGAGAAAATAGTGAGAAACAATTTGTTTTCGTTTTAGTTTTTGTTTTTGTTTTTCGGTTTCCGAATTTCAAATTTTCAAATTTTAAATTTCGAATTTCAGTGTTTAAATTTTTGTGGTTATTACTATAATATTATAGTATCCCATTAAGCATTAATATTGTAATCAACTTTTTGATTCAAATATTATTTTATGGAGATACTGTGGCGAAAAAAGTTGTTTGTTGATATAAATCATCAACTGTTGGTCTAGTAGACAGTGAGGAAACGTTTGTTGCTTGGTTAGGTTGTTATTCAATTGTTGGCCAAGTGGTAGAGTTCTTGTGAGTTGAGAACAATTGGTCCTTCAGCACTATTATATATTTAAGACAAGTGATAAACGTATTGTGGTTATATACATATATATGACTGTGGTAGGTAGTTTATAAAGGAGGTAATGAACATAAATTGGTGAAAGTAGCAAGTGTCTGTGTTTTATTCATTGTGTTTGAAGAGAGATAACGTTTTTTTTGGGTATACATATATAAAATTAATTAATTAATATGGGTAGGAAAAGTAACGGGGGAAGATCCGTTAGTGATAGTTCATTTTTTAAGATTTTTAAGAAACTAACTGCTTCGAATAAGAAAACGAAAAGTACTCGATCAAGTGATAAGAGCGATAATGGTAAACATGCTACTAATTTATATAAAGGTTCTGGTAAAAAGCAATCATCTAGTTTACGAAATTTGAAAAATGATTTTTTGTCGAAAAAAAGACCGATGGAATCTCAAACGAATGTATTGGAGCTTCCTGATATTGTTTCGATTAGAAGTGGGAGAAGTAGTAATAAGAGTATGGATTTAGGATGGCATCCAAGAAGATCGATTCAGAATTCTGCTAGAGGTTTCAAAAAATTAAATAATAATATACCAGGAATTTCGGATATATATGTTTCTTTAGAAAATTCATCAAAGACAAACACAAATGAAAGTAACAATTTTGTTGACGATAAAATAAGCAATATGTATCCTTCTAATATTACTTTGAATACAAACAACAATACTAAAAATAACCATAGTGCAACTGCTATTAATTTTAAACATTTAAAACATCATAATAGATCAATGAATGAAGCACTTCAATTAACAAATACTGGTACTAATGTGTCTTCAAGACTAACAAGTCAAAGCCTAACACATATTAATGCATCCAATGATTTATATAACGGTTCTAATTCAAGTAATAATAATCAGGACCATAATGCAGGTCACGCGATATTTGGAACGTTAATGTCATTGGCAAATAATATTTCTAACTCAAAATTATCTAATCATGAATCAGATTTTGTAAATAAATCTGTTCCTAATATTATAACGAATAATGAAGAAAATGTTTTACCTGATGTAAAAGAAATTCCGAAAAATATTAGTAATGAAGGTAATTTACCTCAACCTGAAAAAAATAATGCAATTACTGCAAATGGTAAACTAAACAATGATAATACAATAGAATTAGATCAATCTATCAAACTAGATAGTATAAATAATTCTAATAATGAAAATAAAAATTCTTTCGAAAATGATAAAGATCATTTAAGTAGGGGAACTGTCATAAAACAAGCATTATCTTCTGTGGATAGAAGTAATTCATTTTTACGTCATTTAGATTTTTTACTAGCATCTCCAGAACCCCAACCAATTATTCCTTCAATTAATAATTCAAATCCAGAACAAGATTCAGATAAAGATTTAAATACGCACGGTTTATTTGAAAAATTAATACACGGTAATGAAGATCATAATAATATTAAAAATGCAACAGCGGAACAATCAAAGGTAGATATGACTGCTGTCTCATCGAGCAGTAGAAAATCTAATGATAGAATAGCTAAGGTTAAATTCCAATCTTTGACGGATATAGATCCACCCTTACAAACATTTGGTAAAGGAAATTTAACATTGGATGCTTTAGCAAGATCTTCGAATTCATTCAGCTCATCTTCAGATAGTGAAAAGCTAAATATGAATAATTCCAGTGATAATGTTGTAAAGACATACGAAAGAAATGATAAAAATAGTGTTCCAAATGAAATTCCAAAAATTGAAATAACGGACACAAATGACAAAAGTGGAACGAATAATCCATATGGCAATAAAATCAATACAACTGATTCTAATATGAGTAACTCTAAAACAAATCTAGCAAAAAGCCTGAAAAGAAATTCAGGTTCATTTAGTAATTTACTGTCTTTACGTACCAGAAGTAAAACATTACCAGGGAAAAATGAGGAATCGGAAGATAAAAATCAAAAGAAAGTCCCAAGATTAACTTGGGGGTATGAAGAATCTCGAAATAATAGCAGCAACAATAATAATATTAATAATAATGGAAATAGTAGTAGTAATAATAATAATAATAATAATAATAATACCAATAGCGTCCAAGAGGATGGTGTTGTAACAGATTCAGATGAACGTCAACCAAGAAGGCTATCACGAAAATTTTTGGATAGAAGATCATTTTCTCCTAGTATTGGTATGAAAGTTATTCCGCCAATGAAAAATTTAGCATCATCCTTAAACAGAAGAGGTAATTCGATAAGTGATCCAACTTTGGCTCAAACAGGTAATGGGAACAGTAATAGTATTCGTGCTAGAGCAAGTACCGCTGCATCTGCAGTTATGAGTCCGACATTAAATGTTGAGATAGATGATCGCATTGAATTACAAGGTATTGATTATGCTTCAGAAAAAAAGAATGCAGAATTTCATAAATTCTTTAAAGATATTTCTGAAATAAGACAAGATGAGCATTTGATTCTAGATTTAAGTTGTGCACTTTCTCGTGATATTTTGATTCAAGGTAAAATGTATGTTACTGATAAAAACATATGTTTCAATTCCAATATTTTAGGATGGATTAGTTCAGTCTTTATTCCTTTTAAAGAAATTGTTCAAATTAAGAAGAAATCTACTGCTGGTATTTTTCCAAATGGTATTGTAATTGATACTTTACACACAAAATATGTATTTGCATCATTTATTTCAAGGGATTCGACCTTCGATATAATAACAGATATCTGGAATCAAATCATTCTTGGAAGACGTCATTTTAATTTAAGGGGAGGAGATGATTTGAATAGTAAAATGTCCTTGGATATTGGCTCTGATTCTGATATTTCAGATTTTGATGATGATGCTCACCGTAGATCGAGCGAAGATGCTAATTATTCACATGATGAAAATAATGGTGCATATGATGATGATAGTCTTGGTTCATTGATTGATAGTACCGAGATGACTTCTACTGATGAAGCTGACGAAGCGAACGTGAAATCTTCTAAAGGTACTACAGATATTAACGAAGGACCAAAAAAGCATTCGCCTACTATAGTAGAATACAAAATGGCTGATAATCAAAAACTAATTAATGAAACAGTGTTTGATGCACCTTTAGGGAAAGTTGTCAATCTATTATACGGTTCGGATACTTCTTATTATTCAGACATATTAAAAGCACAAAAGAATTATAATATATCAAATATACCTGCTCTAATAGGAGCAAAGAGTCGTGAATTTAATTATACAAAGCCAATCTCAGGACCTATTGGACCAAACAAAACGATTTGTAATATTACAGAAACATTAGATAATTATAATTTGCAAGATAATGTTCAAGTAACACAAATTTCAAAAACTCCAGATGTTCCATCTGGTAGCTCATTTTATGTTAAGGCTGTTCACATTTTTACATGGGCTCCAGACAATGGAACCAAAATGCAAGTATATCTTTCTGTTGAGTGGACAGGCAAAAGTTGGGTTAAAGGTGCGGTTGAAAAAGGTACATTTGATGGTGTTACAACAACAACTAACACCATGGCTACTGAACTGGCCAAATTAGTACAAGATACAAAATCAACTTCTACTGATAGTAAAGCTGTAGTAGAGGAGGAGGAAGAAGTGTCTACTTTGCCAACATTAGAACCAGCAACTCATGCGCCAACTGATAATGGTTACAAGAAAGAAAAAGATGATAAAATAATTGACGAAAATGTTAACTTTAATGCACCTTTAGGTACTGTTTTTCAAATATTATTTGGTAATGATACATCTTACATGAATAGAATTGTTAAAAAGCAAAAGAACATCGAGATTTCTGAGATTCCAAAATTTGTAAACAACAGTAGAGAGTATAATTATATTAAACCATTGAACAATTCAATAGGACCAAAACAAACAAAATGTTTACTAACAGAAAAGATAGAGCACATGGATACTAATAGTTACATAATGGTTAGACAAATAACGAGGACACCAGATGTTCCTTCAGGTAATAGTTTCTCCGTGCATTCTAGAATATTTCTTTCATGGGGTGCTAATAATACCACTAATATGACGGTTGTTACAAATATTATATGGGAAGGTAGATCATTTATAAAGGGAGCTATTGAAAAGGGTTCCATAGATGGACAGAAAGCATCCAATCAAGTTTTGATTGAAGAATTAAAGGATATTATTACCAAAGGGGTTTCATCAGGTAAGAAAAGAAAAAGATCAAAATCGAAACGTAGAAGATCGACGAAAGAAGTTTCTATTACACATGATGTTGTACCTGAGGTATCTACAACAGAAAACCAAGGTGTTTTCTCATCAGTATTTTCAATATTTGAAAATTTCGACATCACCTCGATAAGCGGGATAGTCACAGTTATCATAGGATTTATCATTGGTATCTTATTCTTGCAAAAATTGTTCGGAAGAAGTCAATCGAAGATTCAAGTTTTAAGGCCAGGTAAAATGTTAATTGATGGACAAGAATACAATTTTGTACCTAATATCAAAACACTATATGATGTTTACGAAGACGATATTAAACATTCCAGTCATGGTAAAAGTTCCAGTTCTTTAAATATCTTACAAGAAACTGAAGGTGATATTTGGGATTGGATAAATGAAAGAGGAAATAACACACTTCATTCAACTTTTGAAGATATTCAAATTGATATGGATAAATTACAAGGTAAAGCACCAAACTACAAGTTACAGCAACTGGAAGAAGCCATAAAAATAACAGAACTTCAACTTTCAAAAATGCGCAAGCTATTAGAAAACTTGGAGAATACATAATAGAATTTTTAAGATTAAATACATTACTGTAGTTTATAGCATAGTTATACCTAATAAATATATATATTATTGTTTTCAAATCTTATCGAAATAGAGTAACAAAATTGAAAAATATTCATAATTTGTTCCAATTATATTCATTTCACGGGTTATTTTAAAAATTTTATATATAATACTCGGGCGGCTAAATATAAAATACTGAATTATAAAGTCAAGTTACTTTATATCAAAATTAAAACGAATATTTTACAATATAGGTATATATGTTTCAGCTTAAAGAAAGACAATCAAAATGACAGATTACTTAAAACTAATTCAAAAGAAAGAGGAAGACTTGAGAAAACAAAAGCTTAAATATGAAAGTCTTAAGAAAATCTATGAACAAAACTGCCTTAATAATAACATGTATGTTTGATTTACACTATTAAAAAGATACTTAAATATTTGGTTTAATTATACTAACAGTCTATATTAACTTAGAGAAATGCTTCCAAAACAAATATTATCAATTCATATTAGTAAATTAAAGGAATATAATGAATTAAGAGATGCTGGTTTGAAATTAACACAATTAATTGCGAATGAGAGAAACTGTACACTAAGTACTATTTTTAATGAAATCGGTCATCAAATGAAGGATGAATAATTTTGAAACAAATATTTGCAAATTTATGTATTATTTAAACAGATGCATTAATTATCTACGTATACATCATCATCAATTGACATTGAATCACTATATTTGTCATCAGGAAGAATAAAACTTACATTTTTTGAGTTCTCAGACTTTGAGTTATTTGATGATTCTTCAATATTAAGGCTGTTTTCAATTTCAATATCATCAATTGTTCTCTTTTTCAAATTGCTATCAAGTTCTACATTTTCATTTTCACTCTTTAATTCAACGTCTGAGTTGTCATCCACATAATCATCTATATTTTGAGGTGTCATCTCTTTACTAAACGTCGAGTCAAGGATCTGTGAAATTTCCTCATCAATACTAGATTCGGCATCTGAATGATTGATATCTTTTTGAAGCTGAGTGATCGTTTCAGTTAAAGAATTTTTAAATTTAGATAAACTATTCGAACTCATATAATCTAAATTTTCATTTTCGATAATATCTTCAACATAGGTCAATACTTCCTGCAATATAGCCAAATCATGATCTTTAGATATATAGACAGCATTTATATTTATTAACAACAGCTTCTTTATTTCCTTTTTCTCAAATTTTGAAAATACTTTTAATACATCAAGCAGAAAACATAGTTGAACATTACGGGATGTATTATGTTGAATGATCGATGAGGTACCAATCAGTTTTCTTGAATCAGTCCAGTCTAAGAATTGCTGAAACAAAATATTTGGTTTTAACATTTCATGGGAACCAGAATCAGCCTCCGCATTAGTTTGAATATCATCCCAAATGATACATAATCTAAGTAAGACATCTGCAGCTATTCTCCCCATTCTTTCCTGATGAACAGGATGAGAAAAACAATATACCGGCAGACAAAATGCAAAGGCTTGAATCAAACGTTCGTTTGATGAATTTTGAGGGGTGAAATATGATAAAACTAATGTTTCAAAAAGATCATCATCAGTGAAAATATCAGCCAGATAAAGCTTGCAAAGACCTTCTGCTGCAATCACTTGACATTCCGGTAATGAACTATTTTTTAAAACTTTATAAAATATTTTATGCAGGGATAATGAATCTACCATATTTTCTCCATCGACAATTGATAAACCGAAAACAGAAAAAATATCAACAATGGATTGTAGAGCAACTTCTTTTAATTCAGCATGTCCTTTGGAAACACACATACCTAAGATATACATATTTTCAGCTGCGAGTTGCTTATCTAAAAGACAACAAAGACCTAAATTCCTTATTCCCAATACTCTAATACCTTGATCTGGGTTCCGAACAGCTGGGGTTATTAGTGTGTCAATTAAAGAGGTAATCATAACATTTTGCTCTAAAGTCTTCTCCACTAATTGTAGTAAATAAGATGATCTAGTTAGACATCTAATCATAGTCTCTGGTGTAGCTTCTCTCTCTGCTTGCTTCAAATTTACACGTTCATCCGTGATAGTACCTTTACCTCCAACCATGTTATCAACTGCATCTTTGAAGTCCTCAATTGCATCATCATCTTCCACATCACTATTATTTCCTTCATTTTGTTTTGTGTTGTTATCTTTTTGTTCTTGTAATTCAATGTCATCATCTCTTAGATCATTAATTATTTCAATTGACATAGATACAAAGTCTCTTTCGTTTATCGAAAGGATTTTCAAAACCTCTAAACCAATTTTTACCAATGACTCAGATAAATTTACAATCGAGATCATATTTCTAATCACATTAAGCATATGCCGCCTACCAATTTCATCACTGTAATCGTATTTGGTTGCGATCACTAACAATTGTTCTACTATAAAATCCAAATGGATTTTTTCTAACTTAGAAAGAGAAGTTTCTTCTTTATTATATCTTTTTTGTAGATATGATGTTAAGTATTCGGCCAATTTTGAAGCCTCAGGGTAGTTTTGTTCAACTATTTCTAGTAAATTATTCTTAATACAATGCGAATAAAAAGTTTTTGATAAAAATGCAATCTCTACTGTAAAATCCATCCAGACTTCTTCTGGAAATTTCACTTTAGGGATAATATCTGTTCTGATAGTAAAAAGTATTTCCATTGCTTTATCTGCAATATCGGATTTCGTTACATTCAATTTTTCTATTAATTCAATTAAATCACCTTTTAACAAATTTAACCAATCAAATGAAATTAGTCTAGCGCATGCGTTTCGAACACTTTCCTCCCTATCCTCTAAACCCCATTTTAAAAGCTGATTTAATATTCTTGGTTCTATATTAAAACATTCAGTACCCATAGATTTCAGAACCCTCGAGTATATTAATCTTCTATTAATTTGATTGACATCACGAGATCTCTCCAAAATATGTGCTCTAGTTAATTTATTATTGACCAAATTTAAAAGTGATGCACGACGTACTTCAGCCGATGTATCATTTTGTATAATAGTCATTAATTTATGCGTAGCATTATCAAGTTCAACTTCTTCATTAATCATTTCATTTTCATTATTATCAAAAACTGATTCATCTTGGAATTTAGTTAAGCAAAAAACTGCTTGAATCCTCACATTTGCTTCTTTATCATATATCCTTTTATTAAGTGACCACATGACTAAATCATACAATTCTTCATCTATCTCTCTAATGTTATCCATAAGCACCGCAAGAATTTGTAAACATCTGAGTCTCACATTTCTATCTTTACTCTCTACACCTCTCAAAACATGTCTAATAAAAAGATTAACAAATTGATTGAATGATTCTTGTGTTAGCCCTTCAGGATGTTTTATGGATTTATCTGATTTTTGTTTTTTAATATTTTCTAAATCTCGATCTAGTGAAGCAATAAATGCAGCTACTAACTTAATTATTCTGTCACCAATAACTTCATTTTTTTTCAACGGTAATATCTTGGAAACTAATTTATTGAACCAATAAATGAATTCCTCACCATGCCCTTGTAAATTAGCCTTTTCTTGTATTTTTTTCAAAACAGCAACATGCTTCCTGTGTCCAACATAACTAACCTGTGCTTTTTGAAAAACATCTGCAATGGCATAAAATATTTTATAATTCTCATCATTTAATTGATTCCCCTTGGTATCTCTACCGCCTTCCACATCTGTCACCATATTCACCTCTGTATCAGCTATAATGTTCCTTACTCCCCCAAAATATCAATACTTTTCCCCTGGTTTTCCGAAACAATTGATATTCACTACGTTCACACACCCTATGAGAAGCTTGATCGTGCACTCCAATAACCAGAATCTAAAACCATGATAGTCTGTAAGCAACTAAATAATTTATATAAATAGTTGTGATCTAATCATAAATAATTAAAAGGTAAATAAATAAATTTCGAAAAATCGATGCCCATGTCACATGACCTCTTAATTTTTTTTCACAAAATGAAAAATTTTGAAGCTCATCGCAAAAATTTTAAATTTATTATGAAACTATCACAATAATCAGTGGTTAATACATGAACGATATCATTGTGGTGTGGTTGATAACTCAATTGATAGAGCTCTCTTGCAAGCCATAAATTCAGTTTAGTGTGATATATTTAACTATCTTCATTGGTAGAGCGTATTATTTCGAAAACTCAAGGGCTCCAGCGACTGCACAACATAGAAATTTTAGAGAATTTTTGAAGTTCAAATCATTTAGATTTTATTTTGAAGGAGAGTAGTACTATACTAAACAATATACAATAGGTTCCAAGTGCATATTATGTTGAGTCAGGAACGATTAGCTATTCATAGAGCTCGTTTCTTGGATATAACTGCTGCTAATGTAACAGCATTAGCGTTTTCACATGACAGTGATGTTTTTTCTGGTGAAAATAGATCCGTGGGAAGTACTGGTGGTAGTGGTAAAGCGAAATTAACACCTTCTGATTTGCGTTTAGCTGTTGGTAGATCCAACGGTAACATTGAGATATGGAATCCTAGAAACGGTTGGTTTCAAGAGTTAGTAATCCAAGGTGGTAAGGGACGTTCCATTGAAGGTCTAATATGGAGAAATGTTCCTGGTGAGCCATTGAGATTGTTTTCAATTGGTGGTTCAACTGTGGTTACAGAATGGAACTTGGCTACCGGTTTACCATTGAATAATTTTGATGGTAATGCGGGAGTTATTTGGTCAATAGCTATAAACTCTTCAAAAGATAAATTAGCATTGGGTTGTGACAATGGTACAATCGTCATAGTTAACATTTCGGGAGGTAGAGGTGTTTTAGAGTACGAAAGAGTTTTGATGAGACAGGAAGCAAGAATCTTATCGTTGACATGGAATAAAGATGAATTCATCATAGGTGGATGTTCTGATGGTAGAATTAGAAGATGGTCCATCAGTAACAATGGCAGAATTATACACACAATGAAAGTAGACAAATCTAAAACTGAGTCTACTTTGGTATGGTCTGTTATTTATCTACCAGCATCAAATCAAATCGTTTCTGGTGATTCTACTGGATCAGTCAAGTTCTGGGACTTTCACTATGCAACTTTAATCCAATCATTTAAGACACATGAAGCAGATGTATTAACATTGACAACTGATTGCACAAATAGCCAAGTTTTTAGTGCGGGTATTGACAGAAAAATATACCAGTACAGTCAAGTCAAAGACCTCAAAAGTTCAAAGTCAGCAGCTAACAACAGATGGACTGTTTCGTCTAACAGATTATTACACTCTAATGACATTAGAGCTTTATGTGCATATCAATCAAAAGGTGCTGATTTCTTGGTATCAGGTGGGTCCGAAAAATCAATTGTTATTTCATCAGTTTCTTCATTTGCTGATGGTAATTACAAAAAATTTCCATCAATTGTACCATTCACGAAAAATTTTTTAGTTAATAAAGAACAAAGACTAATTGTTATGTGGCATGAGTCAATAGTAAAAATTTGGAGAGTTGGACATGATTTAGAAGATGAAAAGAATTACCAATTAGTTTGTAAATTGAACTTGAAGGATGAACAAAATATTTCAACATGTGGCATGTCACCAGATGGTACTGTTTTAGTTGTTGGTAGATCATCTACTACTAAAGTTTTCCATCTACAACCTATGGAATCTAAGTTGAAAGTTACAAAATTAGATAACAATTTATTATTGAGGACAGGTACAAGGTTCGTTAAATTCATCGATAATTCTGAAATCCTTATTTGTTCTGTCGAAGATGATGTTTTCACAATTGATTTAGAATCAGACAACGATGAAGAAATGTCTACAATAGAGTTACCAGAAATTCAACAAACCAAAACAAGTTTGAACTTACCTTTTATGAACAACATTAACAATATAGATGTTGATGGAAAGTATGCCGTTGTTTCGTATGGTTGCGGTATAATAGTTGTTATTGACCTAGATAGTAGAAAAGCAAAGATTTTAGTAAACATAATGAATTATATTACATCAATAATAATTAATCCAAAGAGAAATTCGATAATATCAGTAACGGCGGACAATAGGATTTATGAATTTAATTTACTAGGATTTAATGATGACAGCGAAGAAACAGAAAAGGAAGTTGTTTCTGAAGAGTCTTTATTAACTGAATGGTCGAAACGTAATATGGACAACCTACCAAAACAATTGGAAGAGCAAAAGGATAAAGTTGTAGGACTCTTTTTAGATGAAAATAATGGATCAAAAGTCTGGTTCTGGACAGTTTCCTCTCTTTCCAGACTTGATTTCTCCATTGATCTACCGATAAGCAGTAGAAAGAAGAGTCAGAAGCGTAATCGTGATGGACTTACAATCACAGATGAAAGTAATTTCGTGAATGATAGAGAAGATGAGGATGAAGATATCGATATAGATTCCAATGAATTACCAAATATAATGAATATGAACATTCCAAGAATAAAAAACAATGAAACTAGAAAGACAAACAATGAAGGAGATGCATTCTTCATCACAAATACTTATAAATCAATCCTATTTACAGATTTCATCTCAGAAAATGAAATTTTTATTGTGGAAAAACCACAATTAATTTCAACATCCACTCAAAAAGGTGCATTTAACCTTTCAAAATTAAGATTCTAATATGCAGATATATTGTATGAGATGTAAAAAATATTATATACCTTTTCAATGTTTGAGCATGGCATTAACTACAAAACATCTTTATCTTATATACATTTTAGAAGAATAAATTAAAAATATTATTAATTGTCATTAAATAACATTAAATACTATTCTGCGTTCCTTTTTATACTCATACGCTTTTCTTAAATATAGTATTAGCAATCAACTGAAAAAAAAAAGATGTATAATGAATTAAATACTTTTGAAAAGTTTCTGAAGTGTTAAGAAAACCATTTTAATGATTTAGAAGTATGAGATGTTCACAATATTTATCTCAAAGTTCTAGAAGTGATCGTAGAAATACTTATAAACATCCATGATTTTGAATTAGGTCACATTTTCAAACTTAATTGTTGGATTTTGCTTTAATAAGATATCCATCGTTCTATTAAGATGAGTACCATTGTGAAACCTGTGGATAATACACCGAACGAAACAGATTATACTGCCAGTATTGCTGAAACAGAAGTAGTATGTCCTGTATGTTTGCATCCCTACACTAATCTGCATTCATTAAATAAACATTTAGATAAAGATCATGGATTTGAATCAGATAATGTGAACGACTCCAATGCTTTGGATGCTACTTCTTCAGACGCTGAGAATTTCAAACAATTGGAAAAAAGTAATCATCCATCATCCACCAATAAAATTCCTAAATCAAAGTCAGGAAAACATAATACTATTACCTATAATCATTTTAAGAAGCCCATAAAGGGAAATACACATTGTAGTGAATGTAAAACAAGCATAACTAATTATAGTAATTTTACTAATTGCACTAAATGTGGAGAAATATTTTGCAAGAAACATTGTAGAAACTCGATTAAATTGGATAAGAAAGCTAAATATGATCCAATAAATGGAAAATTTTATGCATGTTGTCACAAATGTTTTAGTTCCAAACCTGGGTACAATGACATTGGAAGCGCTATTGATTTGACAAAAGAATTTGTACAGTTTAGAAATGTAATGATTGATGATAAACTACTATCTGCTTTACAATTGGAGAATCGGTTAGTTAAATTAATAATAGGTTCAGTTGAAATTTATAGAAAATATGAGAATATATTATTTTCAACTGTAAGAACAAAGTTAGAAATATCAAAACTTGAAAATAGCATAACTCCTTGGAAAAATGATGATAATGTAATGAATTGTTATATCTGTTCCTGCCCATTTGGTATTACTAATAGAAAACACCATTGTCGTTTATGTGGTAATATAGTGTGTGATCAAGTGGAATCTAATTGTTCTAATAACATCAATATACAAACTTTAGTAAATGCATCTGATGATTTATCATATAACCTAAAGGATTCGGATTTAGAGGAAATTGATCATCAAATCAGAGTATGTTCAAAATGTATCCATTCATTATTCATATCGAGAAAATTTAGAAAAGACATTAGTCAACCACCTAACCAACTTATAGAATCACTTGAGAAATTGAATAACATTTCTATTGTAATAACCAATACACTGCCTAAATTTAAGGAGAAAGTTAAACAGTTAGAGTCATGGAGTGACAATAAAACACATAGTCCAGATGAGGTCGATCTGTTGAAAGTAACACGATTAAGAAATAAATTACTTCGTGCATTTTCCTTATATAATGATATTTCAAGAAAAATTAGTATCATAAAACCACAAACACCTGAGGAAAAGAAGATACAGAATTCTATAAAACAAGTCTCTAATAATTTTATTGTGGAAAATATTTTACCTTTAAAATCATTACCGGGTCTTTTCGCAGAAAATTCTAATGCATCTAAGGATAATTCACCTGATTCAAATTCAATATCTGAAGTTACATTCAATAATTTAACTATAAAGGAGGTAAAACAGTACCGTGAAGAGTTAATGGTATTGAAAGAGCAAACATTTTTGGTACAAGGTATGATAGATTCAGCCAAAAAACAGAGGAAATTTGAAGAGGTTGCATCTTTAAACAAAAATTTATCCGAATTAAAAATAAGAGAGACTCATATAGAAGGACTACTTGGTGACAAAAGTTTCACTTGATGTAAATTCAAGAAACAAAAAATATTATCATATTATTTCAACATTATAATAATTATAGTTTTATTTAGGCAAAATTCACCGCTATCACTGCCTTAAAAACCATATAATCATTTATATATTATATGCATCTTATAAATGTAGTTTAGTCTATTTGAAAACTGTTTATAACATAAGATAAGAACTACATTTTGTCATTCACCTTGTCTATTGTATTTACTTAATATTTTTCACTGTAAAATTTGAGGCGATGAGATGATAAATTACGCTTATTCGAGTGGAAGAAATCTTCACTTATTTATTATAATAAAGAAATATGTTTGAAAAGTAAAGTAAATAAGTAACTATCAAAGCTAAATATCGTAAATAATATCAATCACTATCGTTCATAATTATTTTGCTTTTATAATCCAATATTTAAGTTACACAACTCAAACTTTAAGTTTGGAGCTGAAAAATATTATATTACTACCAAACTGGTAACAATAAGTGAATTTGGAGATGGAAGTATGTTACAATGTTATATTTATCATGTTAGTTTATATTTGGGTTTTAGTTTTACTAACATCGTCATATCAAATTTAATATTTTTTATCTGAATTTGGTCTTGCAACTTTAGGATAGCAGAAGATTGGAGTTATATGAGTTAAATTTAAAAGCATGGATGGATATCGACCAACTTCCATTAACCGATAAGAAGTTAGACTCAAGTATAAAGAGAAATACCGGTTTTATTAAGAAATTGAAACTTGGGATTACTAAAGAAAATTTACCATCCTTAGTGAAAGATGTGAAGGAAGTTTTATTATTCAAATATTTATCAGAAATTATTATTACTGCCAATGAAGCATTATCGAACATGAATAACAAAGCCGACGATATCGTTGCAGCTGTTGAAATAATAAGTATGTTACACCAAAGATTCAAATCTCATTTTACTGAAAGATTGTTTGAATTATTTCTGGGCAATTTTATATCACCAACTAATGAATTGGATAATGAAAAAGATGAACTTATTAGGACATCAAAAATTAATTGTAATTTAAGAGTTTTCACAGAATTATATCTAGTAGGAATATTTAACATAAAAGTTGAATCAATATCAAAAGATAAATTACCACCATTTTTATTAAAGAAAAATTCTAAAAAAGATGCTATTTTATTTACATTACTGAAGGAAATTTTGAATCATAAATTTAGATCTGGTTATAGTACCAATATTGCGACATCTTATATGAAAAAATTTCCAACATTTCTAAAAAAGGATGATAACTCTTGGGATAGCATTATACCTGATGCTGATTTAAAGAATTCAATTCAAATGTTATTCAAAATCTTTGTTGATGCAGTTTTTGCCAGAACAGTGGACCTTAATAAGAAGCTGCGTAAATTACAAAGAGAGCATAAAAAATGTCAAATTCGTACAGGTAAGGTCAGAGATGAATATATTGATGAATACGATGAGTTACTACCATGTTTTGAAAGATTCAAATCAGCGTCATATGCGTTTGCTCCATTTTTTAATTTAGATGCCCCTTTACTTGATAATGATGATATCGAGAATGCTGAAGAAGCTAAACCTATGATTACAAACCAAAATAATTTGGCAAATCAAATATTTGAGAATGAAGAAACTAGAAGATTTTATGAAGCACTTCCTGATTTGACTGAAACCTTAGAAAAAGTTAAAGGTGTGGAAAAAGAAGTATTAAAAGAATCTGTAGATGAATTCATGGACAAATTATTAATGGCAGAAACGAAGGATTTGATTGATCAACTTTGTCATGATTATTGGTTATTAAATATCGATAATAAAGCAACCAGAAAAAGATTGCTAAAATTTTTTATTGAAACACAAGATTGGAGTAAATTAAGTCTCTATGCTAGATTTGTGGCCTGTAACAATGAATATATACCGGATTTATCAACAGAATTAATAACATATTTAGATAATAGTTTTTCAAGCCAGCTGCATTCGGATCGCATAAATTTTAAGAATATTATATTCTTCAGTCAATTTGTAAAATTTAACATGGTTCCTCAATATATGGTATTCCACAAGATTAGAACCTTAATAACCAATTTACAAGTTCCAAATAATATTGAAATTTTGACTGTTTTATTTGAAAATTTAGGAAAGTTATTAATCAACCACCCTCAATCAAAAGAAAATATGGAAAAGATGATGAATTTAATTAAAGAAAAAACTAGAGATAGGCAAATTAATATGAACTTGAAAGGTGCTGTCAATAATTTAATTAATCTAGTTTATCCACCTTCGATTAGTTCACTTAATACGGAAAAAAGAAAATTATCAATTGAGGAAACGTTTTATGTTACTTTAATCAGAAGAGAACTTCATAATGTATCTTTATCTTTAGTAACTAAGTTACTGAAAAAGGCTAGTTGGAAAGATGAAAATGTTGTAAAAACTTTGTTAAGTCTATTTACAGAACCTGAAAAGGTTCATTATGGATCCCTTCCTATGTTGGGCAAACTTTTGTCTGAATTAAATAAACAAAGAAAAAATTTTGTTGTAAAAGTTGTTGATCAAGTGTTGTATGATATTGAAGTTGGACTAGAAAATGATAATTATGAAGATAACGTTCGTCGTATTGCTTCAATCAGATATTTAACTGAATTATACAACTCATCTATTATCAAATTCGATGTTTTGCTTCAAACACTATACATTATTATACGATATGGATATCCACAGGGTCTTCCAAATCCTTTAGTAAACAATTTGGTAGACTACAAAGATAATTATTTTAGAATTCAATTGATTTCAACCTCTCTATTAAGCATTACAAAAATCACCCCAGAGTTACAAAAAGCTATGTCAAAACTTTTAAGATTTTTTGAATTTTACACATTCTGTAAGGATCAACCATTACCAATAGAGACTGAATTTAAATTAGTTAAAGTGTTCAAAGATTCTAAATTGGATCCTAATTTTGAACGCTCATCATCATTTGAAGATTGTTATTCAAAAATAATGTTATTGATGAAAAATAATGAGAATAAAAACGAGAAAGTATTTTCTAAACCTGAAAACAATGAAAACGATAATGGATCAGAAACTGAAAATGATATTCAAGAGTCCAGCGATTCAGAAGAATCTAATTCCGAGGATGAATCTGAAGAATTAGATGAAGACAGTGGTCTATCTTCAAACGAATTATATGATTTGGCAAATGAAGATGATAGTGATGTTGAAAACATTTCAGATTCATCTAAAGATGATGATAGCAACGATTCATCAAGCTCCGATAGCGATAGTGACAGTAATGACGATGATGATGACGACGACGACGATGACGATGACGATGACGACACTTATAGAGATATAGAGGCTGACCGTGATATCGAGAAAAGAAGAATATACGAAGAGTATCAAGAAAAACTGAAAGAAGAAAATGAAACCAAGATAGAACAAGATTTAGAGAAAGAATTCCAATTGTTAATGCAGGAATCTATTGATTCAAGAAAGAATGAAAGAGTCGCTACAAATAATATACCAATAATCACAAACGGCAGATCATTCTCAAAGCCAACCATATTATCAGAATCAACAAATAATACATATATATCTGATGACAAACCAACTAATAAAGTCAAGTTCTCATTCTTAACCAAAGCCGGTAAGAAAACTCAAGCCAGAACCTTGGTTCTGCCTACTCACGTTAAATTTGTCTCTGATGTCTTAAAGAATGAAGAGAAACTAAAGAATGAACGTGAAAAGATCAAGAACATTGTTTTAAAAAGAGCATACGAATAATATATATACATATAGATATAATATATAAAGTTAATACACAGCTCCACCAATCAATTGTACCATCGTGCTCACATCTCGCACTATCGAATTACTTAGTCTCGCAACTTTCAGCCAAAGAAGGCTCGAGATAACGAACTAACTAACTCAACCTGTGCAGAAGGAACCACTTCATTCGAAGAAACATACACCAACCTTACAACGGATCTTTAAAACATATAGAGTGCTTACTTGTACATGTACGTATCCACCATTATATACCATGGAGGAATATACATACAAACTGGCCGGACGGTTACCCGGGCCCCGAGATTAAGAAGTGACCAATTGTAGCCATTAATTATTTCCAAGATATTACATATTGGCAAAAATAATAATAGTGCAAAATATATTGTAATAGGGAAACAAGCTTCTATTTATTGTTGATGAGATATAGTTGACATATATATGCTTTAGTACCGATTAGGTTCTTTTAATGGGTAGTCTTTGGATTGATAATTGGTGTTGTTTTGTTTGGCACTCTTTGTGTTGTTTGGAGAGGTGTAGATACAAAAAAATTAGAGAATTGAGTTTTGACAATTGAGTCGTTAAGATTTGTCGAGGAATTGTAAATATTTTTAAGGATGTCCACTGCTAATGTTTTAAAATACTCTGCATTAGGTTTAGGTTTACTTGTAGGTTTTAAGAATGATTTTTGTTTGAAAAGTCATGCTGAGAAGCAAGCTGAAGAATATAAGCGTCAAGCTCAGTTGGATTTAATAGAGAAAGCTAAGAAAGAATATGCTACTTTAAATAACAAAGTGAAAGAGACGACAATTACGAAGGATGCTAGTCCCTCCAAGATTAACTGGGAAGATCCTAACTTGGACTATGGTTCTGTTATTTTGAAGTTTGTTGAGGCTCAAAAAGAATGAGTATTGGTATCGAAATTTCAGGAAGTCTTGTAATTAGGAGAAACACAGAAGAGAAGAAGAGAAACCAAGCTCTAGAGAGAATTTATAATCAAATATATTTAATATTCTAATTTTTATCAAGTTTTTGACACTATTTTCATAATTATATAATATCTGAAAGTAAGTAAAACTTTATTTTAAGAAACCTTGTAATTAAACATCTATTAAACTCTAAATAGTTTTTAGTTGTGGCAAAAAAAGTCTCGATATTGTAATATATATATTATACTGCATTAATTGTTGATATCCTTATCATTCTTCCAAAAAGGTATTAACTTATTATATACATGTTATTTACACGGTAGGATTCATTGGCAACACATTTCATAATTTTATTCTGTTTACGAATTGCTTGGATTGTACAATATGTCTCAGTAACTAAAATTTTAATTACGATCTTTGGAAAAAATTCTACCCTTAGGTAGACCGTACATATTTCTGACTTCAGAAACATTTGAATCAAATTCACTTCTCCAAATTTCACTACCTACAGCTTCTAGTTCATTCTCTTTAACAAAACTTCTGATGTCAAAATTATTTCTGTTAACCTCTAATTTTTTAATGTCAATTGGTTTTCTATTTCTGAAAACCCATACAACAAACCTTTGAGCACCAACATTTTCTTCAGGAACAGGTGGCAGATAATCAACTATAGTTACATCTTCTTTCTTATATTTTCTCATATCCACAACATTATCGTTATATTTTAACTTTAAGTTCGTTAACCCATAATTCAAAGTAGTACAATAAGTATCTTTTTCTATTTCTGGCATATCTGGGTTTACCACCAAAATTGTATAAAACTGATTTTCTAAATCCAATGAATCAAACTCTTGAATTTTAAAAACTGGTGGTAAGGATGTAGCTAATGTTGAAAGAATTTCACCTGAATTGATCCATTTGTTTACACCAGTAGAATATGGGAATTTAACGTGAACATCAACTTTTGGATCTAAAGTTGGTAAAGTATCAGGGATGGCCCTTAGTGTTTCTAGTCTTTGCATCAAAAGCATTTGGCGGTAAGATTTCCAATTTTCACGTCCTAAATATCTATATACAGGTTGTTCGTAATCAATAATGGAAGAATCATTATCAATTTTGTCATGGAATTGAAAATTGTATTGAACTTCTGGATTATGTAATTCTGCTTGAACTAATAATTTTTCTCTCAAGGTTTTATCCTGTACCTTCGATGATTCTTTATATAACTCACTAGCATGGTTTTGCAAGTAATCATACGACAACTTAAAGATACTATCTATATTCTCAGGTGAATTATACTTAGTTCGGTTAAATCTTCGTTTAATTGATGGAGGACCAGTTGCTGCCGTACCGTTCAACACTGCCGACTTTACCATCTCTGAATTGATACCTAGACTCTTGGATCTGTGAGTAAAATCAGACCAAATCTTACCATTTCTCAACAATCTACTGGTATGGAAAGATCTCGACAGCATAGTACAAATTCTAATTTCAAACTCAATAGGTTCTTGTAGCTTGGCCTATATTAAATAAATACTCTAAGATGATACCCTCTATTAATAATATTCACGACGACAATGGCTACTAAATAGATAATCATTAGATAACCACCTTATTACCAATCCTAATCATCCAAGTTTATTATTATATGTACTATTATATATTATGTGATCTTTTATTCGAAATTTATTATCAATTATTTTTGAGAGACCGAGATATTTGAAGGCTCGGGTAATTTGGTGAAGCTACCAAGGTGACACTAATGTTCATGATGAGAAGACGTTAGCATGAACCATTGAATTCAGTTAGTCAGTTATACCTTAGGTGCTAGGTTAGATACGCAGATATCCATCTTTGTCACATATTATATGCTTGGAATTCAAGAGTGGCATGGATAAATGAGGCATCAAGGGTCATCATTTCAATGACAAACAGTTATACAATATATATATATAAGGTTTTGGATGTTAGGTTACTTTATTCTTGTGTTTGTAATGCACATACTTGTGTTTAGAGAAAAAAAACTATGGGGCTATAGACTTTAATCAATTGACATGATGTCTATAGGTTTATCAGTTTTATTTTCACAATGAGCTACGACTTGGTCGATTTTTTTGGATGCCCAAGTGAATCTTGGATTGATTAAGAAAGGTCTTAAATCAAATCTGTTATCATCTGGTGAGTAATTTTCGGCATGGTAACTTGGGGTTAGGACAGTTTGTTTATGTCTGTTGATAGCATAGAAAAAGAAAAATCTTTTAACTTTATCGGCCACTTGAGCAGGTTCTAACCGTGGAGTCCATTCATGAAGTAATTTTAAGAACATTGAATATGGACCACATTTTTCAACTTTACGTAAATATCCAAATACACTCAATTCCTCATAAGTAAAACCCATATCAGCTTCATCAGATTGTACATAATCCTTCGTCATTGGTTCAAGCTCTGCAGTTGGAGTTGCATTTAAGAAATCCGTTAAAATTGGCATTTCATACTCTTTAGCAGCATATGCGATAAATCTTTTCAAATCTGTTTTTGAGATACCGCCAATTGGGTTAATATCAGCAGATGAACAATCATATTTAGTTAAATAACCTCTTAAACACTCATCAACATTTGCACTACCTAAAACTAATAAACCACCTGAGTTTGGAATATTACGTACCCAAGGCAATAGTTGTGCAAATAGATAAGCGATAACCATTCTTAAACGAGCTTGAATATTTTGAAGCGCCAAGTTTTCAATTTGTGAACCACCAAATATTTTAAAAATTGGTTTTTTACCGGTAACAACTTCAAAAAGATTAACAGTACTTGATACTAAAGAATCCATATTTAGGTCAACATGGTAAGAACCAATACATTTAGCCAAGTCTTTAGCTCTGCTACGGGTCTCAGTGGAAGAGTTTTCTGTACCCATAAAACATGTATGGAATAATTTACTAGCCAATTCAACAGGATCAGAAGGAACCCAATCTGACTCACTACGGGTGATTTTTCTGGCATCTTCGATAACTTGTTTATTCCCTTCTTGAGCTGCTTTTACAACTAGTCTACACATAGAGTGTACAATGACTGCTGTTGCACATGAATCAATACCACCTGATAATGGTAAGAAAAAACCAGTACCATTACATCTTCTTAAATAATCCCACATCCAACAAGCTGGACCTAAAGCAATTTCTTCTTCTGGTAAATGATAAAAAGGATCACGAGTCTTAGATCTTAAAATAGATGGATCAAATCTTGACGCCATTGGAGCCAGTTCGTAGTCGACATCAACTCTTTTGAATTTAACTTCATTTAAACTAGCTTGCATACCACGAGACATTATACCGGCCCTGTAGTTTCTGACATCTTCTAAATCAATTGTAGCAGTAACAACTTCGACATCATTCAAAGAAAATTGAGAACCTTGTGCTACAATTCTACCATTGACAGCAATTAATGCACAACCATCATAATATAATCTATCACCATCACAACCACGTTGATTTGCATATAGATAGATACCACCACAACGACTGGTGGCATTTAAAATTAAATCCAATCTTTTATTCAATTTACGCAATTCATGATGTGAACCTGATGAATTAGTAATAATTTCGACACCATCTAATGACATGGCAATTGTAGGAGATTGTGGAGTGAATAATTCTTCACAGGTTTCAACACCAATTGTAGTATCTAATGTGTTGACAACAGCATCACCAAATGGCACGTAACTTTGCTCAGTAATCCTCTGAATTTCAGGTGGTAATTTGAATTCCTCTACATGACCAGGTTTCAACCATGGTGTAAAAAATCTCATTTCACGGTAATTTCCATCATTAGCTAACCAAATTTTTGGTCTAATTACAAGAATCTTACCATTCAACGAGATTAAACGACAATTATAACGAACATTTTTATACAATACAGGCATACCAATATCTAAAATTATATCATGAGTATCTGGATTCTTGATGATTTGAGCATACATCTCCCATGAGTGCAAGCAGACATCGTTCTCTAAGAAATGATCTAAACAACCATACCCTGTAATCTCCAATTCAGGACCAACACGAAGTCTTGCACCTCTTTCTTTAGCAATCTTAATCGATTCTAAAATACGGTCCCTATTACCTTCAAAATCTAAAGCCCATTGATTCAAATTACAAGTAGCTAAGGTAACATGTTGTGACATTTTGCCTTATATCGACGTTGCACTATTCGTTTAGTGTTCTTGAGCAGCTAATACTCCCATTTGCTATATACACAAATTGATATATTACTCTTGGCATTAAAATATAGATGCTTTTAAATTTACAATTCATCGATTCTTCGCATCGGAAATTTGAACCTTATGGAAGAATGATATTACGTAAAATCATAAGTGTCAGTAATTCGATAATAAAACTGTGTAAGTTAAAGATGTTTAAAAAGCATAGTGTGAAGAGAATTTGTATTTGTGCTATACTGTGTGATATTTTGAGTATTATAGCTTCTGTCTTTAGGAAATTGAGAGCCACAATCCTTTATTTTGAAAAGAATGTTTTAAGTTACTTGTAATTATGTATAATTAATATATTTTTATATAAGATAATAATAAGTTTTTACAGATATTTGAGATGTTAACCACCATATACTCCACTGAATACATGTCTTATTTCCTGTATAGTGTACTTTCCGGTCAGACATAATTGTAGTAGAATTCTACTTTTTTCTGGGTTCAAATATCCAGAAGAAATGATATTTCTTGATGAGTTATTTTCATCTACTGGTAAATTAGAAATTGGTACCATACCATCTCTACTTCTTTTTGAATAGACAACTGGGATAGTTAATTTCAATGCTCTTTCATTGACATCAGCTGGTAATGAACCCGCCCCCATTGTTGCGATCACTATGCCTTCAAAGGATTTTTCAACCATGTCTAATAAGTCTGTTGGAAATGCTTGATGTGAGTATAAGATACAAACTTTTGGAAATGCAAAAGTAGGATTTGGCAGTGTCCTATCTATATGTAACTTAAAGCGATGGCATCCCTGTGGTTTAACTGGTGGGTAATAATAGTGTATCTCATTATTTACAAAATTACCCAAGTAACCTTGTCTAACATTGAAAGAATCCAAACTATTTGCATTTGTCTTTGTAATGTAATAACCTGCAGAAATTTGATCATTCAATGATACCAGCACACTTCTTCCTCTTGATTTAGGACTGGCAGCGACACAGATGGCTTGGTATAAATTCATAGGGCCGTCAGCAGAAACACTTGTAGAAGGTCTCATAGAGCCAACAAAAACGATTGGAACATCGCCAGAATCAATAGTACTTTCAATAAAGAATGTAGTTTCAGATAATGTGTCTGTACCATGCGTTAATACTATGCCATCAAAACTTTGCAACGACACAGAAATGGCTTTGTAAATTTTGTATAGAATATCTTCACCTATATCTTTAGAATCAACATTACATAGTTGCTCGTATTCAAATTCACAAATATTTGAGATATCTGGAATTGCAGCTAATAGTTCTTGAAGAGATAAATCTACATGATATCCTGCTGTTTGTGAGGAACTTGAACCTTTGGAAGCTATAGTACCACCTGTTCCTAAAATTTTGATTCTTGGTAGAGTTTTGGATTTTGTTTCACTCGAATTCATATCATTAGTCATGTTGTATTTATTTAAGTCCTCTGAAGGTAAACATTCAATAGCGAACTGAGAACTTTCTATATCTGGACAAATCGTTGTCACTTTAACCGAATCGTTTGGCATAGCTTAATCGAGTCAATTATAGTCAATCTCTACGTTAACTAATACCTATGCTCCCTACACTAATAAGAACTATTCCTTTACAGTGACAAAGAAGTATATATTTAAAATATCTAAATTGATATATATATATATCATTATGCACAGGTAATTTTTAATACTAAAAGAAAAAATAATTTCTACCTGAATGCCCTTGATAGCAAAAACTGAGTAAAGATGATTAGTCAAGCAATATTTATTTCAGCTATTAGGAAAAGTATTTACTTATCTATTTACAATAAAATTGTAAATTACCAAACCATAAAAGCTACAGTTCTATTTTCTTTGCATATGCTGCAGCAATGGTTTATCTCTATATAAAAAGCTAACTAAACAACTAAAATTAAGTTCAAATTTATTGCATTAAAACTCTATCCAACGGTATATTGTTATAAATGTGTTCTATAGTACATTAAAACAAATGATGTCAAAAGCCTCTTCCCATCTGTTCTGTTTCTTTTTCGTGCGTTACTCCATGTTTTGATATGCTATATAAAGAGAGAGCAGACCACCTACTGTTGGTTTGGCAACAAACCAAATCTCTTCTTCAAAGTAACTCTTTGTCTAGAATATTTATCATCTGGAGAGAATCTGGCTGGATGAGCAGATTTAGTGATTTCACCTTGTTCAGTTTCCTTCTTTAAAGTGTAAATTCTCTTGCCGTCTGGGCCTAAAGTGTACATCAAATGCATGGCGGATTGTATATATGTTTCTGCTTGGAGACTTTCGACTTACTTACAAGACAAGTAGAGTACCTTCCGAAATATATATAGACAAATACCATGCATGCTTCAACTTATATATAACATATAGTGTGTTTGATCTTCTGGAGTGCTAACAAAAAATTTTTATTTTATTTTCAGCTCATCGAATTTTTCGAATTGAAACTTTTTCAGATGTATGCGTTCGTTCGATGTGATGTACTGTGACAGCGACAGTAAATAAATTAATTAGGTTGATAATAGTGTCATTTAATCTATTGTTTGATGAGTTAAATATATTTAAGTAGTTATTTATTGTTATTTATTGTTATTTGTTGTTATTTGTTGTTATTATGTTGGTTGCAGTGTGGTTAGGTATCTGAACTTTTCAGATAGGTTGAGGACTGGTCCCAGTAGGGTTAATTTCCAAAGTTTTTGAGTTTGGGGATTTAAAGTTTCTGAATAAATGGATATGGAGATAACTTTATCTTTCTGCAGATATAATGTTAGGTTTGTTTCTGAATTTGGTACTGTGAGTTTGATTAGAGAGAGGTTTAGATCCACTAGCACGTTGGAGACGATATTGTCTGCTTGTAGTTTTAGGAGGTTTCTTTTTCTCGTTTGAATTAGTAAAAGTTGGATGTACACTTGTTTGGCTAGAATGTATATATCCTCATTTGTTAATAAAATACCATTGTTAATTCTTTTAAAGATAGAAGAAATGTCGATGTAGTTTGGAATTGTGTATTTGAATAAGTCCCAATTATCTGATTTTATGTTTCTTTTTAAAAGTATGTAATGCGGTTTCTCGAAAGCGCCTGTCATATCGTCGAACACTTCTAGTCTTACACCCATCATTTCTCTTTTTGTATTTATTTCATTTCTTGAGTTGTCATAAACTAAATCACTTGGATCCACAACAGGGAAAAATGATATACCAAACAACCTATATGTATTTTCCTGTGCAACTTTTGTTTCTAATTGCACAGGAGTATTCAAATCGGGATTATCAAAAGATGGCTTGTCGTTATCATGTGCTATTTGTCTGAGTACTTGCTTTCTTTTGGAAGGTGAAGTTAATATATCAGTATCGATATTTTCTGACAACTCAGGATCAAACATTTTATGTTCTATAATTGGTGGTCTATTTGATGGCCAGTCGTCTTCTAACACTTCATCGTTAAGTTTACCATTACTAACTGTTTTACGTTTATTCGGATAACCATCTTCCATTGTGTCCTCATTATATAAATGTACTTTTGAATTCATAGATCTTCTTCCTTTCTCTTTCGACAATAAATCTACTAGAGAGGGAAACTGTTCGAACAGTACATTGAATTCCTCTACCAGTGGTTCTTCTTTCTTCTCATTTTCAATTACATTCGTTAGCTCAGCTTGTAATGTTTCCTTCTTGGTGGTAAGATAATCTAATTCTTTCCGCAAGGCATCGATATCCTGTTGTAGATTTTCCAGAGTTGACATTTGAATACGCCTTTCGTCGGTTTATATGCTAATGAGTGTAATTCGAAGAGCAAAAAAATTAAGCACAATAACTGTTCAAACCATCATATATATAGTTAATACACTACTATTAATTAATGTTTCAATTCTATATAGTAGTAAGTAATTATGCTGATAGATTTTTCATTACATTAAAAAAAGGAACCAAATCTATATTTTACGCGTTGAACGATTATTATGACTTTTAAGATGCTATAAAAACGTCACAAATTAACTAAGAATATGTATTATTTCAAACTATCTAGATATATATAAATTATCTACTAAATGTACTTAAAATTGTTATATTCATGAACTTCAGACATATTTATAATTATGTCAAGTATATTTCTATTTTTTTTATGACTCTTCTGCTATTATTAAATTGTTTGGAATATTAGAGACTGGAATAGTCAATATTTATGAACTTCAATTATCCTAATAAGAAATCAATTTCTTTACTGTTCAAAATTTCTACTCTACTCTCTTTATGTACATCTTCTAATTCGACGCATAAACCTTTAAATACCATTACTTCGGCAACTTTTGATGCAGGAATACAATAACCCAATATATTCGACCCAGGACGTCTATAAAATGTTTTTGCAAGTACGTTTGTTAATGTAGGTTCTATACCTGAATATCTTACTCTTCTTAAAAGAGCAATTTTATAATCAAAAACAAATTTCTTATAATTCACAATTTGTTTTACCTTCGAATTATCCTTCTTTAAGTGTGCTGTTAAGCCTGGTATAGTTTTAAATGTCATCGGGGTGCCCGCTAATGGACCAGGTCTTAAGATTACTAATTCGTTTAACTTACAATCTAAATTAGTCCTCAAATCTTCTTCCAAAACCATTTTGTACGTAAGGTAATTTGAAAAGAATGTAAATATTTTACGATTCACTGAAGTAATGATGATAACCCTTTTTCCATCTGTATTGTTAAACGAATTTATTAAACTTAAATTTAGTTGATAATCTATATTCTTAAAGGATTCATTTTTGGGACTATGACTTCTTGTACCCAGTGAACTTAGCATAACTTTTAAATCAGATAATAGTGGTAGTATTTCATCGCTAGCCTCAAAGCTTTCAACATATTCTTTACTTGGGACTAATTTTGTCTTAGGTCCAAATATGACTGGTAATAAAGAAGGCCATATGGTCGAATCACTGTGCGATAAATTATATAATTTTAACTCAAATTTTATTTTTAATATATCTCCAAAATTGGATGCAAAGATTAATGAATTGTTGTACTGTTGTATAATAAATTGACAAGAATTGTCTGAATATTCTTCTGCATCAATAATTACCTCACCCTCTGACTCACGATAGTCAATATCAGAAAATAGTAAAGAGGTTGTTTTTTGGGCATTGAGAGCTGGTTCATCACTATTCTCGATAGTTTTATTATTTTTGGAAGCATTGGGCTCTCTAATACCATTCCCGTGAATTAGAGCATCAACCATTTTTACTGTGCTTAATGATTTCAAGAAGGATTTTTTTTGTCTCTTAGAATCGTTAATTTGTTTCAAAAGATCATATTGTAGGTAAAATGTAGTTCCTTCAAACTCAATTTCTTTGGTTTTTTGATCTTCTATTTTAATATTCTTAAATAACTCTTTACTTTGTCTCTTCCTCGTAAGTGAATATGCAGCCTTCTTTATTGTCACTTCTTTGACTTTAGAATTGTCATTGTAAGGTGTGACAATAATTAATTTCTCCAATTCTTTAGAATTTTTTAAATATAAGTCTGTATTAAAAAAAGATTTTAAAACATTTCTACCAACTAATCCTGTTGATCCAACAACAAGTATACTATTTGGAAATGTAGTAGTTGAACTTGCATCTGACATGTTACCATTAGTTGATACCGTGCCATTTTGGACTGGCTCTGTCATTGGCTGTTCCTGGGTCATTTCTAATTAGTTCTTAATATTAGTAATTAATTAACTCTAACTTGATAGAATTTTACTTGATCCTAGCAAAATAAAATAAAATAAAATAAAATATCACAATGTTTGCAAATATTAATGAAGCTATCTATGTAAATTATATAATTTATTATTTATTTTTAATTTATTTTATTTAGTAAAATTTTAATTGCTATGTTTATTATTGATCAAAGATATGACTTGTTTATTTATATAAATTAATTCATTACCCCTCGAAACTTTGATACCTATAGTTATTTAGTGTCACTTTGGAATGGCCTAAAAAATTTAATTGTGTCACAACAAATTTTACAACACAACATAACTTTGTCGGTGGTTATACAAGTGTATTTGTTAAAATTAATATTTTTGTGACAAAACTCTAATTTCAAACTCTCACAAGTTAGTTCCTAATACTTTTAACAAATATTCAAACAAGGTTTGGAAAGACTTTTAGATTTTGTGTATTGCATGGTCTATATTTTCTTTAACTTCATTTAATGAATTGTTATGACAGAATGAACTATGCTGCTTTTATAATTGGTAAAAGAGCAACCTAAAATATTACTGAATATTAACTTTTAAAATTTATATAAAAAGCGATACATTATTTATATATGATTATAATATAATCTTTCGGTAATATTACAGATCAAAGCTTGAACAATATTTAAACGCTTGCCAATATATAACTGACATAAAATTGAAGCGGTTTTAGCTCAGTTGGGAGAGCGCCAGACTGAAGAATACTTCGGTCGAGTTATCTGGAGGTCCTGTGTTCGATCCACAGAAATCGCATTTTTTGCTCGGAGTAACAAGCCTTAATAAGTTTTGATGCATTATAAAACGTATTTATCGATAAAGCTTTTTATTTTTTGTTTTCTCATCATATATAATTATTATATTATATAAATATAAATACTTATACATACATATGTATATAAATATTCCCATTGTGATTGTCTATTTAAAATGACATCCTCATCATGATATTTTCTTATACAAAACATAGTTTTTTGTTTTGAGCCATTTCTGCAGGCTGAAGATATAAACCAACTTGCCCATCAGCTTTGTAAATATTTTCCTCATCAATTTCAGCATGCACTCTCTTTCTGTTGCTGTTGTTAGTGATGTTATTGATTTTATTATTATTGTAGCTAGTGACTATTTGGTTAGTATATGATGATTCCATTGTGATCATATTCACGGAATCCATCAAATCTTGTTCTGCTATCATTAGCGTAATTTCATTTTCCAAATCTTTTACCTTAGCATTGTCTAAATGTAGATTAAAATTTAAAGTGATTAAACAGTATTTCTCCATCATGGATAGAGTTTTGGCTGGTAACCCACTAATCATACTCCAACTCTTTAATGAATAAGTGTTATCATTCAAAAATTTGTGTGACAGAATCAAAGAGGTTAAATAAGTTCTCTTAACACATTTGATAAACTGTGGAACATTCGATGATTTTAACTTTCCATCAGAGAAGGACTGATAAATGTTCTTGAAATATAAAGTCGCCAATAGGATAGTTTGCTTATTGCATTTAGATCTTCCAACTACTTCAGTGATAAAATGAACGATACTAGCATTCGAGATACTTGGTTCAATAATATTTGAAGAAAATTTTGGAAGAAGTTTATTTAACTGAGCTATAAATTTCATCTGCTCAACATTGTCGTTAACCTGAACGACACCATTTTGAGCAGCTGTTTCCTTTATAGTACTTGCAGTGGCAATAGCAGGAGCAGTGGTAACTGCTGCTACTGCTGTTGCTGTTGTTTTCAGCTCGGAATCATTTTCATTTAGTTCGAATGGAGGAGTGTTGTAAACATTGTTCAAAGAGTTCGAAACTTTAGTGTCTTCAACAAGCTCTTTCAACCCAAGATCAGCACTCAGGTCCAAAAATAGACCAGCCTCTATTTTCAAAGTGGAACTCAAATCTAATGGTAACTCCAAACATAAATCGTCTAATAAACCAGGTGTGATCGTCTGTCCTTGCCGCCGTTGCCGCCGTTGCCGCCGCGACCGCCGCTTGTCTTCTTCACTCATCTACCGTTATAGTACTGCTCTTCTCTCCAACATACAAGCAGAATATAAATGACTACTAATCCCAACTCTTATTAACCACTAACAATCCTATTTACATGAACATTTATATATATGAATAAGTAAATATAATGAGACATAATAGTTCCTTAGTATTTTGCAGCGGTTAAAATCTCATTATTAGTCATGACAGAAAATTTGTAGGTGGGCTGGGTAAGTATCGGGTAATGGTTTACTGTTACAAGGAACGATGGTCTTATTTTATACCACAGACACAGCCTATGGTCATATATAATGGTTACATGCATATGTATACATGTATATACACACATCTACATCTATCTATATATCTGTGAATCTATCTGTGAATCTATGATATAATATAATTTGATACATCGTTTTTATTGGGTCCTTTATCTATTTTAATTAGTATATGCAATTTCCTTGGGTAATTTGAAGCTGACGCAGAACATTGGTTTAGTTGGCGATACTTTACGAACTAAATGGAATTTTAAGTCTTCAATTGGAAGAGTTTGTTCGGTAGTATTTAATGATCTAATGATTCTGTTGTAGACTCTATTATGAATTTCATCGTCTGTGAGATCGATTTCTGAATTTTCGTATTTTTCGAAACAATGTAGATGAATCCATGGCATTTCTATCTTATTAACATCTTCTTCAGTTGATACCAAGTCTTTGAATCTGTCAAATACTCCATTGTAATTATGTAAAAATTCAATGGAACTGTCAGGTAAATTCATAACGTAATGGTGAATTTGCAATGGTACATCAATACTTTTATGAGTCAATACGGGTTGCGTTGTGATTCCTTCCTTATTGTGTTGATGTTTTAGTTTCTTTCTACTGCTGTTACTTTTCTTGATTGGAACTTCGATTTTATGTGTACTGGTTTCGTTTCTTAAATCATTTAGTAAATCAACTGATTTCAAGATAAATTCTCCACCGTCGTAATTAAATGGTCTAACCAATTCTTCTACTTTATTTATCTTGATGTTGTCAACTAAGTACTTATGAGATTCTGGGTTCAAATCATTGGCCAAAACAATACATTCTTTTTTTCCAGCTGGTATTGAAAAAGGTCCTACACCACCAAATACATCACATACTACTTGTCCAGGTTTAAAATACTGTGTGACTAATCTTTCATGTTCGGTATGAAGCCTAGAATTCCAATAAACTTTGCTAAAATCGAACTTAAATACACAGTTAGATTCTTTTTGTTCAACCACAAGATTGTCAGTATCACCAGCTATTATTTTCATTGGGAATGTTCTAAATTTGGTAGCAATTGAACTGATTTTGTCGACCACACATTTGATTTTATTATTTTTATCCAAAATAACTTGTCCAATTAGGGAATCATATTTTTTAAACTCTTTTCTTAAATTTAAATGAGCAATATGTCCTGTAATAGTAAAACCAGTTGGGATTTCATCTAAAAATTCTTCTGGTAATACAGCTCTCAATATTTCCTCAGATTTCCAAAAATTATAATCTAAAACATATTCATACGGTAAAATTTCTGCATTTGTATCTTTCAAAAATTGTAAAGCTCCTGATGACAACTTAGAATCAACATCAGCCAAACAACTTATCGAATCATTCAATAAAACACCTTTAGATATGATCCCATTATCGCAAGCAATCGTCTTAGCTTTCTTATTCTCAGTACAACCAGGTTGTGACCCAGTTTTACCTGCATTACTTGAATTCTCTAGCTTAATCACATGTGGAATCCTAGGAACCCTCAAAATATCATTTTTATACTCCTTAGCAAAAACACTGATATTCTTAGGGTCTGCAAACTGGACTGCACATAATGGAACTTTTGTAACAAAAAATGACCTATCTAACACCTCCATATTCCTATCAACTGGAGGAGCATATTTAAACTCATTGTGCATGGACATTTTAGCAATTCTAACAATCTGATGGAATCTTATATTCGAATTAAAATATTTTCTTACACAATTAATCAACATGCAAAGATTCTCATACGATTTCGCACCACAAATAAATGGAACTAAAACCAATTGCAAATTCTAAAACATTCTTGCACCAAGTGAACACTTCGTAACCACCACATAATCGACAATAACCTACCACAAATATTCAATTGAATATACAATCATCCACCTTTGATCTTGCAGTGTCTTCAAATGTATCGATGAGTTCGAATTTTGCAAAATTTTTTTCACTCTGCAATTTGATGATGAAAGATGAAAAAAAGTATGCATAAAAAGCATCTAATATATAAATACCAAACTGTTTATAAGTTGATGGATATGGTTGTGTATTGTGTAGCAGGGATACAATTAGGATTCTCGAGCACGATTAGTGGGCAGTGGTCGAGTTTTTGACGTTAATTTAGGAAAGATGTCCGATGCTATTAGTGTAATCAAAAGACAAAGTGGGTTGAAATATACGTCTATTGACGATGAGGCCATGGGGGACAATAGTTCTGATGAAGATGTTCCTATGATGGATACTGACAGCAAGGGTGAGGGTAAGAGTCGTGGAGAAGCAGCTGTTGGTGATATTGTTACTCCTGGTGAATTGATTACGGAAGATCCGATTTGGATGAGAGGGCATGGTACGTATTTTCTTGAGAATTCTACATATTCGTCAGCTGCAGGTACTATTTCCAGAGTTAACAAGCTATTGTCTGTTATACCTTTAAAAGGTAGGTACACACCGGAGACTGGTGACCATGTGGTCGGGAGAATCACGGATGTAGGTAATAAGAGATGGAGAGTTGATATTGGAGGTAAGCAAAGTGCTGTTTTAATGTTAGGTTCTGTGAATTTACCTGGTGGTATCTTGAGAAGAAAATCTGAAAGTGATGAATTGCAGATGAGAACTTTTTTAAAGGAAGGTGATGTGTTGAATGCAGAAGTTCAGTCGTTATTTCAAGATGGAAGTGCGTCTTTACATACTAGATCATTGAAATATGGTAAATTAAGAGATGGTATATTAGTACAGGTTCCAAGTTCTTTAGTTGTAAGATCCAAGAACCACACACATAATCTACCTGGTAATGTTACAGTCTTATTAGGTGTGAATGGATTTATATGGTTAAGAAAAACATCAAAAATGGATATTGCTAGAGACGCCCCATCAATCGGTGCCAATACAGGGAACTTACAAGGACCAACAGGCTCGAAGTCGTTAGATCCATCAAGTTCTATCTCGATAACGAGATTAGAAGAAGAATCATCATGGAAAATATATTCTGATAAAAATGATCCTAATATTACCAATAACATAAGGCAAAATATATCTCGTTATGCCAATGTTATCAAGGCACTAGCATATTGTGAAATTGGTTTGACCCACGAAAGAATTGTCAGTGGATATGAAGCAAGTTTAGCGTATTCCAGCATAGGAAAACTTATAGAAAGGGAAGTTATGGAATCTATTGGTGATGATGTAATAAATATTGAAAAAATGAGAGGTAATTGAGTCGCTGAATAAATAAATACCAATCCATATCCTGATATATAAATAAGAGAATATCGAAATGAAATCCAAAATTTAACATGATTACGCACTCATAGAATATGGAAACTTTGTATTTCGAAAACTTTTTAAAAAAGGTGTTACAAAGATAAACCAATACCTTCAAATATATAAAAAAAAAAACTTGGTATATTATTTTATATCTATATACTCTATAAGTTCATTAGTTAGGCATTAAATAATTCACAAAGCATGTAAGTTTTAATGAGATTTCTTCTCAATAGGTTTACCACTTGCAAAGGTTGCAGCAACGACCAATGGGAATACGATAGTAGCATCGGCGTAGACCTTAACAGATTTAGCTTCAGCTTTAATTTTACCCCATGATACGGCCTCATCAGGTCTTGCACCAGCATCAGAACCATCGAATTCTTGACCTGTATTAATGTAAACAGCATAATCAGCACCGTTTCTCATTAAACAAGCATTAGCAATATGATGCTTAATCAAACCACCACCAAGAATAATCATACCAGCTCTAGAGGCTTCCATGGACATGGAATTGATTTTACGGATATCAGCAACAATATCAACTCTTAATTGCTTTGGTGAAGCTTTGAAGGTATGGAAAAATAACATATCACCAATAGAACCATCAGTAATAGATGGACAGAAAATTGGAATCTTGTTTTTATGAGCCCAGTATAAAACGGAAGATTCATCATTAATTTCTTTACCTAAACGGTCACATAATTTAGATGGGGTCCAAATTGGCGATTCAACATCCTGGTTAGCATCCAAACAAGTTGATCCATGCTTAGCAACATACTCTTCTTGTTCCTCTAACATTTTATCAAAGACTGGAACAATCCATTCTTCAAATTTACAATAATTATCATTTGGAACTAATAAGTTACCAATACGGTTCAAACCTTGTTCACGTAAGTTAGCGCCACCCAAAGCAAACTCACCTAAATAAGTTGGAGCTAAACACTTAATCAAATCTTCTTCAATACCACCAGCGGAAGCAACTAAACCATCAACCATCTTGTGTTGAACCAAGAAACGAATAGTCTCACGTAAACCTGAACTAATCAAGTTCGAAGTGTAACCCATAAATATAGTAGTCTTTTGATAACCTTCATCATCAAAACAACCTTTCCTTTCATTTTCATGTAGTTCGTCAATATGTTTACCTCTCCAACTTCTCATATTATTAATAATATCGCAAGCTTGTCCCAAAGAACTAGCTTGGAAACCCATGCGCTTCATATTGTCAATCAAATCAGAAGCTCTCATATCTTCAGCCTCCGGCTTAGAATAATCAATACCTTCAATCTTAATATAGTCATCAGGGATAGGAACAGATGCCTTTAAGATAGCATCATTCAAAGTATCTGGTAATTTACCATCAAGGTTAGACATTTTTCAATTGGCGATGTGTACACTCTTTGGAAATACAACAGTAATAACTAACAGCACCTATATACCACATTACTACACAGATTAAACAACTATAGAAATAGTTACCAATTTAAATATACCAAACGTTACAAATCTCAAAGATAGATTTGTAATAATGAGTTCTTAGGAGGTTAAAAATTTTACGATCTTGTCCGTTAAACGATATTTATAATTTTGAATAATAATAGTGACATAAAAATATTTATATTTAAATATATAGTCAGACTTGTGGATTGTGCTATGGTTACCGACAGATCTTCAGTCAATTGTGAGTTGAGATTGTGGTTCTAGGTGCTTATATTGGGGAAACCATTTTTAGACGGTTAATTTTTTGGTTATTTGTCAGTGATGAATGGAAGTGATTGCAAAAGGGAATGCTAATATTCTCATTGATTACAATGATCCTGTGTATCTCTATAGATGTTTAGTTAGACACGATTCTTTGAATGCGAATAACTTGGGTACAGTAGAGAATTATGAGTTTATTAAAAAATTTGTGGAAGATGAGGCTAACTTGTTGAGTGCATACGTTTGTCCGTTGGAGCTAATACAGCTAGATGTAGATGAGATAAGAACAGTATTGAGAGATCATATATCAATTTTTGATGATCAGAGGGTGTATGTTTTTAAAATTAAGAATCTCAAGTCTAATCATTACGATTTATTATTACATGACGATCATTTCACTAAGATTTATGCTTCCAGTTTGACTTGTAGTAGAATCTTAATGGAGATAAAACCTAAATGGGTTCATTATCAATCAAAATATTGTAGAAATTGTACTCATAATAAACTAAAAGGGAGGGCAAACATAAACTATTGCTATTCGTATTTGATTAAAGACGAATCTCATTTTTTTACTCATGTTATTGGCAATTTAAAGGAAACTTTACCGAAAGAATTTAATGCTGATATAAGAAAAGCAATGAATAATTCTAATAGTATATTCAAATTATTGTATGATTTACAAAAAAAATTATATGTACCACCTGATATAATGGAAGAATCTTATGAAGTTGATCGCAATTTATTATTATTGATGGCATTAAGAGATATCACCATCTTTATAGAATGGGATTTTTCAAGTCAAGAGCATATTAAAATAAACATAATTGATCTCGATAAAAAGCCATCATCAAAATTATCATATTGGGTAGAAAGCCATAAAATATTAGACAATTATCCAGATAAAGTATATCACTGATAACAATCAATTTTTATTGGAAATAATACTTTTATTATTATTTTATATTAATATGTATATGTAATATTTTATTTATCTATTTAAATTATTAAAATTGTTGATAATAATTTGAGATGAATGCAGTTTGAAAAAACATAACATATGAAATTATTAATCTTGTTAATTGACATTTATATGTAAATGAGGTTATTCTTCAACTTCACTAAACAAATCACTATCAATATCTTCAGGTACATCCTGATAATTTGTTTCGTCACTTTCGCTTTCACTTTCACCTTCACTTTCACTTTCTTCATGCAATTGGGTA